>CM051515.1:26452233-27052233 GCA_028015205.1 Mytilisepta virgata
TCACCTGGATTTAACTTTTCACCTTGAGCAGACCTAAAAATTTAAGTGTTGCAGTCAATTTGGCTGTTTTTCTATAGGATTCTAAGTCAAACTAATTTCAGCTGTGGCAGTCATCTTGGTTTAGTCCAGGTCAACGGATATATTTCTAAAAGAGAACCATCTAAGGACCATTACTGCTAAGTCTTGTTCCAACTGGCTAAGCGGTTTCAGACAAGAAGATTTTTAAATGAATTTTCCTATATTTAACAAAGTTCGGTGTGGCAGCCATCTTGGTTGACAATCCGGGTGATCAGACATATTTCTGAAAGAGGACCTCCTAAGGACCAATGCTGCCAAGTCTGGCTCCAATATGTCAAGTAGTTTCAGACAAGAAGATTTTTCAATGAATTTTTCCATAGGGCCCTATGTTAAACTAAGTTCGGGTGTGGCGGCCATCTTGGTTGACAGTCTGGGTCATCGCACAAAATTCTGAAAGAGGACCATCTAAGGCAATTTCTTCCAAGTCTAATTCTTATTGGCTTAGTGGTTTCAGACGAGAAGATTTTTGAGTGAATTTTCCATAGGGTCCTATGTTAAACTAAGTTCTGCTGTGGCGGCCATCTTGGTTCACAGTCCAAGAAATCAGACACATTTCTGAAAAAGGACCTCCTAAGGACCAATGCCGCCAAGTCTGGCTCCAATATGTCAAGTGGTTTCAGACAAGAACATTTTTCAATGAATTTTCCTATTGGGCCCTATGTTAAACTAAGTTCGGTTGTGGCAGCCATCTTGGTTGACAGTTTGGGTCATCAGACACACCTCTGTAAGAGGACCATGTAAGGACCATTGCTGTAAAGTCTGGTTCCAATTGGTCAAGTGGTTTAAGACAAGAAGATTTTCAATGAATTTTCCCATAGGGCCCCATGTTAAACTAAGTTCGGCTGTGGCGGCCATCTTGGTTAACAGTCTGGGTCATTGGACATATTTCTGAAAGAGAACCTCCTAAGAACTATTACTGCCAACTTTGGTTCCAACTGGACTTTTAGTTTCATATCAGAAGATTTTTGAAAGTCAACCCTCCTTTTTTTTTCTATTTTTAGTAACAGCAGCCATCTCGGTTGGAAGTCGGGGATGCCAGACATAATTTTGGAAGGGGGCCACCCAAGGACCATTCCACCAAAGTTTGGTCTCAATTGGCCCAGTGGTTTGAGAGGAAAAGATCTTTAAAGGAAAGTTGACGCTGGATGCCGTCTTTAAAGGGCAAAAACTCCTATAAGGGGTGAATGAATGATTTTGGTCATGTTGACTTATTTGTAGATCTTACTTTGTTGAACATTTTTGCTGTTTACAATTTGTCTTTATCTATAATAATATTCAAGATAATAACCTAAAACTGCAAAATTTCCTTAAAATTAACAATTCAGGGGCAATAACCCAACAAAGGGTTGACCGATTCGTCTGAAAATTTCATGACAGGTAGATCTTGACCTGATGAACATTTTTACCCTCTGTCAGTTTTGCCCTAATTGCTTTAGTTTTTGAGATATAAGACAAAAACTGCAGTTTACCCCTATGTTCTATTTTTAGCCATGTCGGCCATGTTGGTTGGCAGGCGGGGTCATCGGACACATTTTTTAAACTAGATACCCTAATGATGCTTGTGGCCAAGTTTGGTTCAATTTGGCCCAGTAGTTTCAGAGGAGAAGATTTTTGTAAAAGTTAACAGATGACGGACGACGGACGACGACGGACGGCGGACGCCAAGTGATGAGAAAAGCTCACTTGACCCTTCGGGTCAGGTGAGCTAATAATTATCCATCTAATGTTTTCCTACTTGCAGATATTGGAGGTATTGTTAGGAAGAAAAAATATTTTGGATAAATACGACAATTTATCCATTGATATCTATGGAAGATACCTTCTCAAAAGAGCAGATAACTCCGTAAATGGAAGCCAACTTGCATGTATCAAAAATGGGGAAATTCAAAATGTCCCAGATGTTCCAAGCACAGTAATGGCAATGACGTCAGTAAATTTCGGTAACACTTTATGCCTACATAACTCGTTTACATATACTCAAAATTTAAACAATGAAGTATATTTTAACTAAGAAAGGTTTTATCCACACAATACTTGCATTAAATGTTATTTTCAGTTCATTTCTATCAAAAAGAAATATTAGTTAAGATTGTTAAGATTGTTATCTATTATGGTACGGATACCTTAAAATGAATTATTTTACCTGCAGAATAAGCAGCTGTTGATGCTTCATTGACCAAATTATATGCTGACATATATAACATCTGTAATTCCTAAATAATATAAAAATAAAATAATATATTATTTAGATACACCTGCTTATCGCTATCCTGAATATCAACTGATAATTTAAATATCAACTTTATTCTGTTTTATTTTTTAAAAATCCAAGAATATAATTCAAAGTAATAATATTTTCTTCATGTGTTTTCTTGATTCATTTCTAGTTAATTACATATCAGTATAACTGTTAAATCCACCCTGAACCAATTTTCAATTTCTGCAATAGCTAATTTTTGTTTGGAATAGACTTTTAACTATAATCATGTGCATCTAAATGGGGTAATATACACACATCAAACAGAAGTTATTTTATTGAATCGCATTTCGCAAATTTTAAAATTACTCATCATATTGAAATAATTTATCAAAAATCAACTGTATGAACTAGAGAGACAGGTGGATGAGTTGTATACGAACATATAAATGATTTAAAGACAAAGATACAATAGGCTAGGTAAAGTTTAACATGTATGGAATGATTACAGTCAGTATTTATGATACCACAGATAGGTTTTCATTTTGTACATTGAAATCAGTGACAATATAAACAAAAACATTCATAAGGGTTCCGTGGAACCCAGTGTCTTGCCTGCTTTCGCTGTTGTCTATGTTTTCAGTGTAATAGTTGAATGTACATAATTTTTCTCCACATGTTATTTATTGATCATGTAGAAGCTTCTGTCAAAGCTTGGTAAAAATTCAGGATGGTTTCAGAAAGTACATGTCATTAAAGTTTTATGTTTATAACATTCCAATACGGTGCTTTTTTTTATTTTGATTGGTCGACAACCTGACATCTGAAATCTTTTATTTTCCGATAAAAGATGTTCAGCGTATGAAAATGTGAGCCAGTAAAAGAGTGCCATTTTAAACCGCTCATTTCTTTCTTATTTTGCCTAAATTTTTAACTATTATGGAATTATAAGTTATAAGAATTGTTTTTCCGCAATTTATCGGCTTATGAACTCGAACGGGTCACTCACAAAATTAACATAAAGTCCTTCAAACTTTATTCAGTTTGTGACTGAACTGGTCTCCTTGATACACCGATAAATTGCTTCAAAACTACTCTTATAACTATAATAAAATAAGGTTTAACATTCAATTCATGTGTAATTTCTATTTTAAAGGTTTAAATGTATATTAAGGACGGAACAGGATTGCATGCCTGATGAATACTGAATTTTAAGATATTTATTGAAAATTTGTTATTTTGTTTATAATAAATGCTGCATGTGGTCATACTACTAATATTTATGTGTTGATTTCTGTTTTCAGTTAAAATAATCTATAACTGTGAGTGACCTCACTGAGTGATACCCCTGCTTGCAATACTATGAATGTTCAATCTTTGCAATACTGCTTGTGCTTTAATACCTTTAAACATGTAAAACCCTTAAGTTGGATTATCTCCCTTTGCAAGCATCGGGCGATAATTAACTTGCTTCATGTACATCTACATATGATGCCCAACCTTCATATAAAGTATCATCAAAATCCATTGAACCGTTTAGGAGGAATTGCACTTACAATGCATATGGACATACAGACGGACAGACAGGGTGATTCCTACATACTCCCCCCCCCCAAAAACTTTGTTTGCAGGGGGTATAATTATACATGTATATTCATATGAACTTGAGAAATTAGAGTTCATGTATAAGTATGAATTCTCAATGTCTGAACTTTCTGTAATATCTAAGGTTCAGATGAAATCTGCTTCTAGATCATAACTTTCAATACCAGATGTAAAAGTGAGCAGTTGTCTTATAACAGACAGGAACTTCTTATCATCCAGACCACCTGAGTTCACCCCTGGTTTTTTGGTGGGATCCATATTGCTCATCATTTTTGAGTACTAGGTGTTGTGTTTCTGTTGTTCATTTGTTCTTTCCCAATCCCAGTTTTGTCTTTTTCCCTGGATTTATGTTTAGTGGATGGCCCTTCAGATTTTCCAGATCTTCTCTTCTAAACCTACAACAACTGATATTGGTCCCTCCTTTTTAGATTTTATCAGCAGTAATTACCTGATTCCTAAGTCTGAATTTGTTTACTGATGCTCTTGCTTCTAAAATCAGGTCTGATATTTTCCTCTCATTTTCTTCATGTCCAAGTACTTTCAATCTGTACTCCATCAACTTCATCAATATATATAAAGCCTGTAAATAAATCTCACAAAATAATATCTCCTGCTCCAAAATATCTGAATTCTGTTTCTTACTGTATTTTTTAATATGGTGTCATGCTTCTCCTTATATGGTGTAGTATCTTTATGTAAACATCTATTGAAATCTATCAGAAAGTTTAAGAGGAGGTAAATACCATATGATAAATAAGGAATTTAAATTATCTCCCCTGCAACATGTCATAGCCAAATCTACTGTAGTGTGAAGGTTCACTGAATTCCATCAAAATATTAAGAAGTTAGGGAGAACCATCTGATTTTTATTGGGGGGAAGGGGGGCTAGGATGAAATTTGAAATAAAAAGGCAGGACCAGGTTTTGGCAAAATAAAATGCCGTGATCACTTTAGATGTGAAACTAGAGGCTCTCAAGAGCCTGTATCCCTCACCTGGATTTAACTTTTCACCTTGAGCAGACCTAAAAATTAAAGGGTTGCAGTCAATTCGGCTGGTTTTTCTATGTTAAACTAATTTCAGCTGTGGCAGTCATCTTGGTTTAGTCCAGGTCAACGGATACATTTCTAAAAGAGAACCATCTAAGGACCATTTCTGCTAAGTCTGGTTTCAGCGAGAAGATTTTTGAGTGAATTTCCATAGGGTCCTATGTTAAACTGTGGCGGCCATCTTGGTTCACAGTCCATGAATTCGGACATATTTCTGAAAGAGGACCTCCTAAGGACCAATGCTCCCAAGTCTGGCTCCAATATGTCAAGTGGTTTCAGACAAGAAGATTTTTCAATGAATTTTCCTATAGGGCCCTATGTTAAACTAAGTTCGGTTGTGGCGGCCATCTTGATCGACAGTCCGGGTCATCGGACACACCTCTGTAAGAGGACCATCTAAGGACCATTGCTGCCAAGTCTGGTTCCAATTGGTCAAATGGTTTAAGGGGGTAGGCCTGGGTTAGGCCAAAATTTTCCACTCGTTTAATTTTTTTCATATTTTCGTCATGCATTATATATGTCTCAATACACCACATGAGAAAATTTTGTTGAAATTCAACTACGCGTTTCCTTAACAGGGTTCATTGAAAATGGGCATTTAAGGGGTACCCTTCATTCCATGAGATGACACAAGTTAATGAATATTACTACCTCTCATAGGACATATGTTTGATAAAAAATAGTTATAATTGTTGAACTGAAGAACAGGGATATGGTCTTAATTAACAATGAAATATGATGGTAAAATTCATTCTTTATATGCAAATTCAAAGGTAAAAAGTACCAGACATGTTAGGAATTTCGTTCATTTTTAGTTGCCTCATTAAATATTCAAACACTGCTGTAAAAAAATTCTGTCGTTTAATTCTTACAAAAAACTGTTACAACAAATATCATATATATGTGTGTTATATGACAAATAATTATGAAATTTTAACCACAAGTTTTCACAAAATACTCGTTCAATTCTGATATTAAGACATTGAAAAAAATAAAGATTTTCCCATAAAACTATTTGAAGCTGCATTATCATTCATTATATGTAGTTTATATATGCTGTACAACAAATCATGCTTACTAGTATATGATTTAAGGCAGAAAATATCTCTAAAGCATTCGATTCATCAATTAAATGCTATTTAAAATAATCCTGAAAATGTCAGGAGTGTGACATTTTATGTGTGATGGACTATTACTGTTACAGTATAAGACTAACAGGATAATGTGATAAGCACTGAGATGAGGACGAGATAAGCACACACTACAAACACACACTTTTCAAAGGGGAAGGGGGGGGGGCTAATTTTAGATTATATATTACGAATTTATGGAACGAGTAGAAAATTCTGGTAAGGATTTATGAAATTATTGCAAATATTGACTCAGCATTTTCTTCATTTCCAGCGGCTTTTTCATCATCGTAATATGCATTTCATAATTGCCACTGGATGTTAAACAATTATTCATCACTATATCAAATCCTACGTAATTAACGATTTTGCACATATTTCGAAAAAGTTTTAAATTCGTTACGGAGATGTCCCTTACCGAACCTCTTCACTTTGTCTAATGCGAGGAAATTTGGTAGGTCATAGTAATGTCACATCATTCCTATTGTTTGACGTCAAGAAAAAAAACATCAATAGGAGTTATCTCCCTTACCCCAGGCCTACCCCCTTAAGACAAGAAGATTTTTCAATGAATTTTCCCATAGGGCCTTATGTTAAACTAAGTTCGGCTGTGGCGGCCATCTTGGTTAACAGTCCGGGTCATTGGACATATTTCTGAAAGAGAACCTCCTAAGAACTATTACTGCCAACTTTGGTTCCCACTGGACTTGTAGTTTCATATAAGAAGATTTCTGAAAGTCACCTCCCCTTTTTTTCTATTTTTAGTAACAACAGCCATCTCGGTTGGAAGTCGGGGATGCCAGACATAATTTAGGAAGGGGGCCACCCAAGGACCATTCCACCAAAGTTTGGTCTCAATTGGTCCAGTGGTTTGAGAGGAAAAGATCTTTAAAGGAAAGTTTACGCTGGATGCCATCTTTAAAGGGCAAAAACTCCTATAAGGGGTCAAATCAATGATTTTGGTCATGTTGACTTATTTGTAGATCTTACTTTGTTGAACATTTTTGCTGTTTACAATTTTTCTTTATCTATAATAATATTCAAGATAATAACCTAAAACTGCAAAATTTCCTTAAAATTAACAATTCAGGGGCAATAACCCAACAAAGGGTAGAGCGATTCGTCTGAAAATTTCATGACAGGTAGATCTTGACCTGATGAACATTTTTACCCCATGTCAGTTTTGCTCTAATTGCTTTTGTTTTTGAGATATAAGACAAAAACTGCAGTTTACCCCAATGTTCTATTTTTAGCCATGTCGGCCATGTTGGTTGGCAGGCGGGGTCATCGGACACATTTTTTAAACTATACATACCCTAATGATGCTTGTGGCCAAGTTAGGTTCAATTTGGCCCAGTAGTTTCAGAGGAAAAGTTTTTTGTAAAAGTTAACAAGGTGAGCTAAAAACTGGCTAAAAAAATATGCCAGATCAAAGGCCCCCTCTTAAAAATTGAATGGTTGTTCCCTTATGCTTAAATGGTCAATACCATATGAGGAATCAAATTAATACTCAAGTCTTATTATCACCCCTTAAAGATACTGGGCCAAAATAGATATTTTGGCACCACAGAGGGTAAAACACATTGAGGTGAAGGTAATGGGGAATCCTGGGATTTTATCATTGACATTTATTATTAAACTTTAAAGTTTTAATTATATTTATAAATAAAACTCAAAATTTACATTTCATCCATATCTAAATCACTTTAGATTTTGTCAAGAAGTTTTATCATTCAGTTCAATGATTATTTTTAATTTAATTGTAATTGGTTGCTAGGAAAGAAGCCTGAGGTTTCATTTCACCACAGCTATGGTTGATTAAACATAAAACCATGGCTTCTGATCGGTTACTTCTATTATTTTAATACACACCCATCTTTTTCATGGCATGCTACCCTTTGTGGATTTGAGCATGAAAATAATACCTGCAAAAAGTCACCTGAGTTATATATGTATTAAATTAATTTGGCATGCAGTTAAGATTACCATAAAAGGCCCTTTAAATATAACATGTGTTGTTTACTATCCACATTTTTGCTAAGATTTGGTTACTTGCCTGTGAAATATTTTACTACAAGAATGAATTACATTGTACAGTTCAATAGAAAATAGTAAACAGCATGTGCTATAGATATGTACCTTTAATGGTAAACGCTGATCTTCATCAATAAAATTTAACTTTATCACTAAGCTATGAGATGCAATCTAACCTGTTGTAATTCAAACTATTGTGCCTAAATGTGTTCAATCACACTACCAGAAAAAATAAAAATGTTTTTCTTATGGAATTTACAATATATAAACAAATATCCACAGATAAAACTTTAATATAGATTTGCACAGGTAATTTTAGTATTAATTGCCTGTATTTATTTATTTTTTTTATTCATAATTAAATTAATAAATTGTTTACTTCTGTCTGTAAACCTTGGTCCGTGAAACATCTTTTTCATAATTTTATAGTCCCTAAATCATTCTGAATTGCCCTACCACTTGGTAGACAGATTCAATAAGCTAAGTCGAAACTAAAACAACTGAACTTACCTGATTTTGTTCAAACATGTCTTCCAGAGAAACAAAAATATTTGGCCTATTAGATGTGAAAGGGTGATCTTATTGTGAAATTTTATCAAACTAAGTATTACATCCCTAGGTTGAATCAAATAAGTTTTAAGTGCATGAGAAATATTATAAATAATAGTATTGCAAATTTTAAGACAGGTTTGAGTTCACTGTTTCAAATGTTTTATTTTTCAACTCTTTGAATGTACTTATTTTCCATTGTAAATTCTCCATTAAAAGTAATATTTGTGGTAAAAAATATATCCTTTAGAGACAATGGTAAATTTTTTTTATGTTTTCTTGAACAACTTATTGGGTTAATTAACCAACAAAAAATTGTCTTATAATTCTACCATTTAGACTTTCAACATGCCGAAAATCCATTCCGCGAACTGGGTTTTCCTGACAGTAACAATAATAAATTTTTTCTGTTTTCTTGGATGACTGAACAGATAATTGTCTTAGTATATGTATTATTCCAACACTAAGACTTTCAGAATGGCAAAAATAAGATGTCTAGACAGAAAGCCAAGAAACCATAGCTTATTCCAGTAGAACAGATATAATTCCTTAATTGCATAACAGTTTTTACAACGTCAAATAATTGGCAACTGAAATCCTAAATTTTCCTGTTTAATCTGCATTATAGAATCTTCTCCAATATAATGGGAGATAACTCTTAAACAACCTGGAACATGAAAAAATGGAACAGGAACCTATGATAATCCTTTTCATCCTTTAACATATGCACCATATTAACATGGAATTATACCTTTGTGTATTGCTCACAGCTTTCTGCATAACTAGTGGTAACTTGTGATAAAAATGCACAAGTAGATTCCACCACTGCAAAACTTGCATTCTTCAAAAGATTTTCTGTGGTAAGTGTGTTTGGATCTGGTGGCTGCAAATATAACATATACATGATATATATATATGTATCAATAAATAAATAAATGGTACTTTAAATTTTTTTAAAGCATTCACTAAATACCTATCTGATTTGAATGCACAAATATACCATAAGGGTTGAAGACATATAGTGTTTAAATGGTTATGGTTTTATCTTGTTGACCTTTCAAGTTGTCCATTTGATTAACACAAAACATATTTTATTCAATATAACAACAAACAAATCAGAATAATGATTCACACATGAATAAAACAGTATATTGCACAATACATTAACATACTAACACATAAAAGTGAACTAGGATATTTTGGACTAGCTTAATTCTTTCTAATTCCCCTATTTCATTTAATAATTTGAACAGTTTCCGATTAAATATCATTGACCTTTCCTTTTTTCTAACAATGGATTTAGTCTTTGTTATTGTGTAAGTGTAATATATGTTTACAGTTTTTAACTGCAAAAGTGTGTAACAGAGCTTCCCTCGTGTACCATAACATTTATAGAACCGGCACAACAGGTTTTTAACCACCTTCTGTTAGCTCCCCTTGTGGAGTACTCCTTTTGCTCAGTTGGTAGAACAACGGACTACTGAACCAAAGGTTTAGGGTGTGATCCCCAGTTGGTGCAGTAGGTAATTTTGGGAGTTATATCATGCTGTTACAGGTGTATAAAACATAATTAAGTTTCATCATATCACCTCAGGCAATTAGTAATTTCGCACAGGATAATAGATAGATAATATTATGTACCAGAAAAAAAAGAGTTGAGGCTAAATATTTATAAGCCTGATAGTCATAGCTATAAAAAGGCAGTACAGAATTAATTTCATGCGTTTTGGGCAGTTTTTAATTATTCACCGTGTGACCATGCTGATAGGTCGTTATTTCGTGCACATTGCGAAAATTCAGCGTGCAGTTCAAATTTTTATTTTTCGTTCATCTCGAATGTCATTTTATTTCTCGTTCGCACATGTCAATATCCCCCCCTGTACGAAACCTCTATAAAGGGAGGTAAAAATGTTCAGTTGGCAATTAGGCAGAGAATAAAAATATATCATCATAACTTAAACTATTACCACAATATTCTCTGGTGAGTTACATAGTGCCTTTGTTATACCAAAAATACCAAGTGTTAAACCTGTGGACGGTGTACTAAAGTGTTTTGTCAATCTAAGTGTTCTACTGTATCTTTCAAATATTTGCCCTTGGACTTGCTCCGTTTTTGTAAACCTAATTGTATTTCTCAGCGTGCTGTATGATACCCTCAGAGATTTCAACACGGAAGTCAGTCTGTATCTCATTTTTTAAACTATACGGCTTCAGTTTGTCACGTCCAGTAATTATAAAAAGCGCTCTGTCTAATATGCACGTGGGTTTGTTTGTAAACTCCTCAATAAGGGGAATTAACTCCGAAATATCATAATTTGACTGGCAATGCATTTCCGAAAAATGTTGCGTTTTTAATATTCTAGGCTCACTATAATTAATTGCACTGTACCACAGGCACTTGTTTTATAAAAAAAACCACACACACTGTGTTTTATAAAATAAAAAAACAAAACAAAACAAAACAACCCCATACACTGTAAAATTTTTGTTGGAGTTTTTTTGGGCGCTATCACAGCCTAAATTTTTCTTTTCATTACAAAAATATTCCTGATTAACACAGGTTTTTATTTTGCCAAAATCCTGGTCCTGCTTTTTATTTCAAGTTTGACCCTAGCCCCCCCCCCCAAAAAAAAAAAAAAAATCAAATGGTTGCTCCTTAATAGCTTATCGCTTATGTTTGTAAGTGTTCGTATCGACTCTAATTAAAGCTTTAATTTTGACTTTGAGGTAATTAATTTACTGTACATAGGTTAATTAAAATTGGAACTCCGGGGTTGGAACATGTTCTTCCTTCCTCAGTTTACATTTTGTCAATTTTAAGTAGGCCTACATCAGTCCTGTAATTCAATTGGTGGTTACTCTGGTAAAATAACTTATTAAGTAATAATTTATTTATAAATAACATGAATAAAAATAAATAAATACCGTAATACTATGTATGATCATGTATTTTAAGCTGGGACTAATATGTTAGTCCGAGTTTTAAGTCATGTAGATATTTTGCCAAGGAAACTATTGCACTTTGTAAAACATTTGTTTTGGAAAAAAATTTGTATCCATGCAAATAATATATTTCATACTTTCAATTTAAATTACCTTGAAATCTTATCTTGTTATTATACATGAATTAATTTCTAAAATCTAATTCCGTCCGGATGTCTACAAGTATCAATAGACGTATTTTTCCGCGTCTAATTATCCTGTTTCATTGCATGGTGGGCGATCTTATATGCCGCCACAATGGTGATTTTTTAATTTTGAAACATTTGTTTTTTAATTAAACACTTAACTTATTTTGATTACAGTTAATTGAAGCTTGGATGACTAATAATTTCAAGATGACTGACAGATGATTTAAACTGCTCCAGGTACTTTATAAATGGTTTAAAAAACAAATCATGTTTTGATAACACCAATCAAGGCTCGTGACATAAATGATGAGTATTCAGAGAAATTCGTATAAAAGCATAAATAAGACATGTTCTGTTCATAATCAATAAGATTTCAGACGTGTAAAGTAGTTCAATCAAAACAATATCATGTTTTCAGTACATAGACCAGTGAAGATGTCTTTCAGTATTGATGAACTCGCAAAAAGTAGCAGAACAACTACCTCTGATCAAACCGCTACCAGCTTTCCAAACAATATCCGGCAGAAAAGAAAACGCTGTGATGACTCGTTGGAACTTGAAACCAACAACTCCACAGACATACGAGACTGCACTTCTCCTAGCATCTACTCAGATGATTCTGACATCACTGAGCAGCCGAAGAAGAAATCTAGAACTACATTCACCAACTCACAAGTGATGGAACTTGAGAAATACTACAGCAGTCATAATAAGTATCTTCTTGTTGAAGACCGACCAGTACTCTCCAAGAAACTCAAACTCAACCAAACCCAGATCAAATGGTGGTTTCAGAACCGCAGAATGAAAGAAAACCGACAGATGAAGGGTAACAACTACAGCGGTGCTCTCGACATGTCTCAGTTCGTCAGTGTTGGGAAATCTGGTCAACGATTATACAACGGAACTCAAATATCACAGGTACCGGGATACTTCATTCATCAACAATACCCATCAGTACCAATGTCCCAGTCGTACACGTCTAGTCCGATGTTACCCTCCAAGTACCGAGAATATACTCAACACTACTACAATTGTCTCTCACCTCAGCCAGTACAGCATTACAGAATAGTAGAATAAGATATCCAATTAGTTATTGTAATGTGCTCAAATATGTATTGTTTTGTTGTTGTTTTGTTTATTATTATTTGTTGATTATTATGCTATAAATCATTAAACCATTATAGTACAATGTTAATTTGTTTGTCGTTTGTTTAACTCGTTGACGCATCAGATATAGAAACGAAGTAACAAACAAACAACATCATCTTCTCAGATAGATTGACTTGTTGAGATGTTGCTTTGTCATACATAAATATAATTTTGTTGTTTTCAGCAATAAACTGCGTTTTAAATCACATCCCAATTTAAGTATATATATATATATAACTTCTTAGATCCATGAAAAATAAACATTTAATTTTTGCGATCATGGCTGAAATCGTTGATAAAAGATGTTGCTTTTTCCACTGTTTGTATCTTAAAACTGAAGTGCAATAAAACTATTAGCTCGATAGATAAAATAATTAATATATATGAAGAATATGTTTACTTTGTAAAGTAAAATTTTACAATTCGTTTCAATTTTTCAAAAATTATTTCCCTAGTTACTTACCTAAAGTAACTGTTAAAATAAACTTTCATTTCCTAAAGTTTAATTAATTAATACCCGTTAAGCTTGTTTGGCAGACGATTAATATGCCGCTGTGGTGATCTATAAATTTTACAAACATAACAACAAATATAGATAAACTAATAATTACAAATTTGTTTTGTTTATTAAACAATTAACTCGTTTTGTATAAAGATGATTAAAGCGTCGATGAACAGTATAACCTCATGATGATAGATTTATGATGTTATTAATAAGAATGTCTTGTAGAGATTTGTCTATGTGCAGACAAAATCATATCATGCACCTTAAAAAGGAAGGAAATATCCACTTCAAATTTATTAAGTTAATAATGAAAAGGACGTCACAAATTGTTCAAAATTACAAACATGACAAAATTTATAAGTGTTCGTTGACTTGTTGCAAAAATATGCACTGTGGATTTTTTGTCATATACATGTATACAGGTATGGTGTAATATTTCTGCCTCTCAGTAACATCATAAGTTTGATGTAAAGTACTTATCTCAGTAAAATATATACAATTACGCACTCGCAAAGTTATTCTGTGCCTGCCCCTGTCTCTGATTCATACACGCATACAAGTCCGATGTACATCTGTCCCTGTCCTCGGTGATGTAATACAAGTACACATATCCGACGTAAACCTGTCCCTGTCTCAATGATGTATACAAGTACGGAAGTCCAACGTACATCTGTCCCAATATCAGTGATCAATACAAGTACAGAAATAAAAAACAAAATGGATAACATGAAAGGTCAGCAAATGACATACCAATCGATCGACGACACCCAACAGACACAGAACCCTGAACAAAAAAAGCATAAAAGAGCACGATGCATTGCCGGGATTTACGCAATTTCGTATGACTTTCCGCTTGAGAAAATGAAGATTACTTTTGAAAAAAAAATTTCCGCAATTTTTTTTTTTTTAACAGATATATATTTTATTCGACAATATTGCTTGTTACAATTATACTAAGGTGCCCAAGCCACACCTAAGTATCCCTGTGAACACTCTTTCGATTGTCCAGGAAAACAATCAAAAGTATAAGTATCTTCATGGCTGTAGTTAAAAAGTAACATCTTCTATACATTTTTCTATTTTCAGTAATAATATATTATTTTTCACACTTGTTTCTCTCAATCTCTTTTTATATTCTCTAATAAATAATTGATAAATATCAATATTTTTCTGTTTTTGTTCCGATACATAATATGCTTTGTATAAGCTAAATGCTAGAATAGTTAAAAAATAATTGAAGTGAAAATAATTTCTATCGAACATTTTGTATCCAATAACGAGGTGTTTTAATGTAATTTTTCTCTCAAAATTTACCTTCTACAGGATATTTTCTAATTTGACCCAAAAATCAGACAAGTAATTACAAGATATAAAGAAATGGTTGTTATCTTCTTCAACATTGCAATAATTACACAAATTGTTATCGGTAATTTTCCACTTGAATAATAAAGATTTTGTAAGTACAATATATTGGAGTAACTTCCATCGAAATATTTTCAATCTATTTTCCTCCAAAAAGTTGAATATAAAATTATATATTTCAAACCAGTCTGTATTTTCTTCAATGCAAAAATATTTAATCCAATAGTTATTACCTATTGGTCTTACATATATATTATCTCTGAAAGCATTGTAAAGTTGCTCGTTTGTCAAGGTATTGGTATTAATCTGCTTTAAAGACCAATAAAACTGAGTTCTTTGTACATAAACCAAAGTTTTCTGAGATTGTTCTGATGCTAAGCATCTGTACCATTCTGTAGGTATTGCCCCTTTTAACTTTAGAAATTCTATAAAAAAATTACTCTTAAATATAAGTTTTTCGAAAATAAACTTCTGTGAAAACTGTCCATTCTCATCAATAATGTCATTGACATATACAATACCACTGTCGATCCAATTATTAACTAGAGGCTCACCAGAGCCTGTATCGCTCACCTGGAGTCTGGTTTTCATTGGACAATTAATCAACTATTTGACCAAGTTTGTTGCAATTGGTTCAATTATTCAGGGAAAATTTATTTGACAAAAAAGGACAATAACTCCGAAATGGGTTTTGGGATTTCCTTTAAAATTTCAGGGTAGGTAGACCTCAACATGGCAAATATTTTTCAGATTTACATTTCACTTCTATCTCAAATAGTTTTGGAGATAAATGACGAAAACTGTTAAATTTTGAAAATTTGACGAAAAAAGGGCAATAACTCCTAAACGGGTTTTGGGATTTCCTTCAAAATTTCAGGGTAGGTAGATCTTGTCATGCTGATCAATTTTACACCATGTCAGATTTTTGATATCTGTAACAGTTTTTAAGTTATAAGCCAAAAACAACACATGCACCCCTATATTCTATTTTTAGCTACGACAGCCATGTTTTATGTCAGATCAAAATAAATTGAGGATAGTTTGTAGAGGATATGTCATAGATCATTCCTATCAAGTTTCAAACCAATCGCCCCAGCGGTTTCAGAGGAGAAGATTTTTGAATGAAAAAATTTTGAAAATTTGACAAAAAAGGGCAACAACTCCTAAATCGGTTTTGGGATTTCCTTTAAAATTTCAGGGTATGTAGACCTCAACATGGCAAACATTTTTTAAATTTACATTTAACTTCTATCTCAAATAGTTTTGGAGATAAATGACGAAAAATGTTAAATTTTGAAAATTTGACTAAAAAAGGGCAATAACTCCTAAATGGGTTTCGGGATTTCCTTCAAAATTTCAGGGTAGGTAGATCTTGTCATGCTGATCAATTTTACCCCTGTCAGATTTTTGATATCTGTAACGGTTTTTAAGTTATAAGCCAAAAACAACACATGCACCCCTATATTCTATTTTTAGCTACGACGGCCATGTTTTATGTCAGATCAAAATAAATTGAGGATCGTTTGTAGAGGACATGTCATAGATCATTCCTATTAAGTTTCAAACCAATCGGCCCAGTGGTTTCAGAGGAGAAGATTTTTGAAAATCAGCCAATCAGAAACAAGAATTGCCTCTGGCGGCCACGTTTCTTGACCAATCAGAACTAAATGAGGAAACTTTGTTGAGGACCTTCCATACACCACTCATGCAAAGCTTGGTTGGAATTGGCCAAATGGTTTCTGAGGAGAAGATGTTTGAATGAAAAGCTAACGACGGACGGACGACGGACGGACGACGGACGACGGACGGACGACGGACGGACGACGGACGACGGACGGACGACGGACACAAAGTGATGGCAAAAGCTCACCCTGGCCATAGCCAGGTGAGCTAAAAATCAAACTCTTATTTTCAAATTTGATAAACTTGTTTCCCCATAAAACTTGTTTTCGAATCTCCCTAAAATTTACGGGTTTTTTAGTTTGCCCGCCCACATTCTCTATCCAACTTTCTATAATTTCCCTATAAAAGCCCGGAATGTCTTTAAAATAAAGTAAAGATTTACAATTATCAATATTCATTCGAAAAATCAACCAATTCTTACCAAACTTATTTAAATACTTTTTTGGAATTACTTTCCAGTTAGGAAGCCCTTTTTCAACCAGTCTGCTTACCCAAGAAGCCTTCAATGACTTGAAGTAACTGCTTACATCTATCATCTTAAGCCCCCCCCCCTTTTTCATATTCACCTATCAGAGTTTTTCTTTTAACTTTGTCTGGTTTTCTTTTCCAAATAAAGCTATAACACTGCGATTCTATCGCTTTTAAATAGTTATGTGGAACACTTGTTGAACTTGCTAAAAAAGTAAACTTTGGAATAATTAATGTTTTTATAATAAGAATTTTACCCAGGATAGTAAGATTCCGTTTTTCCCACCTTACAAATAGTTGTTTCTTATCTTCAATTTTCTTTTCCCAATTTAATCTCTCGCATTGATCCTTGTTATGACCAAAAAACGTTCCCAAAACTTTTACTGGACATTCTGTCCATTTAATCCCTTCTACTTTATTTTTACAATTCTTTAATTTTCCCACCCAAATGCCTTCTGTTTTGTTTCTATTCAAAATCAGACCAGAAAATGTTCCAAATATTTCTATTACATTCAATGCAACACTTATCTCTGCTTTAGAACCAAAAAACAGTGTCGTATCATCCGCTAACTGGGAAATTTTTATACTATGTGTGTTCCCATCTAATTTAACCTGTATTCCCTTAATATCCTTATTTCCCCTAAGCCGTAAAGCCATTATTTCTACAGAAATTACAAACAAAAGGGCTGATAATGGACACCCTTGTCTAATACCTCTAGAATTTTGAAATACTTCTGAAATCCACCCATTATTCATAACACAGGTTTGTATATTACTATATAACGTTTCCACCCATCTAATAAATGACTTGTTAAAACCAAAATGTTTCAAAGTATTAAACATAAAATCCCATTCCAAAGAGTCAAACGCCTTACTAAAATCAACAAAAACAATTGCCCCTTCTATTTTATATAATTCCGCGTAGTCTATCACATCCTGAATTTGCCTTAAATTAAATCCAATGTAACGACTCTTGATGTACCCGGTTTGATCCTCATGTATAATATTTGGCAATACTTGTTTAAGTCTTTGAGCTAAGGCATGTGAAAGTTATTTCATGTCTACATTTAATAGAGAAATTCCGCATTTTTTTTTTTAATTTTTTTACTAGTGATTGGCTATACCTTTGGAAAAGGTAATAAATCAGGATGATTACATAAAGGTGTTGAAACAACAAATGTCACCGAATAAATTAATATTAATAAAATAACAATGTGTTCCTTGAAACAATCAAAATAACATAGTAACATTTATAAGTTCAATAAAAGAGCGGATATAAGTCTATATACACGCATGAGTGAAATAAAACTCGGGCTTTAAAAAATTTCTCATGAAAAAATAGAAGATATTTTGTGAAGCGGTCGTTTGAAACGCTTGTTTGGCACCTAAATTATAAGTGAAATGTCAAGGTGATTTAAAATCATTAATTTCAATAATTATCTTAAATGTATAACCTAATTATTAAATAATTAATTAAACAAAAAATTTGATTGGTTGTAGTTTATTAAAGCTTGGGTTATTGGAACCTTTGACAGATGGTTTGTTACACAGAGCTTGTATGAAATAGCAAATTATGTTTTGATAGCACCTATCAAGACTAATGATGAGTATTCGGAGAATTTGGTATAAAATCATGATTTTGGCAGGACTTACTCATTCGGGTTGTGAGTCCCGGATCAGCACGGTCGTGTTTTTTTGGAGCACTGCACATAATCAGGAAATTTACTAATTTTAAGTTATTTCCAGGTAATTTATTACATATCTGAAATAGGATACAGCGTATGTAGTATACTATTGTGTGTATTTTTTGTATTTTCAGCCTTGATATTTCAGCAATTTCCTATTTACCCCGATTTTTTTTTCTCTCTCTCAATCTATAGTGAACACGACTCACCGCCATATTGTGTGTTTTGTTTATACAGTGTTTGTCAAAATGGCAAACATAGAAGGATTTAATACAGAAGATGATATTGAAAGATATTTCAATAGGTATGTCGTCGAACAAGATGTTTATCATAGTTGTACACATTCTACCGACGGGAACTCAACTAATGTTGAAACTGATGACGAAGGGTCGTATGCGGCGGTTGTTCGCAAAAACAAAAAACGTAAAGCCAGCGGGTCACCCCTGACACCTGGCTTTGGACACACCTTTAATAGTACTGTGATTAAAAATACCCCCAAGAATAAACCAAAGCACTATTATGCTATTATTACTTGTATAAACCCAGATATTAAAATTGGAACGCAAAATCCAATAAAAATCCAAAAAGCCCTGTCCACAATTATTGGTCCCGTAAAATCTATGAAAAGTACTAGAGCTGGGAATTTATTTGTAGAATGTTTTGATGCTGTGCAATGGCGCAAATTATTAGATCTACTCAGAGTCGGTGAATGGCAGATTAGGGTTAGCCAACCCAAATCTGCCACTTCATCGATAGGAGTAGTTTATAATGTCCCGTCTGAATTAACAGATGATGAACTTATGGAAGTGTTAGCAGATCAAAAGGTCGTTAAATTACAACGATTGACATATTATGATAATCAAATTAAAAAAAGGGCTCAATCAAGATCTGTAAAACTCTACTTCTGTACCCCCACCATCCTAGATACTGTTGTTGTTGGGTTCAAAACCTACAAAACCAAGCCATACATACCCAAAACTATACAATGTTTTAATTGTCAGGGATTCGGGCATATGAAATCTGAGTGCAGGAACAATGTAAAATGTATAAAATGTGGACAGTCTCACAAAACAGATGAATGCTCATCTGAAACCCTTTGTTGTGTTAATTGCAAGGGTACTCATGCATCAACTGACAAATCATGTCCTGCAAAAAAAGAAAAACAAAATATACTTAAGTTGGCTAAAACTGAAAATATAAGCATGCTTGAAGCAAAAAAAGAGGTTAATAAGGTTAAGAGAGCCACAAATATGAAAGCTAAAACACCAGCCCCCAGCCATGAAGAAAATTTAAAACCCCAACCTAATACTACAAGTAATCTCAACAATCTACAAGATTTTGCAACACTAATAAGTGTTATTATATACAAATATATGGTACCAATGGCAAAACCAGGAGAAATTACTCTTGGTAAAACTGTTGATTTTGTATCCTCAGCTGTGCATGAACTATTTGAAACTGATATTGACCTAGATCTGGCTCAGAGAACAGCCAAGAAATGTACAAGATCCCCGTGCTAAATTCACTATGTTAGTTCATATTTTTTCTTTATGGTTAATCATGACCAATCTTTTTGTTTACTATATTACTTTCATGTCTGAGGTATTTAGTATTGATCAGTGGAACTGTAGGGGGATAAAAAGTAACGGGCCAGAATATGTATGGCATCTGTCCCAATTGGACACTATCCCCAATATAATATGTTTCCAAGAAACTTGGATATTAAATGAACAAGATTTTCCTGTAATTAATGGATATACACTGGCAGACTTTTCTGCTCGCAAAAACACTAAGGGGGGAGGAACAGCAATATATGTAAAAAATAGTGTCCCATTTACAAAAAAAAATATTGACTCTGAATTTGAAATATCATGTATTGAATTTAAATATGATGGTAGTCATATAACATTAGTAAACTTGTATGATGCCATGAAAAACACAAAGGCATGTAATTACAATGAGCTGTTTAATCAAGTCGAAGGAAAATATATTGTTGTTGGTGATTTTAATGCTCACCATCCACTATGGGGTGGGAAACATATGGATTACAAAGGAATCGAATTATGCAATAGCATAGAAAACAAAAATATAGTATTACTAAATGATGGTACTGGCACTCGTTGCAACCCAATTAATTTAGAATTGTCACCTATAGATCTTTCCTTCTGTAGCTCAAATATTGCCAGTAAAATTACATGGTCTGTAGATTTATTATCATCTTATGGCAGTGATCATCATGTCTTGACATTGACCATGAAATGTAATTATAACACACATACCAATGAACCAGATTTAGTCTGGAACCTAAAAAAGGCTAACTGGGAAGAATTTTCCATAAAATGTGATGAAATTTTGACTTGTGACATGATCTCTGATAATGTAGATGAGACATGTTCACATATCACAGATGAAATAATTAAAATTGCTTCAAAATGCATCCCTGTTAAAAATAGAAGCAACAGTTGCAAAAAACCTATTGTACCATGGTGGTCTGATGAATGTTCAAATGCAGTGAAAAAACGTAATAAAGCCAGAAACCGTGCTCAGCACGCTGGAAGGGGGGAGGATTTTACTTGTTATAGAGAACTGGAAACAATTTGCAGGAGAACCATTAAAAATGCACAAAACATGTATTGGGAATCATATTGTAATACAATTAATAATGATACAACTCTTGGAACACTATGGTATAATGTCAGAAAAATGATGGGTAAAACATCAAAAACCTTAAATATACCAACCCTTACTCACAACAATATTAAATATGAGAATATCAAAGATAAAGCTGATCTTCTACTACATAATTATACTACTGTTAGCAGTACTGAAAATTTTAGAGATAATTTTGTCAAGCATAAAACAGAAATTGAAAATAAGGAATATAACCAACTACTACAACATTTTAAGGATAACTCTGCCTCATATAATGAGCCTTTTACATTACAGGAACTGAAAGATGCCATATCAGATACCTCAGATACTTCACCCGGTAAAGATAGATTAGCATATGCTATGTTTAAAAAATTCACAAATAAAACTTTAGCAGTTATACTATTATTTATAAACAGAGTATGGTTTTTACAAAAACTCCCAAGTCAGTGGAAACACTCTATTATTATACCCAGCTTTAAAACAGGAAAAAACCCTAGTGACCCACAGTCTTACCGTCCAATAGCCCTAACCTCAAATTTTGTCAAAATAATGGAAAAAATGGTCAATAACAGACTTAGATGGTTTCTAGAAAAAAACAATCTCTACAATCCTAACCAAAGTGGATTCAGG
The DNA here is from genome assembly GCA_028015205.1 of Mytilisepta virgata. Classification (NCBI taxonomy): domain Eukaryota; kingdom Metazoa; phylum Mollusca; class Bivalvia; order Mytilida; family Mytilidae; genus Mytilisepta; species Mytilisepta virgata. The sequence goes on from CM051515.1 coordinate 26,474,139, forward strand.
AAAAACAGGAATACAATGGAACAAATTATCAGACTTGATAATGATATTCAAAAAGCATTTCTAAAAAAGCATTTTACAGTAGGGGTATTCATCGACTTCCAAAAAGCATTTGATATGCTATGGAAACATGGTTTGATAATAAAAATGGCATCACTTGGCATTCATGGAAACTTACTGGGTTGGGTAAATGACTTTTTGAGTAAAAGGACTATACAGGTAAAAATCAATTCTACTTGTTCAGAAATTAATGTAGTACAAAATGGTACCCCTCAGGGTAGTTGTATCAGCCCTACCCTATTTAATATCATGGTTAATGACCTATCAGATTGTATAAAACATTGTGCTATGTCTCAATTTGCAGACGATGGGGCTATATGGCTCTCCGGAAAAAATCTACCCTATATGCAAAAAAAAATACAAAGTGACCTAGATAGTATAAGTGGTTGGTGTAATAGTTGGGGATTTAGTATATCCCCCACAAAGACAGTAGTAGTTGTATTTCATAGAAAAAAGAAAATCCCTAACTTGGTCCTAAAATTTGGTCAAAATATACTACAAATTGTTAAAGAAATAAAATTTCTAGGTATGATTTTAGATGAAAAGTTGACTTGGTTAAAGCATATTCAATATATTAATACAAGATGCAGCAAGGTATTAAACTGTATGAAAATGCTTACTGGTACTAGATGGGGTGCAAACAGCACTTCTTTACGCAATATATATATTGCACTTATCAGATCAAAAATAGACTATGGGTGCGAAGTATACAATACAGCTTCCAGCTCTGTTAAAAAAATTCTAGATAATATTCAAAGCCAAGCTCTACGACTATGTACTGGAGCTCATAAAACTGCCAGTATACCTAGTCTACAGGTAGAAATGGGTGACCCTCCATATGAATTGAGAAGACAAAGTCTCATCCTTAAATCATATTTGAATATACAAAGTCAAAATGATTTACATCCAACAAAAAGTAATCTGAAAAATAAGTTTGACTATGAATACTATAGTAAGAATATTAAAAATAGCCAAAAACCCTTTTGTATTACTGCTGATGATGTATGTGGTAGTCAGCAGATTAATATAGAATTAGTTTATAAATTTTCTGAATACCCTACCCCCCTTGGCATTTAATAAAACCTGTAATTGAAACCGAACTAAAAGATGTAATTACAAAGAAGGATAACCCATATCTTATAAAGAGTGAGGGTAATATATTGATCAACTCTAAATATAAAGAATTTCTAAAGATATATACTGATGGATCAAGAGATCCAGATAATAACACCAGTGCATGTGCATTTATGATACCAGAACTGAAAATTAAAAAAGAAGATAAATTATTGGATCATGTATCAATATTTATGTGTGAATTAACTGCTATATTCCTATGTCTAAGTTGGTTAGAAGAATATAGACCAATCAATGTGGTTATTTTGGTTGATTCATTGTCAGCCCTACAAGCAATTAATGGTAGTGTGTTTAAAATAAAAACACAAATTATATATGACATTTTATATCTATATACAAGTCTAACTAGAACAGGCATTAATATAATATTTGAATGGATACCAAGTCATGTCGGGTTATATGGTAATGAACTTGCTGATAAAGCGGCGAAAAATGCACTTTCAATCCCTGAATGTTATATATTTACCCCCATGTATAAAGAGGATATTAAAAGTCTTTGTAAAAATGTGCTTAAAAACGTATGGCAACAAGTTTGGGATAGAAACAAAAAAGGAAGATTTTTATACAACATTCAAAAGAAAATCAGTTTTAACATTACTATTCCAAAATTAAACAGAGAAAGGGAAGTTGTACTTTTTAAACTGAGGTCAGGGTATATACCTACAAACAAATTTCTTTTTGATATAGGTAAAGCAAGTACCAGTGAATGTGAAAAATGCCATGTAATAGATGATACTCATCATTATCTATTCACATGTTTAAAATATAATACACAAAGAGCAGAATTAGTTAACAAACTTCAGCATTCTGGAGTGAGTGATCTTACAATCCAAAACCTCTCAAAAGGCCTATCTAATACACTTGTGCCACTATGCAACTATCTAGCAGCCACTGGTAAATGGTTTCGTAAATAAAATGTACATGATAACAATGTAAACTGATCTGCCATTTTAGATTTACCCAGGTAACTGGACTTGCTTCTTTTTTTTTTTTCTCTTTTTTTTTTACATACTATAATAAAGGGGCCTACCTATAATACGATAGAATATCTATTCTAGGCCTATCCCCCCCCCCCAAAAAAAAAAAAAAAAAAAAAAAAAAAATGAAAATAAAAATAAAAAATTATATCAGACTACGGTATTAAACCAATACCAAATATACGTTTAATAGAATAGTCTATTACAATATGATACCCATAAGAATCAAATATATATATATTATTACTATTATTCATTTTCCTTAGATACTGTATTCATCATCTGATGTTAACAAGTGGGAAATTTAATAATTCCATTCTCCATAATTTAGATATTTAAATACATGAATATAATAATAGGTATTGTTATCACAAACTTGAAAATAAGGCATACTAAACATATTATATACTTTAATGGTAACCCTAAAAACAATCTTAATTAATGTGTGGTGCAGAAAGAAAGAAAACAAAAACAAAAAAAAAGAGAAATTTTCTTTTTCTCTCTGTTGTTACTATTATCTGAGTTGGTCTGACATTAGCTCACATCCTGATATAAACTGTACCCCCTGATCTGTCCCCTGGTGCATAAAATTTGGGGGAAATAAACATTTACACATCCACTGTCCACCACTAATATTATTTACTTACTTTGGACACTGAATGTTTACATGTTTAATTATTATTTTCATATACTTTTATATATGTACCTATGAAGGAAATGGCTCCAGGGGAGATGAGGTGTGGATATCCAAGAGGGTTATTTTTACTTGGTAGGTAAGGGCTGGACTTCTAGCAATGCCCAAACCAGCTTATGTTAGGATTACATCTCCCACCACCCCTCATAGCGACCTAACCTTTAGTAAACCCTTGACATTGGAAAATATGGTAATATATATATTTTTTCAGCATTATAAAAAGTATATATCCGGATGGTGCTGTGGTGTGTATTAGTATAAAGGGACGATAACTCTAATGTCTTCGGTACAAAATTAATAACTGTTTGTTTTTTTTTAAGTATTTTATTATTTATTTTGCATATCGTTTATCATTGGCATTTTTTTTTTAAGTTATGAGGAGTGGTAGATGGGATGAATGTACCATTTGGTGCTCCGTGCACCAAATATTATATATAATAGGGAGAAAGAAAAAAAGCTTTAAAAAAACAAAACAAAACAACAACAACAAAAAAAACAACAACAAAAAAAAAACAAAACAAAACAAAAAAAAAATTAAAAAAAAATAAACCACATGACTCACCTCTCATACATTCATCGAAAATGAAATTGTTACAAGAACAAAAATGCAACACAAAAGTGTACTTATATATATATTTTATACAATTAACAGTATTTACTCAATGATACATGTGAAAACTAAGTTTGTTTTTTTTCTTTCTCTACTAAATGCAGAGAATAACATTCCCACTAGGACGTATGAGCCGAAATGGGTTATGTATTAATGCATAATACTAAAAGGGCAATGTCAGGCTAACTAAGTTTAATATCGAACATACAAACATTATTTTAAACTTCTTTATTTTTCCAAAATCAGCAATAAAAGAAAAAATAAAAACTCACAGCAACAAAAACTTATTTTCAAAGAAAACAAACTTTTGTTTGTGTAATTATGAAAAATAAAGGTCATGGTACCTAATGATATGGCAATCTGGCGCAATACCTAAGTTCAGGTAGCCGCCAACCAAACCAAAGAAAGACTTACTCATAATCAACCTGTCCTCAGTCGTGTGAGGTAGTCAAGAAAAAATAAATTAAGCTAGATAATGTCGTTCGCACAAAGATCAGTAAAGATGTCGTTCAGTATTGATGAACTCGCAAAAAGTAGCAGAACCGCCATTTCAGACCAAACTGGAGGCATGGTGACCAATACTCAACGAACACAGATGAAAAGAAAAAGAGATGATCATTCGTTTGACCTTGACAGCTGCGCCAATAGCTCCTCCGACACAAGAGACTGCACTTCTCCTAGCTCCTACTCGGATGATTCTGACATCACTGAGCAGCCAAAGAAGAAATCCAGAACTACATTCACCAACTCACAAGTGATGGAACTTGAGAAATACTACAGCAGTCATAAGTATCTTCTTGTTGAAGACCGACCAGTACTCGCCAAGAAACTCAAACTCAACCAAACTAAGATTAAATGGTGGTTCCAGAACCGTAGAATGAAAGAAAAACGACAGACGAAGAGAAACAACTACAGCGGTGCACTCGACATATCTCAGTTCGTCAGTGTTGGGAAATCTGGCCAACGATTATACAACGGAACTAAAATACCACAAGTACCAGGATACTTCATTCATCAACAATACCCAGCAGTATCAACGTACCAGCCGTACACATGCAGTCCAATGTTACCCACCATGTATCCAGGATATACACAACATTACTACAATGGACTTTCACCTCAACCAGTACAGCATTACAGAGTTTTAGAATAAGATATTAACTTAAATTGTAATGTGCTCAAAATATGTATTGTTATGTTGTTGTTTTGTTTGTAATTTGATGAGAAATATGATTATTTGTTGATTGTTATATTATAAATCATTAAACGATTATAGTACAATGTTCATTTGTTTGTCGTTTGTTGAAGACGTTGACGCATCGGATATAGAAATGAAGTAAGTAACAGATACACTTCAAAGAGAACAAAAGAAGTGACCTTTATAAGACTTTATAGGATACGTTTTATGCACGAGTACCCAGGTCAAGGTCCGAGACGTTAGCCGAGGACCTTGACCGGGTACGAGTGCATAAAAAGTATTCACTTTCATCTTTTTAAGGCACTTCTTTTGTTTTCGTTGTACTGTATGTGTGTGATTTGTACGACATTCTGTACAATTCAGAACTCCATGGCAAATGTGTCCACGCCGGGTAGAAGAGCACGACTTTCTGGAAAGGTATTGGTTAGTTAAATTATTTTACTACTTTAAAATGCATTCATTTGAAAATGAATAGGTTGAAAAACTTTAATTTTTTTATCAACTCATAAAATAACAGTTATTTTCTCGACCTCGCTACAAAGTTGTAATATAAAAAAAACACAAAAACAAAAACCAATGGAGAGGAAAAGGTCAAACCGGCGAATAGAATTACTGAATTTCATATAAAAAAACAACGATCGTTTGGCTGTAAAGAGACTTATAAAAAGTTACAACGTAGAGCGAAGTGCGTAAAAATGATCGTTTTTTCTCAAAATTGTAATCATTACTCAAAATGAAGATTGTAACATATCCGAAAATCACTCATTTCTTCAAATAATTTACACGAAATAAATATAAATTGAGCACATATTACATCGTATTTAAATGTTAAAACTTATAGTCAAACTAAAAAGTTTTGTTTGAAAAAGTATTATAATCTTACTCACAGGGAAACTTTTTGTGAACTATTTTAACTGCTAAAAATAAACTCAACGATAAAATATTTCATGGTTCATTGTCGTTGAATTTATTTTTAGCAGTTAAAATAGATAACAAAAATTGTTAGAGTACACCTTTTCAACAACTTTGCTGCGGGTATTGTCGTACTACAAAAAAACAACATCTTGTGGTCTTGTAGAGATTGTGCTATGTCATACATAAATATAAATTTCTTGTTTTCAGCAACAAATTGCGCTTTAAATCCCACGACACAACTTTTCCAAAGTTTTTTTTTTTAATGAAAAGAGCCCAGTAAATATTTTAAAATTTAGAATTATATCCCGTCATTTAAAATTTCGCATGTTTCACCATACATGTCATTTTAGTAAGTGTTTTGCATAATTGGTCTAGGGGTTTTTTTTATTTCGTTTAATCTGGTGGCAGTCGTCTTTGCTTTTTCCCAACTTAAGTGGAGTGTTTCTTTGATCCATGACAAATATACATTCCTGTTTTGCAATCTATATATTCCAACATGACTGAAATCGTGGATAAAAGATTGTTTATCTGTTTTTACTATCAATGTGCGGCCTTCTAAAAAAATAAAAAATGAAAATACATGTATCAACATGAAAACGTTAAAATGGAAATAATGTTATAAGACTAGGTAAAAACAAAATAATAAATACATATGAAATATATGTTTTGTAAAGTAAAATTTTACAATTCGTTTTATTTTTTTCTAAAATAAATTGGTTACTTACCTAAAGTTAAAATATACTTTTATGTCCTATAATTTAATTAATTAATCCCAATTTAGCTTGTTTGGCAGACGATTAGTAGTATGTCGGTTTGGAAGGCGACTTTCCAATTTTGGAAATTGCGCCTGGTATATGCATGCATATGTATCTGATTAATACGTTGTATTTAACCTTTCCATAAATATTTGTTTTTACTTTATTTTTGGAGCATTTTGTGATTTTTTTTAACGTTACCAACTTGACTTTTACTGATTGAAAGTTCTTTTCTTTATTGATATGCTAATTGGTATAAATATACTTGATATGGATAAACTCGTAATTACACATTTGTATTTTTAATTAAACAATTAATTTGTTTTGTTTACAGACGATTAAAGCATGGATCGATGACTGACAGATTGTTTGTCCTTTAAAAAATCAAACATGATTTCATTATTAATTAGGTTATCTTGTAGAGATGTGCCTATGCGCAGAGTAAATCATATCACATTAAAAAAGAAAAATATCCGCTTTAAAATATAAAATATTACAATATATAATGAAAAGAATTTCATTAATACGTTGGCCTATCGCAAATATATGCAATGTGTATTTTTTGTCATGTACATGTATACAATTCTGGTATAATTTTCCGTATCTCAGTTACATGAAGAAGTCCATAAGTCTGGTGTAAATTTGTTCCTGTCTGAGTAAAATATATTTATACCCAGGTCTGGTGTAAATTTGTTCCTGTCTGAGTAAAATATATTTATACCCAGGTCTGGTGTAAATTTTCACATTTTTGAACGATGTAAAAGTACGCAAGTCAGACGTAAATCTTTCCCTGTCACGGCTTATAGTGATGTATACAAGTACATGTAAATCCGTCCATGTCTCGGTGATGTATACAAGTACACATGTCCAATGGAAATCTGCCCCTGTCTGAGTGATGTACAAGTACACAAGTCCGATATAAATCTGTTCCCATCTCAGTGATGTATACAAGTGTGTATACAGGTTCGACGTAAATTGTCCCTGTCTCAGTCACATATATGTGTGTGTGTGCACAAGTCTGGTGTAATCTGTTCCTGTCTCTGTGGTGTATACAAGGACACAAGTCCGACGTAAATCTGTCCCTGTCTCAGTGATGTATACAAGTACACAAGTCCGACGTAAAACTGCCCCTGCATGTCTCAGTGATGTATGCCAGTACACAAGTCCGATCTAAATATGTTTCCGTCTTAGTTATACAAGTTCGACGTAAATCTTTCCCTGTCTCAGTGATGTGTAAATATGTACACAAGTCTGGGGTAAATATGTTCCTAACTCGGTGATATCTACAAGTACACAAGTCTCACGTAATCATACCACTGTCTCCGACAGTGATGTATACAAGTCCCACGTAAATATTTCCCTGTCTCAGTATTATATACTTATCGTACTTTCCTGTGTCTATATCACCCTGCTCAGCCGCTCTCTAATCTCCGTATTAAGGCTTTTTCACGTATGAGGAGAAGTTATCAACGACATCATTACTTATCAGCGACGTCACAATATGAGAGCGGGACTTATTAGCGACGTCACAAGAAGTTATCAAGCTTACCTCCAGGAGGACAACAAAGCGTAAAAAATGTGCCACAGCGGCGACTAAAATGTATAGAATTTGTACAATAAACATATTATCGGGTTTTCTGAGTAAAGATATTGTAAAATATCAGTCGCTCGACACAATATGAATCTTTTAGGGTCGTCAGCTGTGATCACTCGCAAAAAAACCTTTATATTGTGACTAAACTCTTCCGCTAAAATGTGCACATGCTATTTTAAATTCCGCTAAATTGTCTTTTAAATCTTCCGATAAAATGTCCACAACATTTACGCTAAATGGTAATTTTATTCCGCTAAAATGTCCTATCAATCCGCTAAAATGTCCCGCGCCAATTGTTCCGTACCTCAGTAAGTTATTCGTGTTATTTAAATGTATCCAGATGTGTATATTGTACAGGTTACAATTAAATACAAGAGTTTAATGTTTACATATCGACTTTCATACTTTCATTTCTGGATTGCATTAGTGGTTTGCCACACTTTTGGAAAAGCAAAAAAAAAAAAAAAACAGGATGATTACATGAGTTGAAACCATACTTTTAACACAATTCTAAATCCTTGATCAACTACAAATTTCAACGAATAAATTAATATTAATATACTGAACCGCAAAAGAAACGTCGCACAAAATGACATGTTCACATACATTTATTTCAAAGTGACATTTATATATTTTAAATTAATTTTTACAAAATTTAATGAATGATTTACAGTCTTTTGGTTACAATTTTCACAAAAACGTCACAATTGTCGCAACGTCACATGTTTTCAATGCTGTGCTCCCACGTCCGTTAATAACGTGTATGTCCTCCACCGGCACCAATTACTGCGGCACATCTTCGGTACATGGAGTTGATGAGCCGATTAATAAACGCCATCGGAATACGTGCCCATACTCTCTGAAACGCTTGTGAAAGTTCAGCTGCAGTTGTCGGACTTGGCTGCTCATTATTCAACCGTCTTTGAACTTCGTCCCATAAATGTTCAATAGGGTTTAAATCTGGACTCAAAGCCGGCCAATCCATAACATTAATGTTATTCTGCTGTAGGAAGTCTCTTGTGGCTCTTGCGGTATGCGCACGTGCATTGTCCTGTTGGAAAGTCTTGTTTTGATGACGTGCGAAATGGGGCTGAACATGGGGTGTCAAGACTTGGTCGATGTAACGGGCAGCTGTTACGCCATTTCCTCTGCCTGGGCCAAGGTTCTGAAAGATGACTGGACCAAGTTTAACGTTAAGGCCGATTCCACCCCATACCATGATGCTAGGTCCTCCCCACGCGTCTGTTTCCAGAATGCAGCTGTCTTCGTAACGTTCCCCGCGTCTTCTCCACACTCTGGTTCTGCCATCGGCTGTTGAAATGCAGTAACGGCTTTCGTCAGAGAAGATGATGTTACGCCATTGTCGATTTCGCCAGTTCTGTCGCTGAGTGGCCCACTGAAGACGAGCTTGACGGTGTCGAGGAGTAAGAATAGGTCCTCTTGCTGGACGGCGACATCTCATGTTTCTAGCAGCTAATCGCCGACGAACCGTATCATCACTTATGGGTCGTCCATGTGTTCCAACAGTGTTTCTGGCAGTTTCGGCAGCTGGGGTGAACCGATTCATCAAATGGTGACGAACAATGCCTCTATTCTGTCTAGGGGTAGTGACTTGGGGTCTACCACTCCGTGGACGGTCATTTGTGCTGTTTGTTGCATTGTACCGTGTCCGTAGACGTTCAATTGTTCGAACAGCACAGCTGAAGTCGTTGGCAATAACTCTGGCAGATTGCCCAGCATCCAATCGACCAATGGCCTGTTCTCTCTGTTGTGGAGTCAGACGTGGCATAGCTTCTGTGTCAACACTGATACTAACACTCTTTAATTTTCTCCGGCCTTTTATACCCATAAAGGAGCATGAATTTCACGAACATTTAAGATTTAAGAAAAATTACCGCCAAGTGTGTCCCACGAGCGGTTTTAGGTACGGTCGCTCTACGATATCAACTGAAAATTATTCAACCAAAAATTTAATTCACAGGTAATTTAATCTTACCTGGTGATGTAATCGTAATACTGATTATATAAAAATCATTAATTAATATTTATTTTGAATTTTGCTAACATTTTGAAAAAGCGACGTTTCTTTTGCGGTTCAGTATAGAATAACAATCTGTTAGTTGAAACAGTTAAACATAGCATTAGGTATAAAAGTGGCACGTACAAGTCTATAAACATGCACGGGTGAAATACAATTTCTCATTAAAAAATAGAAGATCATATTTTGTTAATCGGTCGTTTGAAACGCTTGTTTGGCAACTAAATTATAAGTGAAATGTCAATGTGATTTAAAATCATTAATTTCAATAATTATCTTAACTGAATAATCTAATTATTAAATAATTAATTAGACAAAGAACTTGTTTGCTTGTAGATTATTAAAGCTTGGGTGATTGGTACCTTTGGCAGATGGATTTTTATACAGAGCTTCTATGAAATAACAAATCATGTTTTGATAGCACCTATCAAGACTTATGATGAGTAATCGGAGAATTAGGTATAAAATCATGATTTTGGCAGGTGTTGCTCATAATCAACCTGTCCTCTGTTGTGTGAGGTAGTCAACAAAAAATAACTTAAGCTAGATAATGTCTCTCGTACAAAGCTCAGTTAAGATGTCGTTCAGTATTGATGAACTCGCCAAAAGTAGCGTAACCGCCATTTCAGACCAAACTGTAGGCATGGTGACCAATACTCAACGAACACAGATGAAAAGAAAAAGAGATGATGATTCTTTTGACCTTGAGAGCTGCACCGATAACTCCTCCGACACAACAGACTGCACTTCTCCTAGCTCCTACGCAGATGATTCTGACATCACTGAGCAACCAAAGAAGAAATCCAGAACTACATTCACTAACTCACAACTGATGGAACTTGAGAAGTACTACAGCAGTCACAAGTATCTTCTTGTTGAAGACCGACCAGTACTCGCCAAGAAACTCAAACTCAACCAGACTAAGATTAAATGGTGGTTCCAGAACCGTAGAATGAAAGAAAAGCGACAGACGAAGAGAAACAACTACAGCGGTGCACTCGACAAATCTGGCCAACGATTATACAACGGAACTCAAATACCACAAGTACCGGGATACTTCATTCATCAACAATACCCAACAGTATCAACGTACCAGCCGTACACATGCAGTCCAATGTTACCCACCATGTATCCAGGATATACACAACAGTACTACAATGGACTTTCACCTCAGCCAGTACAGCATTACAGAATTTTAGAATAAGATATTAACTTAAATTGTAATGTGCTCAAAATATGTTTTGTTATGTTATTGTTTTGTTTGTTATTTGATGAGAAATATTATTATTTGTTGATATTTATGTTATAAACCATTAAATCATTATAGTACAATGTTCATTTGTTTGTCGTTTGTTGAAGGCGTTGACGCATCAAATAGAGAAACGAAATATCTAACAAACAACGTGTTGTTAGATAGGTGGTAGAGATATTGCTTCGTCATACATATAAATATAATTTTGTTGTTTTCAGCAAAAAATTGTGCTTTTCATCCCACGATTCAATTTTTTCGAAAGTTTTCTTTGCGATGAAATAAGGATATACTTCCAAAGAAAAGGTTGGGTTGAATATATTTAGAGAAAATTTGGCATATTGTTATTTTTTAATGAAAAACGTGATCTTAATAGGTATACACCGGAAATATCTTTACAATCTAAATCCTGTCCAATATACCATAATTAGTTAATATTTTGTAAAATAGTCACAAATGTTTTTTTTAATGCTGATCTAAGGAGAATCTCAGGAGTAAGCGAAATTATTTTTCGAATTCTCTCGTCAGTTGAAATCTCGCATGTTTCACCATACATATGTTATATTATTAAGTGTTTAGCATAACTGGTCTCTTTCTTTCTTTTTTTCTTTTTTTTTAAATAAATATCGTCTTGGCTCTTTCCCAACACCAGAAGATAGTTTATTTCTTAGAACCATGAAAAATTAATATTTCGTTTTTGCGATCTGTGTATTCCAACATGTATGGAATCGTGGATAAAAGATGTTACGTTTTCCACTGTTTGCATCTTACAACTGAAGTGCAATAAAACTATTGGATAGGTAGACAAAATAATAAATACATAAGAACATGTTTTGTAACGTCAAATATTACAAGGGGTGTCAATTTTTTGAAAAAAGAAATATTTGTTTACTTGCCTAAAGTTGAAATAAACTTTTGATACAGTCTAATTAATTAATCCCCATTTCGCTTGTTTGACAGACGATTGATATGCCACTAAGGTGATCTATAAATTTTAAAAACATAACATCTTAGAAAGATCAACTTATAATAACATCTTTGTTTTTTTAATTAATTAAACAATTAACTTTTTTTCTTTACAGATGATGGAAGCGTGGATGACCGATCACCTCAAGATGACTGACAGATTTTTTGTCCTTTAAAAAATCAAACATAATTTTGTTATTAATAAGAGTGTCTTGATGAGATGTGTGCATGCGTAAATCATTCACCTCAAAAAAGAAAAAAATATCCACTTTTAAATATAACGTCAATAATGAAAAGAATTTCACAAATTCTTCAAAATTACAAACATGACAAATTTTATATATTCGTTGACATGTACACAAGTCTTGTGTAAATTAATTGTTCCGATCTCAGTAAAATATACATATCCGCAGGTCTGGTGTATTAAGAAATAATTCATGGGGGTTATGAAGTTGAAGTCATTTACACGTGGACTGGGCCTTTATATTTCGATATTTTATACCGAGCAATAGTGAAATATAAGATACGAATATGCAAGGCCCAGCCTATGTGTAAATGACTTCAAATTTATAGCCTGCATGAATTATTTCTAGTTTAATAGGACAATTAGGCTTATTTTGCTCATCTGAGTTATCCGACATAAATATGTTCCTATCTATCTGTATACATGTACACATGTCTGGGGTATTTATGTTCCTATCTCAGTGAACTATACATGTAAGGAAATAAAAACAAAATGGATAACAGGATAGGTCAACTATAAACGCCACCTAACAGAGAGAACCGCGGACAAAAAAAGTCTTGTGTAAAAGTTTCCGTAAAAAAATGTATCCAGCTGGGAATGTTGTACAGGTTACAATTAAATACAAGAATCGAATGTTTAGAAAAAATCGTACAAAATGCCTCTCATGATATACAACGTGCTTTTCTGGATTGCATTAGTGATTGGCCACACTTTTGGAAAAGCTAAAAAAAATCAGGATTATTGCATGACGGAGTTGAAACCATACTTTTAACACAATTCTGAATCCTTGACCAACTACAATTTTCAACGAATAAATTAATATTATACTAGAATAGCAATATGGGAGTTGAAACAGTTGAACATAGCATAAAGTATAAAAAGAGCACAAGTCATATAGGTCTATAAACATGTCCGGGTGAAATAAAATTCGGCGTACAATAATTCTCATGAAAAAATGAAAAATCATAAATTGTGAATCGGTCGTTTTGAAACGCTTGTTTGACAACTAAATTATATGTGAAATGTCAAGGTGATTTAAAATCATTAATTTCAATAATTATCTTAAATGAATAATCTAATTATTAAATAATTAATTAGACAAAGAACTTGTTTGATAGTAGATTATTAAAGCTTGGGTGATTGGTACCTTTTATAAAACGGTTGACAGATGGTTTGTTATTCAGAGCTTGTATGAAATAACAAAATCATGTTTTGATAGCACCTATCAAGACTGATGATGAGTAGTCGGAGAATTTGGTATAAAATCATGATTTTGGCAGGTCTTGCTCATAATCAACCTGTCCTCAGTCGTGTGAGGTAGTCAACAAAAAATAACCTAAGCTAGATAATGTCTCTTGCACAAAGATCAGTAAAGATGTCGTTCAGTATTGATGAACTCGCCAAAAGTAGCGTAACCGCCATTTCAGACCAAACTGTAGGCATGGTGACCAATACTCAACGAACACAGATGAAAAGAAAAAGAGATGACGATTCTTTCGACCATGACAGCTGCACCAATAACTCCTCCGACGCAAGAGACTGCACTTCTACCTCCTTCTCAGATGATTCTGACATCACCGAGCAGCCGAAGAAGAAATCCAGAACTACATTCACCAACTCACAAGTGATGGAACTTGAGAAGTACTACAGCAGACATAAGTATCTTCTTGTTGAAGACCGACCACTACTCGCCAAGAAACTCAAACTCAACCAAACCCAGATTAAATGGTGGTTCCAGAACCGTAGAATGAAAGAAAAACGACAGACAAAGAGTAACAACTATAGCGGTGCACTCGACATGTCTCAGTTCGCCGGTGTTGGGAAATCTGGTCAACGGTTATACAGCGGAACTCAGACACCACAAGTACCGGGATACTTCATTTACCAACAGTACCCAGCAGTACAAATGTTCCAGTCGTACACATGTAGTCCGATGTTACCCGCCATGTACCCAGGATATACACAACAGTACTACAATGGACTTTCACCTCAGCCAGTACAGCATTACAGAGTTTAAAGTGGTTTTATTTTGATGAAGTGCTCATTGTGTATAATGTTATGTTGTTGTTGACTGATTTGTTATTTTTAAAGAATTGTTTTCATTTGTTAATTGTTATATGTTAAAAAGCAATAAAACAATTTAAAATTGCATAGTTGGTTGTAGTTTGTTTATTATATATATAATAACTGACTGAATTGAAACAGTGCAAAAGAAATAATTAATATGCATTTTTTACCAGATCGATCTGCATACCTGAAAGGCTTACTATAAAATCTCAAAGTATATATCTTTTTGAAAAAAAACTCGTTTTAAAAACGCCTGCAGAAATGATGAAAACATTCAGAAAGACATATAGCCATAAAATGATTGTGTGAGCGTAGAGGAAAAAGCTAGCTTATTTATTTTTGCAATTCATCATTTAAAGTCTGGTTTGTCTGGTTTTCATCTCCTATTCTCCTAATCAGTCTAAGGGTTACATTCGTCACACAGGGATTATATAGAATTCAGGTATGAAAAAAAAAACACACGGCTATTATTTATACCATTGTTTAAATTACACAACAAAATAGCAATAAAAGACAATTATACAACTCATTTAGACGTGTACATGGTGTCGACTTTCCAAGACTTTAAATTCAAAAGTTTGTCTGAAAATAATGTAAAAAATGATACCAACCCTTAACTCAAATTAAACGTATATTAGTTTAATTAAACAAATTGTTTTGCACCGATGAATTAAAACATATATATCAATAATAGATAGTGCGATGAACAGATTTTTAGCCGTAGGTACGTTCGAGCACGACCACTGGATCTACTTTTTCCACGATAAATGGAGAATTATAATTTCAGGGCGAGATCTTTTTTACTTTTATTTTAAAAAACTCAGTAACAGCTTCCTGCGCTACAGAAAAATCAAATATTCCGACGTTTTACATATATAGACTCCATTCATCGATTTTAAACGAATGCCGTAATTTTCTAATCCATATTCGCTTTGAAATGTTGAATAATACTCCTACCATAATGGATTGTAAGGAATTATACATGTTATAGTATCAGAATGTCGAATCAGGAAATGTCGATTCCCAGATTGCAGAGTCCATGCAAACTGTAGATTCCCAAATTTCCGAATCTTTCTGATTTCGGCTTTTTAAGAAAATGCTTATTGCTGAAGACTAAGAACGGCTGAGAAAAAAGGCTTTTATCCATTATCTTTTCTTTTTACATTTTTATTACGAACTCGGTAATACTATTCAGATGTATCGTCTTTCGTTTCTCGGTAAATCGTATTTTTTATTATAAAAAAAACAATTACTATTGTTTTAAATAGCCGAAGTCAGGAATTTGGGAATCGGCAATATGGGTTTGGCAAACCGGGATTTGGTTTAAAGAACAGAAACAAGAAAAGGTCGGCAATCAGCATGTGAATCGGTAGTTTGGAATGCTACATGTGTCGGTAACATTTGTTTGAGAAACAGGAATTATGGGCAAACAGGGGTTGCCGTATACATGATATAGCCTGTTTCATCATAAACAAATTATTTACAAGTGCTATCAGTGCTATGAAAAAATGATCCAGTATAATTAAATACAATACTGAAATAGTTCTAGTCTTCAATCTGTGACATATCAACTTTCTCATTATAAATAATATTAAAGACCTGTGAATCTACGTTTTCGTTTTTGAGAAACCTTCTATTCTTTAGTTTGATTGAGTATATGTATATCACAGAAATACAGAGTCGACCTGAACATGCTGAAATAATAATTTATCTTGCTAAGGTAGGAAAAAAATGGTTCAGAGGTCAGGTTTCTGTGGTTTTAGTTGACTAAAAATAATCTTAATTAATAATAGATTCTTTGATACCAATTTTGATGCGGAGTATGTGCACTTATCGTCGATTTACGACTCATCAGTTGTGCTTAATGGGTAATTAAAATTTTGCACACAAAAACATTACACCAAACAGTTGTGAAGAGCATATTTAGTACTGAAAAAAATGACCAAAATGGTAAGGAAAGGGCTTCGCGCGAGTGAGATTCTCTAGACTTTTAGGCCACATCAAAATGATTTTTAGTTGTTTTGATCTTTTTATGGCAAAAATAGGTGCCAGCGAGAGAAATTTTTAATTTTAATTTTTTTTAAGACTTTTTTTCTGGTGAAGATCAAATTAATGTGCAGCACACTTTTTTAAACTAAAATATTGCAAAAATTGGGAGCAGGTGATTGAACACTTGTTTTTTAATTTCTTGAATTATTAACAATTTTGGTCGAATTTTCAGCATTTTTCTTAAAATTTACAGTCTGAAAATCGGAGCGGCGAAATCCAAAGAACTATAAAAATCAATTTGCTTTGGCCTAAAGAAAAAATGTTTCTCTTGATTTTTTTTTATCAGTAGAGGTATGCAAGAGGGAGATACTAGCTCCTTATATTTTTCTCAAAATTTAACATTTTCGCAAACAGTAAATTTAAAGTATCAATGTTGGACTAGTCTATGATGGAATCCTTGCAAAAAATCGAAAATAAGAACAGCAATTAAACCATTAAATATGATAAAATAATATTACAATGACACTAATGCAAGAAGAATTTATCAAACATGCATATAATCTGATATTTTTCCACCAGAATCTGTTTAGACGACCGAAATAAAAAATCAAAAACTTAATGAATTTGCATTTGTGGCGGGAAAAATATTTTCGGAGGCTACGGGAGTCATAATGATACACTATGGTCAGTCTTAAGATATTCCGCAAAGAAAACTTACACACAGAAAATAGTGACGTAGCTCGCAGAATAATGGAGAATGAAGAATAATTATCTATCTAAGAAAAATAATGTAATATTTAGTAGCTTCTGTAATATATGTTCACTGTAATAAGTTCAACTCATAGTCAAAAAGCTAGAATTTCAAGTTCCATAGACTGTTGTCGTTTCGTTTGAAATTATAACCGAACTTCGCGATTGGAAATAATATGTCAACAGAAGTCAGAAATATCACTTCATCAGAATAGGATAGAATGTTTTTATTCAGGAAATCATTGGCCATTTCTGGTATTTCATACAAAATATACATACAATAATAATATGAGACAGGTGCGACCTGAGGAGCAGGCGAAGCTTGTGCCTTCTTTTAATTTTTGGTATTAGAATTTATCGAATTAGGTTGACAAATTGAATCGGACGTAAATACCAAAATGGGTCCAAAAAATGAAGGGACAAATGAACTAATGATTTCATGGGACATGCGCCTATTGATAATTTGCGGTTTTACCAATGGTAACTTCTCAGACATTTTCACAGCCCCTATTGTAGAATGGCAGAGGAGTTACGATGGACTTTTTCAATTGTAGAATACATGGCCCTTATCATGTATACACATTTCCGAAATTTGATACACTTTAGCTTCGTTCGCTTATGAAACGGGTGTGACTTGGAATCCGAGCGAAGCGTAAGGTTTTTACCTTTGCTTTGTCAGTATGTGGTGAAAACATCGTAATGGCGTAACCTCATTCTAAAGAATTAAATTTATCATCGACAAATTATGTTGTTACCTCACACGGTCCAAATTGTCTGATAACATGATCAGAGTGGTCCGTTTACTTCGTCGGAAAAATGTGACACTTGTATCTGCCTCTTTTTTTCTTGTCAATTTTGATTCCAGGTGGATTCTTTCGTATTTATTTGTAATTTCATGACACTGAATGTTAAAAAAGTTTATGTAAGTCCATAAGTAACTTATTTTCTTCCAGATAATCTCTATTCACGTAATCACTTTGGAAGCAGTGGCGGAACGAGATTTTGCATGTATGCTGCCATGTTGTTGAAACTTTTTAGCTGGCATAGTAGTAGGAATATCTCTACCTTAAAGAGCGAGCTTTGATCTCTTATTATAATTAGATATATATCGATAAAAAGTATTTAACAAAAACAAACATACATGAAAGATTTGTCTCCCAATATTTGTTATTACCTGCACTGGCTTATTGCTGACAGCACTGCACCAACCGGGGTTCAAGTCTTAAATCCCCAAAGCAAAATTTATTTGCCAAGTCACCCTCCCCCTTTTGGAAGCATTGTGTCATACATGATTGTTCTTTTATTCATTACTATTTGAAATAACATGACCTGAACAGTATTTTTTATGAAATAGTTTTAATGACAGTTAACTTTCATCTGAAATGACCTTTATTTTAATGGCAAGCCTAATAAAACATTGATTGTTCCACATGTGTTTGTTGATGTTAAACTGTAAGTGACATCGCAACCTTTGCAGATTGGAAATTTTATGACATAATGCTTTAAACACCTTTTAAAGGTGTTAAAAAGCATGCATATTTAGTTTCATGACTAATGAAATTCCCTACTAAAAGTTTGGATAATTATGTAACCTTAGTGAATAAATTGAATTGTCCTCAGGGTGGTCAATCAATTGAGCAGTCAAGTGTAAACAATCTCAGCAGGTTCCTAGTTATTGATTATGGGTTTGTTTACTGTTGAATTGTTTATTAGCCTAATGTAAACTGTTCAATTATCACAGATAATGATTTAAAACTTACAAATGATGTTTCTTAGTCACCGTTTGAAAATGTTTTCACATAAGTGCCAGATTTTTTTTTAAAAAGGTCGTAAAATTCTCTCGACAGAAAAATAACCAACTATAAAATTCTGTCGCCAGATTGAATAAAAAATCGCATTTTGCGACATACACGAAGCCCAGCACAGTCCCTGTGACCCATATTACACGGTTGACTAGCTTAAGTTTTATGTCTAAAATCAGTTTTGACATACAAAGTGACCTACAATCATATTACTTGGTGTGAGGAGTAAAACAGCCTCCCACCAAAATTAGGTCACTCTGACCTACTAATTGCACTTCATTGACTTAGGTTAAGTCTTACGTCCGAGTTCAGATCTCTGATACCAATGAACCTACAATCATATTAGTTGGTGTCAGGGTGAATCTCGGCAAGTAACACAGCCTCCCACCAAAATTAGGTCACTCTGACATACTTATCATGCTTTATTGATTAAGGTTAAGTTTTACATCCGAGTTCAGTTCTCTAAAACAAGCGACCTACAATCATATTACTTGGTGTCATGGTGCATTCCGGGAAGCAACACAGCCTCCCACTAAAATTAGGTCACTCTGACCTACTTATTGGGCTTCATTGCCTTAGGTTAAGTTTTACGTCAGAGCTCAGTTCTCCAATACCAAGTGACCAATCATATTACTTGGTGTAAGGGTGCATCTCGGGGAGCTACAAAGCCACACACCAAAATTAGTAGAGCAACAAGGCATACTTTTTAATTGTAGATTTCTGGTTTCAGTCAGGTCTTCCAGAGAAACTTATATCTTTGGAATTTTCAGACAAAAAGGGAGATAGCCATTTCTATTGGATTTTTTTTTAATTAAGTATATATTTCTTCCTTGATTTCCATCAAATATGCACAAAGTGAATGAAAAATATTATAAAGGTTTTATAAATTTTATAATAGATTTGAGTTAGTCAATTCAAATTTTAATTTTTTCAAATTTTCAAATGCATTATTTTTGCTGTGGGAAATTCTGTATTCAGAATCATATTTAGGCCAAAAAAAAAGTTACCAGACCGACCCTATTTTTTTTGCCGCCGACCCTGAAGTTTTTTTTATCTTAGATATTAGCAAACATGTCAGTTTGTGAACTGCTAACCTCCTTTTGTCAAAAATCACCCTAGAATTGATAAGAACCACTTTAATTGTTGTAAATTAGTTCATTCTCAGTGTGCAAATGGGGAACTTCAAGTAAATTGTATAAACAGTGTTAATTAATCAACTAAATTGTTTTATGACCCTGATATTCAATATGCCAAAAATGCATTCCACAAACTGAGGTTTCCAGACAGTATGTTGTTTCCTTTTAAGGCTTTCAGCCTGACTAATTGTCACCTTTGCCATGTTTTCAAAACAAAAACTCCAAAACAAACTTGCTATAACATGAAAGTCATTGTGGATTAACTGTTGACATAAAATGCATAAATAAAATGTTCATTGAGAATACAGAAAATAGTAGTAGTGTCTGAAATTGTATTGATAGTTTGGACTTAACTGTAATAGAATTGAAATTGGATGGTTCATTACAAATTTGTCTTGATCATGCATGGTAGACAGTTTATAACCAAAGTGGAAACAATACTAGAATTGTAGTTAATCAAGAAAAAATTTCATAAATAATATTCAAAAAGCACTTTGAAAGACTGTTGTAAAATTGTAAAAATGATAAATTTAGCTAGTTGTGCAATGTACCTTATTTTCCTGCCTATAGGTGAAGACTTTTTCACTTTAAAATGACCATTTTACCATTATAATTCTATGAAGAAAGTATCAATTAGACCTATAGTCCACATAGACTTATAGTCCAGAAAACACAGTACATGTGTCAGTTAGACAACAGCCAGCAGATTGATTATTGAGAAAGGTTACGTCTAGATGGTATTTTGTAGTCTAGATCAGTGCCTGTTAAATCACCTTGTCTGTGAGTAGAATTTTTGCAATTTCGTTTTTATAGGCCATAGAATTATCAGATTATACAATAATTTGAAGACATATTTATTCTGGAATTCAGTTTGTTTGTATGATACATGTATAAAATGTTATGTTTTCTGTTTGCAGAATTGATGCATTTCCTTACCTTTTAAGTGTTCATGATGAGTCTGAGCAGACAAACTTCATCATCTGGTAAACAAAGGCAGCATGCAACAGCAGCACCTGCAAATACGGCAGCTGCTCTCGGTATGATTTTAAATTCAGGTTCAAATTTGTTACTTAGTAGTCAATTCAGCAGTACTTATGTTATTTGTTAGATCATGTCATGTAGATAGACTGGAATCTACAGTTTTTAGCTCACCTGGCCAAAGAAAAATAGAACATATGTGTATGAGCATGTTTTTTGCTTAAATATCATGACCTATCACCAAAACAGAAAAAAAAACGTTACCTAAAAATGATCAGAATGCAAAGTTTTAACTTTCATTCATTTGGTTTGAAATTGTCAGTTGCTGTCCTATATCATGTATATATCAGTTTTTATCCGTTTTGGTGAATTTTGCTTTTTTTCTTGAAAACTATAATGTATAGAGAGAAACTGTAAACTATGAAATTGTCAAGCATGATAAGATCTACAAATGATGTAAAATGACCGATATCGTCAATCAATTCCTATAGGAGTTATTGCCCTTAAATGACAATTTTTAGTCTATTTTTTTGTGAATTTTTTGGGGTTTTTTTTTGGAAAACTTTAATAGATAGAGAGAAACTGTAAACTATAAAATTGTTAAGCATGATAGATCTACAAACAGTGTAGCATGAGTGATATTGTCTTTCAATTCCTGTAGGAGTTATTGCTCTTAAACATTGATCCTATAGAAAAACCAGCCAAATTGACTGCAACACTTAAATTTTTGGTCCTGCTCTAGGTGAAAAGTTAAATCCAGGTGAGCGATACAGGCTCTTGAGAGCCTTTAGTTCATTTACAGTGTACATTAAAATTGTCAGCTGTATGACATGTTCAGTTTTTGAATTGACAAGTGTTTGCTTTCATATAGGTTCCTGATGAAAATTGATTTAGAATTTAATGAAGTTTCCAATGAAAATAATTTATGTAATTTTATCTCAAAGGAATTGTCTATAACTTTTCTTTCTTTAACTAGTCTGATGTAATTTGTATAAATAAAAGATTTTTTGTGATAAATGGTCTTTTATATTAGATGAATAAATTCCTATAAAATAAATATTTAATATACATGTAATTGTAGATAACGTAATAGTGTTATATTTATTTTTTCAGCTGCTGCTGGGAGCAGTAATAATCAGGACTTGGCCTCCTTATTTGAATGTCCTGTATGTTTTGACTATGCCCTTCCACCGATCATGCAGTGTCAGAGCGGACATATTGTTTGTCAGTCTTGTAGACAAAAATTGAATTTATGTCCAACTTGCAGAGGTCCATTAGGTAAGAGGTTCTTATCCTATCTACATAATGTACGAATGGTATACAGTTTACCGCTTTTATCATGTGCTGTTTGAAATTGAGTATTCGGTCAATTAAATTTTCAGTAAAGTTGGAACAGATTAGCTGGTCTTTGTGTGTTTGATGTATCAAGGGCTGATAGTATATATTCTAAAGTTTGTTTGAAAAATGAAAGATATTTTACCAGTAATAATATTTACATCTGTATGAGGCATTTTATTAAGATGTAATGTACATGTGTCAGAAAGAATTGGGAAAAGGAAGGATCAGCATATATTTCTTACACCAATGAGAAAATGGTTGTGAACCCATGTATAGTCATATTATTACTTTATAATGGCATTAATTAGTCTACAAATTTTGATGCAGATTGATATCATTTTTCAGTGTTAAAGTACATGTAAATAATGGAAAAATACAATAAATGGTATTAGTTGTTTAAATTTGGTTTATTTCTTAATCTGTATGCCTTTAACTAAGGTATGATTGTATTTACTTGTTGAAAGCAAACTCCATTTTAGGCATCACAGAAAAATATATGTATGTAACTGTTCTGATCACATGATCACATTTGGACTTTTTTCAGGCAATATTAGAAATTTAGCTATGGAAAAAGTAGCGAGTACTGTGATGTTCCCATGTAAATATTCTAACAGTGGTTGTCCTGTCACATTGTTACACACAGATAAAACAGACCATGAAGATATATGTGAACATAGGTAACTATAACCTGCAATATGGTTTAAATTCAGAATTTATTAAATCCAGAAAGGCTTATTATTGCTGTATACATTGTACATGTAATGTAAAAGAAGAAAAAAAGTTTCAATGTGCTTACAGAATTAATTATACCCCACGCAACGGGTTGCGGAGGGTATAATGTTTTTGACCCGTCTGTCCGTTCGTCAGTCCTGAATCTTGTCATCGCAACACCTCTCAAACCACACAATAGAATTTCACGAAACCTTTTTAGATAATAAGGACATACTATATGTAGTTGTGCATATCGACAGGAAATTGCGATTCAATTTTTTTTCTAGGAGTTATGCCCCTTTGAACTTATTTACTTTAATGTACTGCTGCAACAGTTTGTCATCGCAACTCCTCTCAAAACACACAACAGAATTTCATGAAACCTTTTCAAATAACTTATTAATAAAAGCATTGGCTACAAAAGATTTCTGTCAAGTTGTGCATTCACCTACTCATATTTCTGGCTCCTGTATTGACCATATGTATATACTAAAAGACAAAGTATACGATGCTAGAGTAATCCCTGTTCCATATTCCCAACATGCTGCCATTCAAATTAGGATAAATATGTGAAGGTAAGCATTTGATTGTGTTCATTTTACTTGTGAAGTGAGATTTTGTTTCTCCAGTGACAATATGAAGACGTGGGGTATGTGAGCATGCTCACAAAGGTTCTTTAATTATTAATGATTGATCGTCTTAAATTCAGGTCAAGGTTCCAAATTTTAGGGATACACATTTTAAGGTACTCATGCCCTAGATGGCAATAGTATTTCAACTGTGTAGAAACCTTGGTGGACTAGAGGTGGAAGAGTTTTCGGATGAATCATTATAATCAGGAAGTTACATGGTTTCAGGTTTAAAATGGCTCACCCTACTCTCAGGATGACAGGGAGAAGTGACTTCTCTCTCTGAAGCTGAGAAGTGAGGCTAGAACAGGGAAAAGTCATACTGCGTCATTCCTAAGCACCAATTGACACTTTGATTATGTTTTTTTAATAGCTAGTAAATTTTTAAAAGTAAATTAATCTTAGTTTTTTGCTCTTAAACAGGAAAAATTTGAAAAATTTTCTTGAATGAATATATTAATTTTTCAGGCCATATTGTTGTCCGTGTCCTGGTGCTTCATGTAAGTGGCAAGGATCGTTAGAAAATGTCATGAATCATTTAATGCAGCAACATAAAAGTATAACGACACTACAAGGTATTTAATGATACAGTATTTCACATTTATAGGCAAAGTTTTCTTTTGATACATTTGCCTGATATTTCCAATGTAAGGTGTGTGTGAGCAGACAGTTTGTGAGCCTAGTAAAAGTAGCATTTGTTAATGATATTGTGACATTATAATGTATGGGACTTAGCTGATAAGTTTGACAGTGTTGAATGAAATCATTTGACTGACTGTGATACAGATGATTTCAATTTTGGCCTTAAAGGCCACACCAAATTGATTTTTAGTTCTTTGCATTTTTTATTGCAAAAATAGGTGCAACCAAGCAAAATTTTAATTTATTGTTTTTTTTTCTTGAGGACTATTTTTTTTCATGTGAAGGTCAAATTTACATGTAGCACAATTTTTTTTACTAGCATTGCCAACAGCGAAAGCAGGTCTAGTAACCGCTTGACTCCGTCCGTCCGAAAGACCTTGGGTAGGAAACTTTCGTCAAAGTTTTCTTTGCTTAATCAGAAGGAATTATTCAATATTTTGTCTGCAGCTTCATAATATTGAGTTGTAGAGTTTTAGCAATTTTTGGATCTGTCGTGCAGCCACTTCCTGTTTGCGGATAGTTAAAAATTCAACAATACTCAAACCACTAGAAAAAATTTCATGAAAGTTTTCTTGGCTTCTACAAAAGGGAAAGATTTAATATTTTGTCTGCAGCTTGATAATGTTGAGTTGTATAGTGTAAGCAATTTTTGGATTTTTGTGCAGCCACATTCTGTTTGCCAGTAGTTTTATCTTCATCAGATATGCTTCAGTACACATGTAACTTCAATGAATTGCATGCTGCGACACAGGGCCAGACCTGGTTTGGTCTTGTTTAAGTAAACTATTACAAAAAATGGAAACATTTCCTATTTTTAACAAATTTAAGGAGCATGCGAACAATAATCATTTTTAATTTCTTGAAAAAATTGAAGAATTTGGAGTGAATTTTCAGCATTTTTGCAAAATGAAGTGACAACAAAAATTTTTTAAATTGACAAAGTTAGTAAATCAGAGAGGCAAAATCCAAAGAATTAAAAATCATGTCCTATAAAAGTTGTTACTCTATGCAACAGGGTAACAGCACCATAGACTTGTTACATATGATGTAATGAAAATATCAATTTTTAGTATAGTTTCAGTATTGTGTCCCATGACTGTAAAAAAAAAACAGCAGAGATAATTGCATGTAGATATGTGAAAGAAGCGCAGACATTCAAATCAGTGATGATACTTCTCTCCAAGTTTTGCCAAGTGACATCATGCACTTTATGATAATCTTTAATATAAGTGAATATACTGATACTCTACCTCCCTAAAAATTAAAGGAAGGTTAAATAAAAATTAATAACCCCATAAAAATGAAAAAGGCATTTTTTTATTTGAAGTACAAGAATACTGGTAAAATATTTGTTTGTAAAGACAAAGTTTTAAAAATATTTAATAACATATTCCTACCTGTGTTTTCAGGTGAAGACATAGTATTTTTAGCAACAGATATAAATTTACCGGGAGCTGTAGACTGGGTTATGATGCAGTCCTGTTTCGGACATAACTTTATGTTAGTCTTAGAGAAACAAGAAAAAATGGAAGGCCAGCAAATGTTTTATGCAATTGTTCAGTTAATAGGAACACGCAAACAGGCAGAAAACTTTGCATACAGGTAAAATTAAACAAATAATTGATCAGTAAAAAAAACATGTATTTTTAGCAATTAGAAAAAAAATTGTCCTTTCAGCATCTTCACAAAGTACAACCTTAGGAATGTGTGTTTGAGCTTGTTATAAGAAATATCGAGTGTATAAGGAGTAGTACTAGACTTTAGATTGCAGTGAACAAAAAATCCTTAGACTTGTAATTAATTATCACGACAAACTTGAATGGTAAATCCAGATTTTCATTTCAACTCCAGAACAATCGTGGTATTATCATTACCAA
Source organism: Mytilisepta virgata (assembly GCA_028015205.1). Taxonomy (NCBI): domain Eukaryota; kingdom Metazoa; phylum Mollusca; class Bivalvia; order Mytilida; family Mytilidae; genus Mytilisepta; species Mytilisepta virgata. Next base: position 26,500,489 of record CM051515.1, read on the forward strand.
AAAACCAAAATCATGGTGGTTCCTTTGAAGTGACACCATTATTAATCTACATTTATGAATGAAGCAGTTGATAATTTCAGAGATAACACCCGTCACTGCTGTTAATTTAATGGACTAGGGCATCCTTATCATGGTGAATTGTCTCACAATTTCAAAGTCCAACTGGGTATCACTGAGGGAACAAAAAGGTATAAAATTATGGGAAAAAGTATTGGACCAGGACATAATTTGCATGCACACATCTACGTACTAGGATCTAACAGTATGCAAAGTTTCATTAACCTCTGATAAGGCATGTTTGAGAAACTGCGGGTACAAAAAAACATTTGTGTGACTACTGACCATATGAGAGTTTTAATTACCCCATAAAAACCCATAGGTGTGACAAGTCGCTGCTTAATTGATGTTGATGGTTTTATTCTGTTTTTTAGCTAAATTATGCATTTGGCAGTCCAAATTTGTCTAAATGGTTCCTTTATTATAGATAGTAAAATGGTTGCTGAAATATAATTTCTGCTTGTTTTTCTCAACTGTCTTAAGCTGCCCTTTAGGGGGCATTTGGCTGTATTGCCATTTAGAAATATAACAGAATATACAAATGCTTGTAAAATGAAAATTGTTAGTCTGTCAATAGAACTGGTACAAACAGTTTACATACATGTAGCTCTTATATAATTACAGATTAGAATTAAATGGACACAGACGAAGACTCTCATGGGAGGCAACTCCGAGAAGTATCCACGACGGTGTTCAATCAGCCATAGCTGCCAGTGACTGTTTAGTATTTGACACAAACATTGCCGTTTTATTTGCCGATCATGGAAATCTTGGCATTAATGTTACCATATCTATGTGTTAAATGTTATCGAAGGCACAGGGAGGGATTAAATTATTTCATTAAATGAAAAACAATCTTTTGGTTGGTGATTAATCCACCCAAATGCTCAAGTAACTATATTAAATTATATTTATTGGAAAACTATTTCGCTAAAGTACTATTAATAGAAGAATCGGTTGCTGACTCATTGGAAAAGGTATCTTATTTGTAAATGTAGTTATGTTGGACATGTTAGGGTCTAGGAAATACTGTAAAGGTATTAATTTTAAGCCGATTCCAATATCTGTGTTAATATCAATATGTTCATTTTTCTGCAAGAGATAATTTTTCATAAATCAGAATATATTGTGATATCCAGAATGAAAAATTATTTTTCAGGTATTATTATTCATGTTAAACAGTTAATCAGACATAATGTTTACATCACTAAAATTGATACTGTATCTAGTTTTATTGTCCTGTCACAGCCAAAGTGATTGTTGTCTAATAGTAGAATAGAGTGGAATTGTTCAGCAATGTAAACTGTAAAATCCTTTGCTTGGTTGACATCAGCAAGTCTTAAACTGCTATTGTTCTACAGTGTAATGGTGTAGTATTTGGAAAGCTTGAGCAACGGTTTAATTTACTGTGACTTAATAAACCTATAGTAACAGTCTAATTTACTTTAGCTTGAAGTTCGATAAGGACTTTGATATGTCAAGATAATAGCATGGTAAAAATTTCTGCTGACTTTGAGGTTAAAGAAAAGTAAAATAAATTTTTGGCAAATTATTAAACTGAAATTTTCATCTATTTTTCACATGGTCACCCTATCTTTATTTTTTATATACAAACTGAATGAAGTATTAAAAGGATCTTAGAGACAATTTTTTAAAGATGTTTATATTAGCATTTATCCAAATTGTCTGCTTTTCATATTTATAGGAAATATTATTTTGATTTATATGTGATATTTAAAAGCTGAAGTTTTTTCTTATTAAATGAATTGAATATTATTCTGTTATTATGAATTTGTAATAGATATAGAGGGATTCGTGTTGAATAATCAATTATAATATAAATTTTTAAACAGATAGATATTTACTACTTCATTAGGTTCAGATTGAAGATGAATATTTTAACTGCACACCTCAGGCCAAGAATTGTTTTTCTGCTGTCATTAAACAGGAAAAATACTTAATATCACTTGAGAAAAAGCAAAGAATCTTCCCACCTACAGTTTTGATGAGAACATATTTTTTTTTGCATGAAGATTTACAGAGGATATCTTGTTATACATGTACATGTATATAACATAGTATTGTCACATCTAGAATGTTGGAAGGAGAAAGGCTGTAATCTTTACTCTCACCACTTTCATCCAGATGAATATATTTAAGATTTTCTTTATTGAGCAGAAAAATTTATTGCAACATAAATTTTTACAGAAAAGATAGCTAAAAGGTCTTAACATAATAGACAAAAGAAAAGGGGATATCTAGAATGAACTTTACTATAACAGGTACAGTTTTGGCCCTTCACATGAGTACTCTGTTGACCAAGGTTCTACTTTATTATTTTGTCCTTGAGTAATGTTTGTGCATTTAGGATTTTTATGTGTGTGCTTCTAGTTTTTTTTTGTTTGCTCATAATTTTAAACTCTTGCTGAGCAAGAATTATATGAATTTAATTTTGTATGTGATTCTTATTGTGAAATAGGGTTACAAATCGATAATTAATAATGAATTTTTTGCCAGGTTGTATATTTAGGAACTTGTATCATCAGAAATTTGTCATCTTTCCTGAGGAGTTGCCTTCAGGGAATGGTGTTTGTTTATATGAGAGTGAAACTGTGTATTGCTACATGTATATGTTATTTATTGAAATATATATTTTAAAGATGAATTGAAGAAGTGTTTAAAATCTTCTGAAATGTAAGGGTTTAGATTTAAATTACTCTGAATAAATATTTTTCCAAATTATTTTTTAAAATATCAGTAATAATTTGGTACATTCAAAACCAGACGGATGACATAACGATTTAAATCGTTCTAATTGTTTTCAGAAGTAATTTTTATTTTGACTCGGCTTTAGGACATTACTAGAAGTTACACTGAAAAAAAATGTTTGTTTATCTTTAGGCAACATTTTTTTGTTCTTTAAAACCTTGAATAGTTTTGGGGAGATATGTAGTAAGGAAGTAAGATCAAACACATTTTTGCCGTTTTTTGAGTGAGGTGAGAGATTTTCCTAGTTTTGAAAAATCTGACTGTGACCTTTTGATGAATAACAGCAATAAAAGGGATGTTCTTTGGTAGAATGTTTGTGTATGTGGGTTTGTGACAAGAATTGATCCACCATATAATGCTTTCTTATTACTGTAATTTCATCTGATGGCGGATTGACTTGTTTTGATGTTTGGGTCAAAAGTTCAAGGGTTTTATCATATGATTCACCTTAGTCAGGTTTTCTTCTTAGAAGTAGTAAGGGAGTACTGAGGGGAAACTACTGTGCAAATTATTGGACAGTGGAAATTATACCTGCATATAATCTGTGAACCCCGTACATGTATATGTATTTATTGATAATAACATGCATGTATTCTGTACAATATCTTTTTTAGACATGTGTATGCTTTAATGTAAAATAGATACTGCATTTGTTCTATGACTTAGTACAAACTGCTTATGTATTTTGCTTTTATTATTGTACATTTGCCAAAAATACTTAAAATTTTTGTGGGCTGAAATTAGATAAAAAGGTTTTCATTGTGCATATACATGTATTATAGATTTTAAAAAGTTACAAATATTGAAAATTCAGCCTTTTGCAGTAATTAATGACTTTTTAGTAACATGTCAGTTTTTCTTTCATCCAGGATTACAATTTTTGCTGCATAAGACTTAAAAAAAACAGCAGAAACTTTTCATTGTGATAGAATTGTAGTAGAATTATTTATTTTCATATACCACTAGTAAAAGTTTTTTTGTGTGTGAAGATTTAAAGAATTAGTAACATGTCAGTTTTTCTTTCATCCAGGATTACAATTTTTGCTGCATAAGACTTAAAAAAAACAGCAGAAACTTTTCATTGTGATAGAATTGTAGTAGAATTATTTATTTTCATATACCATTAGCAAAAGTTTTTTTTTGTGTGAAGATTTAAAGAATTTGATGATTTCAAAAAAAAAATATTAGAAATAGTATTTTGATGTATGGATTAATTCTTATTATAATATACAATTTTAAAAGAAAAAACCTTTTTAGTGTATTCTACAATCTGAGAAAAAAAATCAAGAACAAATTCAGTTTGATGATCTCAAATGTTAATTGCAGGGATGATTTTATTCTGTTTTTTCTGCTTTTTGCAGGAAATAATTTTTTTTTCTGGTTGGCTAAATCATCCCTGTAATTACTAGTCTTTGTTTTCCATGCTGACCTGTGTAATATAGCATTTAATTACAAAGTTTTGAAATACAGAGAAGACAATTTATAATATTTGTTATCTGATGAAACAATGAAAATGTTAAATGAATGAAAACCCAGGTCATGTGTGTTGTATATGTTTAGCATTTATACATTTTTGTTTCTAAACATCTTCATTTTGTTGTATCTTCAAAACACCATTTATTTCTCATCATACATTCACAGCATGTAGTTCATATCCTGAATCATACGAAAAATTTTATAATTTTTTTGTACTTAAGTGTATCAAAATTCAAAAACCCTCATTTCCATATAAGTGTTGTTCATATACAAAGGTTATTATTTGCTGTATGTTAGGTCATCTGTTTAAGTTTGTAAATATCTGTAACTTGAGGGTTTTATAATAAAATCCATTAAGTCAGTTTTGTTTTCTTTGTTATTTCTCCTTTTATCCCTTGGAGACTATTGATATAATAGTCATTTTTACCCCAACAAAACTCTTAATTTATCCACAATCAGTGTTACATCAGACAAATAATAGGTGTCCAATACATTAAATGTGTATTTGTAACAATTAATAATATTACAATCTGGTCTATTCATTAGATTCTTTAACAAATTACTGTTGTTTTGTTCAAATTTCCACAATTGGACATGTTTCTGAAATTATTAGGGCCCCTCCACTATAGTGATCAGTCTGTTCGTAAAAAATTGTGTCTGCTCTATATCTTGAGAACCTTTATGATTAAAAAGTTTATACTTGGCATGGATATTCACTAGCACCAGAGGGTTTGTCACAATGTATGTACAACTTTGTAGGTCAAAAACTTAGGTCTTATGGTAAAGATGGTGTCTGCTCTATAACTTTAAGTGAAGATACTTGGCATGGTTATTCATCAGTCAAAAGTAGTGTTGCAATTATCATGCAAATCTCTAGGTTCAAGGTGAAATGTGGGAACCCATCTGTTCATAACAAATCATGTCCGCTCTATATCTTGAGAACCTTTATGATTTCAATGTTTATACTTGGCAGGTGTATCACAATGCATGTACTACTCTGTAAGTCAAAGTTGAGAGCCCCATGTCCTATGGTGAAGATCCTGTCTGCTCCATTACTTGAGAATGGTTTGAATTTAAGTGAAAATACTTGGCATGGTTATTCACCACTGTCAAAAAGGGTGTCACAATTATTGTGTAAATCTCGAGATCAAAGGTCAAGATCAACAACTGAGGTCAAATGTGGGAACCCCTTTGACCATAAGTTATTTATGGCAGGGCCCACAGAGATGGATTCCATCTCCTTGATGTCTGGTTTCAGATAAAAACACTCTGTTTTATAGATTTACTTTATGCCTTCTTAAGGGTTGTTGGAAATCATGATGTTTTAAATTATAGGAAATAATCATTTTGATGTCCATATTGCAGGATAAAAACAATATTAGTGTATTCTAGAAGAATATAGAAAATATTTATATTTGGCTTGGAAATGGCAGAGCCTCGCATTTTTAGCTCACCTGGCCAAAGTCCAGTGTGAACTAATACCATCATCTGTCATCCGTCCATCAACTTTTCACATTTAGATCTTCTTGAGAACCACTGAACAGAATTTGACCAAACTTGTCAGAGATGTCCTTTTTAAGGTCCTTTGTAATTGTTCCTTTGGTGCCAATTGGTAAAGAAACATGGCTGCCAGAGCCTTTTCCAATTTCTGATTTGCTGAACTTTGGAAAACGAATCAAGAACGATATATCAGATTAAACCAAGACTTTACAAAGATGTTTCCGCAGAGGTCCTTTATAATTGTTGTTACCTTGGTGCCGATTGGAAATCCAAGATGGATTCGTTTAACACAGGACCCTATGGGAAAATTCATTTAAAAACCTTGTGTGAAACCACTTGGCCAATTGGCAGCAATGGTCCTCTTTCAGAATTGTGTCTGATGAATAGACTGTCAGCTGAGATGGCCCCAAACAGCTAAACTTAATTTAATATTATGGGACCCTATGGGAAAATTCATTTAAAAATCTTCTTGTCTGAAACAACTTAGCCAAATGGAACCAGACTTGGCAGCAATGGTTCTTCTATGGTCCTCTTCTAGTATTGTGTCCAATGACCAAGACTATCCACAAAGATGGCTGCCACAGTCAACTTAGTTTTACATAGCAAAGATGACTGCTACATTTAAAATTTTTAGTGATGCTCCAGGTGAGCGATACATGCTCTTGCGAGCCTCTAGTTTTCCCAGTTCCTTAGACCAATACAAATATTGTCTATAGTATACTAATATTAAAAAATTTATCTTTTCATAATATACACATTGTCTGTCTTTCAAATCTTGGTTTTCCCAAAATCTCAAGGCCATATGGAATGAATTTTGTTATGTAGCCTCTTTTTGTTGCAATCAAATAATTAACATTGCACCATTTTATATGATATCCATTGGTAAGCTGCATGACTTTTAATAAAATTTCTAAATATGAAGTAACTGGACCAAATGGTCTGGTATGAAGAATCTACAAAACACTGAAAAGGATGAAGGTGAGATGTCACTGAGAGAAAATCAATCTTGACCAAACATGGAATCTTTTGTTTGTCATGTGGCCTCCCTGTTAAACACTTTTACCAAACAAACAAATGAATCAAAAGAAGGAAAATGTCAATTTCAGAAATATTGCAATAAAAAAAAAACAAGACTATATGTGTCCAATGGATACTGTGCCCCACTTCCAAAGGCCTAAATCATGATCAGTCAAACAAGACATTTAGGTCATAAAACCCATTTGACCTAAATTTTGAATAGATCCCAACTTAAGGTATTTAGTGACAAAGTTTCATGTTGATATGACATAAACTTCCCATGAAACTACCTTCAATCCAAACCTAACTGGGATGTACATGTATATATGGACAGATGGACACACAGATCAAAACACTATATGTCCTTTTGCAGAAGTCGGCATAAGGCATGAGGACATGTTTTCATAAATACCGGTAGATGAGCACAGAACACAAACCTTTGGATAATATTAAAATGGATGGACACACAGACCAAAACATTATACTATTCTACTAAGGTGTGTAATCCTTTATTGCTATCACAGATGTGGGGCATAAAAACATGAGGGGATAATATTTTCATAAAGGATAGAGGAATACAGAATACAACCTTTAGACAATATTAAGACAGACGGACACACAGACCAAAACACTATACTATACCACTAAGGTGTGTAATCCTTATCTGGTAATACCCTGTGATAAGGAAAGCTTCTTGCATTCTCAAAACAAATTATATTGTTGTAAATCAGTTTTCTCATTAATTTGTTTTTAGATTTAAAAGTTACAGTCAATCTTGTTAATTTAAAATTTATTTTGGTGGTTAACAACAAAAAGAAGAAAACATGTGTATTTAGTGTTAACAGTAGCAAATGAAAAGGAGATTATCATAATATATTTTTAAATGTGTTTTACAATAGTCATGTTATTCAGTATTTATTCACCCGGTTTTGTGCAGTTTGTTATTTTAAGATCAATGGCAATGATTTGAGCTTTTTCTTTCCCTTTCACCCATGCACGTATGGCTATTTATGACCCAATATAAAAAAAATCATTATTAGAACCATCAAATAGTTTGTGGTTAACACTAAAGATGTCCAAAGCTATAACATGAGAATAAAATGGAAAGGTAAACAAGACCAATTGCCATTCTGAACCATACATGTATATTTAATATAAATATTAATGTCTAGGGTTTCAATAACAACATGTGGGGAGACATAACATGTTTCACAAAATAAGGTTTATCACAGTTCTCTAAATTGGCCCAGCTGTGTTTCAGGGGTTACATTTTTAAAATCTGATAGCAAATGACCAATCCTACAATATGGGATAAGAGACAAATGAGCAAGAAAAAAATTATAAGTAACACAATATAATTTGAATAAATATCAATTTAATAAAACTACATATACACGACAAGTGAATGTAAAATGTAATACAGGTCCGTAAGAAATATTGAACAATAAGCATGTTTATCAGAAAAGGCATGAATTTTTTTTATCTAGTGGTGTAAGAAAAATTTAGACCCCATGACAACACACTTTCTTTATACAATCATTCTAAATCTTTTTCTTTCTTTCCATTGAACTACATTGAAATTGATATTCATTGTAGGAAAACTATATGATAAAATACTGTTGAAACTAATATTCAAAATAAAGATATTGACACACAATTTCAAAAATAAATTACATCTATGCATTGAGAAATTAAAAAAAAATTGCTACATTAATTCAACTAACACTGACAGAAACTACTATTATCAATTTCACATGAGATTAGATGGCCATTTTATAATCTGAACTGGTGCTTTTAGTTGTTGTTACATGAACAAGTAGTATGACTCTATTTTTAGCAGTTTCTTATTGTACAATGTATGACAGATCTACTTTTCTTCACACCATTCATTTTCCTTTCTCACCTGAAAAAAAATAAAATTGCTTAATATTCAAATTTTACTATATGTATAGTAAATTTGGGAATGGGTGATTGCCTCCTTGATATTAACCCCATATCTATTCTTTTACATATGTGTATTTATTTTGAATATTCATTGTAGCTGATCATACGCATTATTTCTCTCTCATTCGTCTCAAAATTTCTAAATGCATTATTATTTATACTTCAGTATCAAGATGCACAGTTTATATTTGCTCCACGTAACTCAAATTCTTGATATCTTGAAATTAATTTGTGATATCTGGTTAATGTTTGCTTTATACATGTACCTACTTGAACAATTTCTATTTCTGAACCACCTCGTCTTAAATGAGAAAGGTCGTGGGTTCAATCCCCACCTTGGTCAAACCAAAGATTTTAAAATTGGTATTTGCTATTTCTCTGCCAAGCATGTAACATTTAGTAGAAAGACCTGGTCAGATTGGAGTCCGAATAATGTGTCCATTTGGGATGACATGTCTGCATTTCCTCTGTTTCCTAAGAGAGCTAGCATGTTAAAAATAAAATGGTTTATTTATACTGACCTGTTCTTCTTCAGCTGGTGTGAAATCGTTTTTGATATTAAATGTTTTCCTAATTTCTTCAGGTGTTTTTCCTTTGATCATGTTAGCTACAGTTTTACAGGTAACATCTAATAATCCTTTTATATCAAGGTAGTTTGCAGCCTACAATAATAGTAATAAAGGTATTACAGTCATATTAGGATCAGAGAATAAAATAAGTGAAAAGTTTTGACAGAAAAAGAACTGGCTGTCATGCACTTTTCACTGAAATAAATCTTTTATCACTAGTAAAATTAACAGTTTGCATATCATTCATATGACTTTCACTACTGTTTTCAAGCAAAGGTTATCTGACATTACATATCTTCAGTTCTGTATGCATGAACATCTATAATTTATGTTTTAAAATAAGTACCAAGAGGAAATAAACAATTTCTTATATTATTTTAATACCTTTCAATGTTAGATTATGAAAAATGAAAGGATAAATAAAATGCTTCAGTGAGATCCCTTCCAAAATACTGATACATGTACATGTATGTACTTTTAAACACAATCAATGAATTGTTAATTTGGTCTCTGACAATAAGCTAAAATCTAAATCACAGAGCACTAAATATCCCTACAAAAATCAAGTGTTATACAGGTAGAATTCAAACACTGAGTAAGCTTTTTTCATTTTTTACTAGAAATTTCTACTGAGTCAAAAGTGAGACACTCCTCATGTACAATTGTATCTCAATTACATTGTAGATCCCATAAGTTTGTTTAATTATTTCAATTTTTTCACACTTTGTAAATGCAGTTATATTTCAATCAATTATTGTGTAAATCTAATACATGCATCTACATTTACATACCAGTATTAATTCAAATAAAGTTCCTTGATCAACTTTCAGGAACTCTGCATCCCATGAACAAATGTCATCAGTGCGTTTTTCCTTGTTCTCATCATCTTCCTGTGGTGGAGGATCATCCTTATGGTAGGTGCACCACTGTATAACTTTCTTTAGGATTCCAGCATTGACATTGGGCAGGGGAACAGGCTCTTCGTCATCTTCATCGACACCAAGATCTGTAAAAAAGATGAATAAATTGCTTTAGTGAATTGTAGTCATTTCATGTAATACATGTAACCATTTCAAAGATCATTTCATTTCATATGTACAGTAAAACAGCAATTTGTACCAAATGTTCCCAGGTGGCATTTCAATCCATACCACATCAAGAATACCAAAAATTTCATACATGCAATATAACATCAATTTCAAATTAACACGATAAAGCAATTGCTCAGTCTGTGGTAACAAGTCACTTTCAGTGCAACTGGAAAACAGTATACTTTGGCAGCTTGTTTTCTTTGGTAGAGGAAGTCAGAGTACTGTGAGCGAACCATCAATATTCTACAGGACCTGGGAATCTATTTCAATTAAGACTGGAGTCAAACACACCTTGTGAGAAGTTGGATTCAAACTCACAAACTCAGTGTTGACAGTCTAGTCATGGCAAACTACCGAACTGTCGATCACTTGACTACCGAGGCCCCTTAACATGTCACGGTTACATGTACCAACCTTTCTGGATTTGCTCATAATTGTACAAGAAGTCATGGTTATTTCTGCATTCCAATTTTATACTGTCCATTCCAAACATAGACCAAAAACACATAAAGTCTGTTTTATTGTAAGTAATTTGAAAAGAGGTCAATTTTTACATATTTGATATATGTCACAAACAATTGAAATGTCATTCACATTCATATCTTCTGATAAATATCTATTGGAATCAAACTGAAAAACAAGAAGTGACCAAGAGTGCTGGTGGCAGTGTTACCAAATGTTAATTGCTGTGTCAAGTTTGATCACTATATATAGTAACCAGTCAAATAAGCACCATAAAGCTGGTTTTTTATTTCAATTACATGTGGGCCAGGCCTTTTCAAGATATCAGTGCCATAGGGTAAGCAACTAGAAATTGAACCTTGTTGGAATTTGGAAATACTGTTTTATAACCAGACCTTGCTTTTCCTACTTTCACTAATTCTAGTTTACAATATCTACCTTCCAACATTGTTTTAATTGTAACTGACTGTCTAGCAATCTCAACTTCTATTTCAAATATTTCCCCATCAGAACTCTGTAACTTTATATTAGGCATCTGAAAAACATAACAAAATATGCATATGTAATCTATATAGGGTCTAGATCACTACTATTCTTATTCTAAAAATTAAAATCCTGCAGTAATTATTTAAACTATTACATGTACATGAAAAATAACATATATTGTTAATCTTATAGTGCAGGATGCTGCTCACCACTGAAAGACACAAATTCCATGCTTTTGACATATTATCAAAATGATTCTCCAAGTTTATTTTCAGAACAACTCCCAAACCCTTTGAAAATACACTAATCCAGGGTTCTCGCTAAGGCGCGTATATGCGTCCTGGACGCGCTAAAATTGGACTGGACGCGTCATCCTTCAAACTCATGCGTCCCTGGGACGCATGTAGATCTAATCACCTGCGTCTGAAGACCGTTATTTTCATTTAAAATCTCGAGCCGCCATTTTTTGTTTTCTTGGAGATCAAAGGGGGAAAGGGAAAGAAATGCCAAAAAGTAAGCTAAAAAAATGGCGGCAATCGGAATTCTCGTGATTTTTCATTGGCCACAGTGTTTATTACAACCGGTAACAATATGTAGACCTCATTTAAAAATAAATTTAGCGGATTTTGACTTACCTATGCACAAATGGAAATTTTGTCAATATTGATTATTAAGGTGTTCAAACAATGTCAATTGGAAAATTTTAAGAGTATGTTTGAGAAAAAATAATAGTAAAGATTATACATAAATAAATATTACAAAATAAAATGGCAATAATAAATAAGTTGTGTCAAAAGGTGCAAAGATTTTTGCTCATATCTGTAACAGAAATTTTCTCCCAAGTTCGGAGCACCACTGCATAAGTCCAATTTTTTTTTTTTTTTTTTTTTTGAAATTTCAAATTATATTCGTCAGTATGTTAAGGCAGCATATGATTTTAATTAAACTTTAACAATAGTACAATAGGCCTACCATGGTCAAAATCATGCAGGAGTGTACGTTAAAAAAGTGGCGATGAGTCCTGGGACTCATCAAAATCAGCTGGGACTCACCATTCTGAAAAATGATGAGTCCCAGGACTCATCATGAAAAATTCTTAGTGAGAACCCTGCTAATCTGAGACTGAGAGAAGACACAAAATATTTGAAATGAATTAATTTTCTGGCAGTTTTAAAACCTACGCAATCAGCAAAATAAAGCAAAGTCTATTAAAATTTTGCCCTACAATTTAAGGTACAGTATGTAAATTAATACTTTAGAGGCCCATTGGATGATACTAACATTAAAATAAAATGCTGATTTGCTTTTCATATATATGAATAAAGTTTTAAAAAAAAAACTATTAATATATAACTTTATTGTCATTAAACATTAATAATAATGTTTGTGGCAATCACAATACAAAACATATATACACAAACATTTAAAAGTACAGATTAAGAGACTTCTGACCTTAGTTCTAATGGCCATTTTAAAAAGAAGCCAATTCTTACATGTCCGAATGAAGATGGATTTAATAAATATGGAAGTTTTTCATCTTGATCCAAAATTTTAAAATTAATACTCTCTGCAAGATTATCTAAATTAGCAAATATGTCCTTTCACAAATTTTGATTTTTTTACAATCTATTATAGGAAATGAAAATGGAATTAAAGAATGGAATTTTTATTGTAAGTGTGCTTTTCCACTAATCTAATGCCAACCTCAAAATGAAAAAAAAAATAACCTTCATACCTTAACAAACAACAACTATTCTGATTTCAAATAGGTAGACAGCTCTTAAAATAAGTAAGTCCAATACAAAATTATTCATCTAACTATAGCCCGTTTTCTACCACTCCTTAACTATTCTTGAGTCATTTAGATTTGCTAGAAATGTTAATTTTTGGACTCATTTATAAATGTTTTGCTTAAATTGACATTCAAATGCTCAATTTACATAAATATGGAATTCAAAGATAAACAGTTAAATACTATAAACATCTGTAACAGCTTCAGCTTTCTTTATACCCTATCCTATGTGGTGCTAAAATAATTCCTATACAAATGAAGGACTGGTTGGATAAGTACACAAATATTACAACTGTTAATAATCTAACCTTTATCTTTTCGTCAGAACACAAACAACGTGTAAGACACAATGATGTGAATGTCTATTTTTGTAAATGATTTGGGGATGAACCAATCTAGGGAAACGAAACTCATAGAAACGAAACGGGACATCTCGGCACACCGCAAACTCGGTACACGACAAACTCGGCACACTGTAATCTCGTCATAGTACAAACTCGGCCTATGTATCAATTTAGTAGTGAATAAAAGTAACTTTAATAAAATAAACTGGTGTTTCTATTATTATTGTGATGAACTGTATTTTTGTTTTATTTATATAATTGCTTTTCAATAAGGATCGACTAACTTATCAGTAAATATAAATAGATTTATTTCAAGAGATAAATTATGAAAGAGATATGATTCACCGATAATTATTTCGTGAGGACTTTATTTTAACCCACATTTGTTTCGTTATTCTATTGGTCTGCTTATTTTCAAAGTTTATAATTACAAACGACTAAATTTGAAATGTGTTTTATTCACTTGTAATATATCCGTAAATATCAGTTCATAACGTTTCATAGTAGATTGCTTGATTGACTGACACATTAACTGAATTGAGTTACAAATACAAACTTTAAAAAAAACACATAAATTATAAAAATATATATCAACCTGAAAAAAATTACGATGTTACTATAACATCAAAATGTAAAATTTTAATAGTAATTGAATGCTATCATATGACATAAAAAAGAAGTAAAGATAATTTATAAAAGATATTGAAACGGAGAAAGCAATAAATTATAAGCAAGTTAAACTAAAATCATCATCATCTGTATTTAATAAATTAGATTCAAATACTTCATTATATAATATATCGTCCAAAAACAGACCAATCAAGGCCGGAATACATTTTGTAGACTTGCTTAAACAAAGATGCTTTAAGTGCTACGGTAGTGAGTTTGTTTAATAAGATCATATCCCCAGTTAGTTATAAATTTGATCAAAATCTTATTTTATGATCATTGAAGTCTGAGGCTACTATGTGTTATAGTAGTCTCAGATTGAACTATATCAAATAAGAATATAGAATGCCTTACAGAGGGACGGTACGGTCATGCATGTTAGAACAACCGAGACGCAAAATAAGAAATAGAATATTTTGATATGGACATTTTATTGAGTTGACCTTAATAGAAAAGCAAATGGCTTTAAACTTAATACAGTTCTGTCTTTTTGTCCATAAATCATGTTTTTTTTGTTTTTTGTTTTTTTTTTAATTTGTTTTTATCTATATCCTTTTTGTTCGCAACTGAAATTTCATATTTAATTCAAGTTTACTATAAGAGGTCACCGCAACTGCAGTATACTGAGGGTTGAGAAATTTTATATAGTAAAAAATACATATAACATTAAAAAAACTGACAAATACACAAAGAAGTAGAAGTATCAATTCTCGAGAAACTTGAACGCAATTCCAGCGAAAATGAAGTAACTTTAAAGTAAAGTAAAAAACAACAGGTAATTTTTTAAGTTCATCTCTAGGGTTTATGATATTAAAACATTTGGTCTCGTCATCATTTTCACAGACTTCTCTGTGAAGCGTTTTAAATAAATTACCTAAACCATGTGTGTAAACCAAAAAAAAAAATTCTATAACGAAAGCAGAATATATACAGATTAGGAAAAGGTCATTATTGATCAGCAAAGGCAATTGGAGCAAATATTCTGGGTAAGCACATTTCTATGGCACCTCCCCCCCCCCCCCCCCCTGTTCTGTACCGTAAGACAATTGAAGACTCCTAAGGACCATGTTATAGAGACATAACCCCCCTTCCCAACTAATCAGTGATGTTTTATTTTTCTCTTGTGTTTAATTACATTTACTAATTATAAACATTGAACTAAAGTTTCTCAAATTTTTTACTGAAGTTTTGAATATTGAAAGTAGAGCTATTAAAAATGATATGAAATATGATAATAATCCTTTGCATCAGCTCTTATTATTGTGAAGAATTGAAATGAAAGTAAAATTTTCAAACATCTTTAAAAACGACTTAGGCCACATCAAATTGATTTTTAGTTCTCAAGTTGGATTTTTAGATGGTAAAAATAGATGCGAGCGAGGGAAATTTTTATTTAAGTTTTTTTTCTTTCGAACTAAAATCTATTTTTTTCGGGTGAATATCAATTTTACGTGCGGCACATATTTTCAACTAAATAATTGCAAACATGGGTAAAAATAAATTTTTCGCCATAAGCGGGAGAACAATTTTTATTTCCAATTTCTTGAAAAATGAAGAATTTGGAGCGATTTCTCTGCATTTTTGCAAAATGAAGCGACAAAAAAAATTCTTAAAATTTGCATAGTCAAAAGAACTAAAGATCAGTTTGGCGTGACCTTAGTTATTGAATAAGAAATTCTGATCATTATTTATTCACAAATGCTGTTGAAATTCAGTTATGAAATGAAAAAAAAATATATAAGGAATGGTCAATATTAATAATCTGTATTTTCATTGAATGATTGTCTGCAAGGAACTTTAAGGAAAAGAGAAATAGCAAAACAAATCATATACACTGTTTATATATAAGATTTTTCTCCGTAAAAGCTGCAAAATGTTACAGAAATTGTTATTCATTTTGCACTTTGTCAGAACTGAATTTTAACAGCATTTATAAATAATGTAGAATTTTGTATGCTTGAGCACAACTCTACACTTTTTTCAAATTTAAGAGGAACCATTCCTTTGCTCCACTATTCATTAATGTCTTCAAAAACAACCACCAATATGCAATGTCACTGGTGACCCGACCGCCACTAGCTGATAAATAATTACCGTTCATTTACGTATCAGGTTAGACCTAATTCTTCTGTCCCCATATTTCATATTTCATGGTTATCGTTTTCTTTTATCATTTGTTGACTTTTAACGTTTATTTGTATTTATTTTCTTTTGCAATAAAAAAATAAATGAAAATGTTAAAAGTAAAAAAAAAATATTAAAAAATTCGATAATCATGATATATCTGGAATATAGGGACAGAAAAATTCGGTCTAGTAACAGGTAAATGAGGACTTCCAGAAATAAAACAACCACCGATATAACAATTGCACATAAATTGGACCACTTAGCACATTGCACTACAGTAACGGATTTTCAATTATTCCGACATTGGTTAAGATGTTATGTGGTAGTTCGGAGTAGTGTCCCTTTAAGTTGAACGCTAGCCAAGACTTGTTCTGGTTGAAACACAACAAAGAGGACATATAAAAAAGTATTTTTGTTTGGATGAAATTTCTATTATTCAGATTCGGTTTATTTGCATAAATTTTATCGATAATCTAGCATATTCAGTTCGGACATTTGTGCATCAATGGCAAAGCCTGGCTTGATTGTTTACCTTGGTAACCAAGAGAAATATGTGACAAAATTTAAGAAGTTGTTATAAAATCATCTTAATAGACTCTGCATAGACGTAGTGAGCCAGAAAATTAGAAGAAGCAAAATACATTAACCTACCTACATACCATATTTTTTTATAAGCATGAAACCCTTCTTAGTCACATATTTATTTGACCACAGAGATATGTTTTTTTTTTTACCTAACTGTGAACTTTTAAAACAGTGACACAATTAGTGTTTTTGCATGTTTTCTTAATTTTATGATATTATGCTAATTTATGCACAAAAATCTGGAAACATGAATTTGAGACTCAAGGGAATTTAAGCAAACCCGACGTGCTTAAATACATAGTGTACGGTACTAATTTTCTGTCATCAGTCTTAATTATTTTTAAAATTGAACTTTTTACAGATGCCGGTCATTCAACTTGAGACATATGAGAAGGAAGTGTTTGATATTGACCTTGATATTGCAAAGAAATTTGGAAAATTAGTTCCTGTTCTTGGAGGTAAGAGTGCACAGATCAGTTTTCTTCATTTTTTCATATGGCATCATAAATTGATGGTCTATGTTCAGCTATCTGGTAGCTGACAAGTTTGTATCATATACATGTACCACTATAAAACCAGTGGAATTAATAGGTGAATTATTACAGGAAATTGAAAGGGTATATATTGACCTGTTTTTTGAACATATAGTGTCAGGGTACATTAGCTGGCTGCCAAAATTGCTACATTACCCGACACAAAAATGTTAGGATTTTCCCTCTCCCAAAATCAGGATGATTATAGAGTTGTCTCCACTTATTTAATATTCTTTTAAATGTTTCTGATTTTTTTTTTAATTGGAGTAAATTTGAAATTTTCATCAGCTTATCAGAATAGGGAATTCCCTATATATCCATTATTTATAATTTTTAGGAAAAACACATAATTTTGTACGAAACATTAAAATTTCTAATACAGTTAAACTTTGGACATTGAAACTGGAGGGGCACACAGTAATTGATAGAATTTTAATTTAAGTTGAGTAATCAAATTCAAGTTTTAATGAAGATAAATTTCAGTAATATGAGTAAACATAATTTGAAATAGATGTCGAAGAACTTTATTTCAAGCAGTGAAAAAAGAAGAGAATTGGCACATGGACAAGATGAAAATACCTGCATAATTTGACCATAAAACGCTTATTCTATAGCTTTCCCTCATACTGTCCAGAATTTTGACAAGACATGATTGACATTATGTTGTACAGCCGTTAAATTTGCAATAGTACAAAGCAAATACTAATACAAACCTCCTTATTGTAAATGGCAATCCCTACAAATTAAATTTTATTTTTTGGCACAGGGATTGATTTTTTTCATTTTTTTGTTCATTTATATATATTACAACTAAGAACAGCATTTTCCGATTTATCATTATTTTAGATGCAAAATACATAAATTGCAGTTTGAAGAAATAGAATAAATTGGTAATTTCTACCATTTAATTATATGATTGAAATCAATAATTATAAATTTCTATGTGATGTAAAAAAATTCAAATGGTTGTAATGTCTGTTATTCTCTTAGTAATTTTGAAAATCAGAAACATTTCAACTTTATTATGTTTTATTTTAGATACATGTATCTAATTTTGTATTTTATGAAACCCCTTGTCCTGTAAAACCGAGTTTCATCTGAAAGAATTTTTTTTTTTTTATAGAATTGCTGAGTGATGACAAGCCACTGACAATTAAGACAATAAACTCTGGTACACTGAAGAAAATTATTGCTTGGTGTACCTACCACAAAGATGACCCACTACCCCCAGAAGACGATGATAACAGGTTTAAACAATCTACAGAAGAAGTTAGTTCATGGGATGACAAGTTTCTCCAAGAGGATGGTCAATCAGCATTATTTGATTTGATTTCTGTAAGAAATTGGTAGAATTTAGGACCCAGATTTACTGTAAACATATTTGTGGCCAATTAAGATTAGTATAAA
This sequence comes from Mytilisepta virgata, assembly GCA_028015205.1. Lineage (NCBI taxonomy): Eukaryota > Metazoa > Mollusca > Bivalvia > Mytilida > Mytilidae > Mytilisepta > Mytilisepta virgata. The sequence goes on from CM051515.1 coordinate 26,519,317, forward strand.
GATTTTCATCCAAATGGGTGCTACTTTAATCATGCTACAAAAGTAGGTTTGTTGTAGAAAATAATTTTTACCCCCTGTAAAAAGAATTTTTAGAAGCTGTAAAAAAGAAATCCTACCAAAAGAGGTAAAAAATGACTTACACCTCTCCCCTTATGAAAAAGACATATTAAAATTTTCAAACCCAGAAAATATTTCATATTTTTATATTGATTATGAGATAAATCTGTTTGAATGGTAATCAGCTGATAACCAAATTATCACCTGTGTGTGTAATTAAACACGCAAATCCTCATCGAAAAAAAAAGCCAAGAAATAATTTTAAAAAATTATACTGCCTTCATTATTGAATTACATAAAAATGTCTCAAATTTCCCTCCCTCCTCAAATATATCTCTTTAAATTTTATAATCTAAAAAATAATTCAAATTTATTTGAACCACAAAAAAATTGCAAATTAGGAAAAAATGACCCTTGCAAATAGTATGAGCAGAGATATTGGGAAATCTTCAGAGAAATTATTGTGCCAGAGATAAGTCTTACTATTACTGCAAACAGTTAACATATTTGATTGAGTTTCCAAAAAAACCATGAAATAGGTTTTGAGAAAATAAAAAAAAACGTTGGATAAGATGAATTTTCTGGAAAGGTGGAGTAGGGGGATTGAAATCTGTCAGTTAATTTTAATTTCCTAGTTACTGGGAATCTTGGTGATCGATAATAATGTGAAATTAATTAAAGCATATTTTTTTATTTTATGCTACAATTTAACAAGCTTAGACTGAAATTCAAGGATTAATATTTGCCATACATACCCAAACCTATAAAACATTGATAGCACTAATAGCTTAATTTGATACTAACAAATGATTGTTAATAAATTTCAGATCACGAAAAAATTATCTTGCACCTTCAGTTTTGCTATTATTGATACTTAAATTCCCTGTGTGTTTTTTTGGCTCAAGGGCTTTTTTCAGAAGTTACATTCTCAAATTTTATCTTGCTGTAACCATCAAGCTTAGTAGAATAACATAACTTTATTTTAATTTTTATTGACTATGGTTTTCAAGTAGTTAATTACCTGTTGTACTGTACATATACCTGTAATATGAGTTTTAATTATTCATACATATGCTAGACATGTTTTCAACTATTACTAAATCTTTCTTGACTTGTATTCTCAGTTTTCCTATAGAAATTCTGGCAGCTTTATACTGCTACAGATCCTCCTAACAGTACATTGAATTAAGTCTGAAATATTGAGTTTAACATGATGAAAATAGCAAGTCGATATGTTTTAGACAAAAAATGAAAATGATCACGATAAGCATTGTTTTCCAAATTCTTACAGCTTGTTTATTGAGATCAAATAAAAAAGGGAAGCAAAAACATATGAATTTCTATCTGTTCGTGCTGGTTGTAAATAGGACATTAACTACAGTTTGGTAACACAATGTCAGTTGATTTAATTCCGGTCGTTATGATGTCTTTTTTTAAGGCTGCTCATACACTAGAAATTGAAGGCCTTCTAGATGTTGCTTGTAAGGTTGTGGCCAACATGATTAAAGGAAAAGCTCCAGAAGAAATCAGGAAAACATTTAATATCAAGAATGACTTTACTCAGCAAGAAGAAGATCAGGTAATAAGAGAATTCAAGATTTTTATTGGAAGGGGGATGTGTTGATGAAAAGTTTGATTACTGGATTTAAAATCAGTGTTGAAAATTGAATCATAAGACTTTAAATTAAACCAGTAGGTGAAAATTACTGCTTTTTTGCTCAAATATATGTTTGAATTTTCAATTTTCTGCCTATTTTATATCAATCACAAAGTGCGATATTTTTTAGTTACAATAGTTGAATTTTACAATATGAATACAGTTTATCGCAGTGATGTTTTAGTTTCATCAACATTTTATAGTTTTTTTTTATATAAATATGCACTTAAAAATAGAATTTTTTATAAATTTTTAACAAAAGCATTATATTGTGTCCACACTTTTTTGTCCCCCCACTGCAACGCGGTGTGGGGACATAGAAATCCTGGGCATCCGTCCGTCCAACATTGTAAGCACTATCACGCCTACATTTCTCAATTAATTTAAAAAAAATTTATATCATAGTTGTAATTTAGTATTAATTCGCTTAAGCTCGAATTTGAGTTATTGCCCTTTGAACTCTGAAAATTTAGTCATTTTTCTTGTAAGCGCTCTCACGCCTTAATGGATTTTATTTAAATTTATATCATAGGTGTGATTTTAAATTTCAGTGCTGTACCATTATTTTATTGTTGGAGTTATTGCCACGTGTAGGGGGACATTGGAACGTTGTTCTTGTTGACACTTTATTGGATGTCAACATGTTTTTTCTACCTAATATTTCTTTTTTGTAGGTTTTTTAGCTCATCTGGCGTAGAAAGTCATGTGAGCTTTTGCCATCACTTTGCGTCCGTCGTCTGTTTGTCGTCTGTCCACATTTCACAATTTCATCTTCCTCTCTCAAACCACCAGTCCAAATTGAACCAAAATTGGCAGGAATGTTAATTGGATAGTTCTGTATAAAAATTATATTTTTTTGTGGCGATTGGATATTCAACATGGCTACCATTTGTTCTGATTGGACATATCTTTAAAGCTCTTCTTGTCAGAAACTACGGAGCCAATTGAATTGATTTGTTGCATGAATGATCCTTGGATGAACCTCTACAAAACTTATGTTTTTTCTGCCGATTGGAAATTAAAGATGACCACCACTGCTGGACTTTAGAGCAATTGGAGCCTATGGGGAATTTTGAACAAAGGTCTTCTTGTCAGAAAGTACCAAGTCAATTGAAATGTTTTTGATGTGTGAATGATCATTTGATAGACTACTGCAAAATGTATGTTTTATGTGCCGATCGGAAATTCAATATGGCTGCCACAGCCAGACTTGGTTAAACATTTAATCCTATAGGAAATTTGCATAAAGGTCTTCTCGTCAGAAACTTAGTACCAGGTTAATTGAAATATTTTTATGTATGAACAAGCATTGGATGAATCTACTTAAATTATTGTTTTTGTGCCAATTGGAGATTCAAGATGGTTGCCACAACCGGACTTAGTTTAACATTGGATCCTATGGGGACATTTGTACATAGGTCTTCTTGTCAGAAACTACCAAGCCAATTGAAATATTTTTATGTATGAACAAGCATTGGATGAACCTCTACAATAGTTATGTTTTTTTATGCCGATCTGAAATCAAGATGGTCGCTGCAGCCGGATTAGTTTTACATTGGACCCTATGGGGAAATTTGAACGAAGGTCTTCTTGTCAGAAAATACTAAGGCAATTGAAATGTTTTTTTTTGCATGAAGATCCTTGCATAGATGTCTGCTACAAAAGTTATGTTTTCGTGCCGAATTGGAATTCAAGCTAACTGCCACAGCTGGACTTTTTTAAACATTGGACACTGGCACAATTCTTTACATATCTTATCTAGAAGTGCTGGACACTGTAGAACAATTCCTTACAGATCTTATCTAAAAGTGCTTTGTCAGTTGTGGTCACCTACAATCCAGGTGAGCGATTCAGGCTCCACTTGGAGCTTCTGGTTTTTATCCTAAATGTCTTGTGGCTAAAGACCATCATTTGTCAATTGTAATGTGACATGCACACCATTTAGAATAACAAACTGTTACAGTTCTATACCTTTTATTGGAGTGTCAGTACCCTGTGGTCTAAATGATTTGTTGTAATTGTTCATAGTTACAAGCATGTCTACACCAAGGTTATGAGTTCAAATCTGGCCAATAGTATCAGATTTTTTTACTAGGATTTTATCATTGGTTTCTTCGTTAGTGTGGTTTGATGAAAATTTATAATTTAATTGAAAGTAGATTTCATGGTTTTGTTGACATTATTTACCTAATAACGGTTAATGAAATTTATATTTCAACAAATAGTATAATTTGTAGTATTGCTATATCCACAGAAACCATGAAAAATAGTGTCCAATGAAATATTATAAATTTGCATTAATTTTATGCTATGAAAGTCAGTGGTCCTATTGTAACAATTACATCATATGGTATAAAAAATGGATGCTACAGTTGGACCAAAGTGTTGATAAATTGTTGTAACTCATCATTAAATAAACTTTTAATATTAATAATTTTTATGGAATTCACACATTCAGATAAATTAGACTTACATGTATGTCCCAAGATACTACTAAAACAGAAACAAAATGCATTAAATGATGACAATGGATGCATCAGGAAATTGTTATAAATACGAGCATTTACATCATGTTTATAGATTTAAAGTTAGCAATTTTTTAGTTGGCCTAAGCAGGAGTTTTTAGTGTTTAAAATATTTTTCTTGAGCCATTCTGTCTCCTTTTCAAAATACATGTCAGTCAAATTTCTCATCATCATGCAAAATTTTAACACAACATATATGTAGTTTTTGTCACTAGAATTAATAAGAAAATTATTTCAATAGTTGAAGGCTGAGGTATGGTTGAACAATAGCAATATATTCTCAGTTTAATCTGTTTTGTCATATACCTAGTAGTTCCTTGTGTAGAAATACTTGCCATGGGAATTGGATAAAGATATTCTTTGTAGCAATTCTGATTTTTAGCTCACCTGGCCTAAAAGGCCATGTGAGCTATTGCCATCACTTGGCATTCGGCGTCTAACGTAAACTGTTCCTTTAAAGATCTTCCCCTCTGAAACCACTGGGCCAATTGAAACTAAACTTTGCAGGAATGATGTTTGTGTTTCTGATGGGCTGATATAAAAAAATCTTCTCCTCTAAAATCACTTGGCCAAATGGAATGAAACTTGACATGAAGCATTTATTGGAGGTTTTTTACAAACTTTCATCATTTCGTCCCGATCGGGCAACAAACATGGCCGTCATGGTCAATTCTTGTTTCTCTATGTTTGATTAAAAAAAGTTTTTTCTCTTGAACAGCTTGGCCAAATGGAACAAAACATGACAGAAAGCATCAATGGGAGGTTCTTTACAAACCTTCTTCATTTTGTCCACATCAGACTACAAATGTGGCTGCCATGGGCAGTTCTTGTTTCTGATTGGATGATATATATACAAAAATCTTCTGCTCTGAAACCGCAAGGCCAAATGGAACGAAACTTCATAGGAAGCATATACGGGAGGTCCTTTATAAAGTTTACTCATTTTGTCCCTATCGAACTACGAATATGGCTTTTGTCTCAATGATTGATTAAAAAGATTGGCCAATTGGGACTAAACTTTGGTGGAATGGTCCTTTGATGGCCCACTTCCAAAAATATATCCGGCATCCCCAACTTCCAACCGACATGGCTGCTGTTACTAAAAATAGGAAAAAGGGTGGGAGGGGGAGGAGGAAGATGGCAGCCACAGCCTAACTTAGTTTAACATAGGACCCTATGGGTAAATTCATTTAAAAAATCTTCTTTTCTGAAAGCACTCAGTCAATTGGAACCAGACTTGGCACCCATGGTTATTAGATTGTCCTCTTTCAGAATGATATGTCCAATTATACAGACGTTTGTTTCTTAGGTGCTTTTATTGAATCCTGTTGAGCAATACAGGCCCCTCGGAACCTCTAGTTTTTTTTTTCTATATTTAGTACTGTAATTAATTTCTTTTAATCCTTTTCTTTCTGACATCTGTAATTAACGCTTATTTAATGTTAAAATATGAATGTTGAGGATTTAGAGGTTTCCATGTTGAAAGTCACGTTTGGAAAATACTTTTGTATGAGACACATAGAAATTTCTTGTGTGTATTTTTGTTTGTTTTGAAAACGGTCTTTTTAGATTGTAATATAACATTATAGGAAATAATTCTGCAATGAACACTAGATCTTTATTGATACGTTATTATTTTGAATGTAGCTTCAGTATGATGATGACTAAACTGTAAGTACAAAAAAATTGACAATAATGACTCCCTTCAGAATGCCCCCTCTTGGTAGTAAACATATAGAAATATTCACTTCCCTTTAGATTCTCATACTAGGACACCATGCTTAGAAAGCATTGAAAGCTTTAAAATCATTCAGAATTGCAGAGTGATTGATCTATGCTAAAATTCATGAAAACTGAGTTAGTTTTGTGATGATATTTCTTGCTTTTTTAAAACACGAACAACTTTAAAGAAAGTATCTCCGAAGAAGACTTGGTATTTAACATACAGTTAGTGAAGACCTTAATTAAAGAACCAAAGGGCAGAAACTCTTTGAAAGTCATGGAAAACATTTTTCATATTTAATGACAGACTGTCAATAACCTGTAATTTATATTCTCCTGTAACCAAGATAATAAGTGGAGATAAATCAATTTAAAAAAAAATTTGCTCCATGTAGCTCCAAAAGGAAGATGATATTAAAAGTCTCTTCTTTTTTATTTCATTCAATTGACAGATATTTCATTATCAATTGTCAGAATATATATATATTTAACAGACCTGGGGCCAGTGACTATCAAAATTTATGATTAAATTACAATTACATCAGTTTTGGTTGAATGTCATTGATTAAATTACAATTACTTTTGAAGTTTTATTGGATAAATTACAATTACTTTTGAAATGTAATTGATTTAATTACAGATTACATTTGAATGCAAAGCTAATGATTGCTAATTCGTAACGAACTATACATATATCTCCTTTCAAGCAATCAAACAATCAAGTGGCTGATATACACACCCCATTTACTTTTACATTATTATATGTGTTATCCCAAAAGACGCCAAACTTTAAAATTAATTTTCTGAAATGTTACAAATGCTTATACTACATATTCTTCCTGTAACTTTCTGAACATAGAGAAAAAAATAATTAAGCTTTCCTGATAGGTATCTAAAATTATTTTAAATTATTATTTTGAACTATCCTTCCTATTATCCTGTCATACATTTATTGTGGACCATAAACATAATCTAATTGTGACACACGTATCATGACACTTCAAATATCGTTTCACACCTATTTGATTGCTATGGTGATGTGATCTATTTGCACAGATAATTTGTAGCAATATTTAACATATAATTTAATAATTTAAAATATCAGAAATTAAGAGTAATCAATAAGTTATATATATATATATATACAGTTTAAACAATAAAATAGTTAAACATTTTAAATGTCAAAAATTTAGATTTATCATGAAGTTTTATGTATAAAATTTTACCAATAGATTAGTAAGTAATGGATTAAATGGGACAAAAACTATGTTTTATTAAATGCCCTAAAAATTCCATTTTGTTAAGTTGTGATGGTAATTAATGTTTCATCACAGTTAAACCTAAAATCAGCATTAAACATTTTCTGTTTGAAATGTATTTTGATTTTTTTTAAGACAAATTCATTAATTTTATCTTCTGTTTGAGGCAACTATTCAATTAATACTATAATTAGATATTTGACCTTTTAATAAAAAATTTCATAACATAACTTTCTTAGAAAATAAAGACATAAAACATAGAAAATAAAGAATTGAAGAAGTTCTGAAATAGTGAAGATAAAAATGAATTTGATAAACTAATCAAAAAGTAATCTAAATGTAATCATGATTACAGGGTAAAAATAATGTAATTGATTAAATTAAAATTTCTTGTAATCTAAAAAATGTCTGATTACAGATTACTTTCAATTACATGAAAAAAAATGTAATTGATGTCATATGATTACGATTACAGTTTACAATTACCCCTGTCTGATATTTAATGTTAAAATATGAATTCATGTTATGGAGCATTACTCTCAGTATATTCAAAATAAGAAATATTTTCAGGCTGCTCGTCGGAGTGAACATTAAAATGTTAATATCATACAAGGTAAATTTCATAAGCTGTCATGTCTACAGTGGATATATGTATATCGCTAGAAAGAAAAGCAAGTTATGTACCCTTATCAAAATATATAGTACTGTATGAAAATGGCTGACACAGCTAATAGTACTGAGTTCTTTTCTTATCTGAAAAATTTGATCTAGTTGAAAGCTTTATTTTATAAAAGAAAGTCTGTATTTAAATTGTTTGATTGAAAAGTGAAAGAAGATACAAGGAATAGGAACGAAAAGCATACAGGCAGTCCCTAATCCATGATTTATTGAAACTGCTAGAAAAATCAACATATTCACATCTACTGCATAACAGTTATAGAAAAAGATAAGAAATATAATCGACAAAATTTTAAGTTTTTATGTCCAATACGTAACACTTTTCTGTTTTTATCATTAGTATAAGTTAATTTCATCCTTTATAACAGGTAATTTATTTTTGTCCCTTGATTTTCCATTTTATACACAAGTCACAGGTGTGACTCTATATCATAATGTTTCTCTTAATTCAAGTAAATTTACATTACAAAAAAATAATTCACAGTTCGAATGGTTCAGTACATCAGGTCTGTCGACTGGATGGCATTAATTGATTGGATATGTCATTGTAGAATTTTCCTGTTATCCATTTTGTTGTGTATTAGTAGATCAGAAATTGATCTCTTTTTTGAGGACATGGTAATCTTTGTCTTAAAATGGTAATCTGTGTATATGAATTCATAAGAATCATGTGTGTGTGCCAAGAAATATTATGATATTGACTGTTAATATTCTCTTCACTGAAACCTGACATATGACCAATAAAAGGTTGAATTTAGATCCACTATGAAATAATTTAAATGAGTATGGTGCAGAAGAAATTGGGCCCTGTAATAAAGTGTTTTAATTAGTTTGTTCCAAATATGAAATATAAAAAAAAATTAATAGTGTTGTGAATCTTTTAATGTTTAAAACATAGAGGCATAAGGAAAATTTTTTTCTTCATTTTTTGACATCTATGATCAAAGTTCTCATCAGTGTAGATTTTTGGAAAACTTTGTTATATTGAAGTATAAGGCCAATACAAATTAATTGATATATTTTCATCCACCCTACTAAAAAATATGGGATGGTTGGGAGGATTTTATTTTTATTAAATTGATTAAATTCTGTGATCAACTCACGTTTGGCAAGTATGCCAAAGTAAGCAAAAATTTTCGCATTCCATTCGAATAAAAAAATATGGGGTGGGCCGATTTTTTAGGGCAGGAGGGGATGATAATATATCAATTAACATTAATAGGCCATTCTTTGGTAAATCATATGGGGGTTACATAAAGCCAGAAAGTTCTCAGCAGAATAATTATATTAAATATTTATTATTTTTAAAAATTACTAGCGATTTTTCTTTTGCTGCAGTAGACTGCATTTAGAATTAATTGCCTAAGCACAGCCTCAAATTAATACAATTCAGTGATTTTATTCCAGATTTTTCAGCCATTTATCAACAGTGCATACTTTAAAAATTATATTATATTTAAATGAGGCACGTGTATTTAGAATCAGATCTTTGTTTATTTCGCTGTACAATCTTAGCAAAAGCAAAGAAAAAGGGAGATAAGTCTTATTATGTATTAATATGCATATTAAGAATTATCTGCCCCTTTACCATAGTTTATCGTTGATTAACAATGTCTCTCTATTGATTAACACTATTAACATAGATTAATTATATATGTTCAGCTTGTAACTTATTTTACAAAGGAATAATTAAGCATAGCCAGAGCCTGAAGCCAGTAAGGGGTTGGTCTTGTTCCCTTTTTCAGCATAAAATAATACATGTATATATGTGTTTTGAAATTGTTAGAATTAAAATGTTTATTTGACATTAAGTTTGTAAAAAAAATTAAAATATCTGTTTAAGTTCTGATGCATTTTAATTCAAAGAGTATAATTATGATAATTGCGTAGTTAAAATCTGATAATTTTCAGCAGTGAAATCAGATGTTGTAATCATTAATTGTAATTGTAATTGTAATTGATTACATTTTTTTCAAGTAACCAGCTGTAATCAGTAATTATTAAAAAAAAAGATTACTTCTAATTTAATTTAATCAATTACATTATAATCCAAAACTGGCTGTAATCAAGATTACTATCTGATTACTTTTGATTATTAAATTTTTTGTTATATTCGACAATGTGAAATATTTTTTGCTATAAATAGCTTCATTACAGATATAGGGACAATGAATCATGATTTTATATCGATGATAAAGCTATAATAAAACTGCAGACATCTTAGAAACTTCAAAAGACAATTAAGACATGATAGACTAAACAAATTGTCTTTTGTTGTGGATAGGCCACAAGAAAGGATAACATCATGTCAGACATTCTGACAGACAGTAAGGCAAATTATGCGAGAATGAAATCATATTTCCTGATATTACCGTAGGTGTTTTGTATTGTCTGCAGTTTGACAACTCACTTGAAGTATATGTGCATATTTCACTGGCTTAACACATCATGCGTTCACAATTGTGTATTTCTAAAAGCTACCAATATGTAGTAATTGCGAGTATATATTAGAAAGCAGAAAAGCTTACGTGATTTATCTTGTATATGATTGATTTATCAAATAGTATTGCATGCCACTTGCAGCTTTAAGTTGTGTTGTGGCATTTTGTGTTAATTATTTATTTGGGGGAAGGGGTGAATTCCACAGTACATGTTTGTGTGTGTGTGTGTTTGGGGGGGGGGTTATCCCATGATAGGATGATTTATCAGTTTAAAGTCTGATGATTCACTCGTTCATAACTTTCATAATAAAGACTTTTTTTATTGGTAATGAAGCATTAAAATAGAAAGATAAGGTATTTCAAAAATGTTATTAAAAATAACCTTTACCTTCATATCCATTTTTAAAGATATCCTTTCTCAAATCTGAAACATATATCTTATGGTTTGGTATGTAAATATGGAAAAGGGACTAGTATTTTAGCTATAGTCAACACTACTAAATGAAGTGATTTAAGAAAAAATTTTAGGAAAAAACATTTATTTTTTTTCTCAGGCTTATAATTGTATATAAGACTATAAAAGATTCTAGAATTAGTTTCGTAAAGTAGAGAATCATAAAGTTTATTGTTCAAATGTATTCTAAGAGTTCAATTTTTTTACAGATAAAAGTATATCATATATTTTATATTTTATTACGTTTTTGCTTGATTATTTTCAGGTAAGAAAAGAAAATGAATGGGTGGAAGATTAGGACGAAAGGACTGTGACATTCCATTTAGAATAATTATATTTTTGTTATTATAGTATTAATTGCCTTATAAAACAGTAGATAATTAATTAGATTATAAGGTGCTAATAAACAATATATTTTACTTCAGATGTGATGCATTTTATTAAAGTTGAAATAATGGTGGAAAAATTTGTGTCAGCAATAAACTTCCAATTTTCCAATCCTCACTGACAATGTATATACAGTTGTTTCTCATTATCAACTATACACCATAGTTTTGGGACAAATTCTCAAATATTTTACTGGGGGCCTCGGTGGCCAAGTGGTCTAGGTACTACTAATGATCACTAGCCTGTCAACGCTGAGGTTGTGAGTTCGAATCTCACCTGTGGCGGGTGTGTTCGACTCCGATCTTAATTGACAAAGATTGTCAATTTTCCTACTGAAGGTTGGTGGTTCTCTCCGGGTACTCTGGCTTCCTCCACCAATAACCACAAAATGGCCAAATGTGCATAAAACCCCAACTAAACAAACAAACAAATCAAATATTTTACTAAAATATCAGGAAAAACTACTGAAAATTTTGATGCCTATGGTTGTTAAAAAATAATGCCTAAATGCATTAAATTTCCAACAAAAATAGATTGTTTGATATGATGTCACCAAAGATGAGTGTTACATTGAATGGTGGCAAGTTTGGTTTCCAATAATTTAAACCCTGTATCCGGACATTTAATCCGGTATCTTATTGTTATTAAAAGTTAAAAGAATTTTTGTAAAACTATAACTTTTTCATGAAGGAATCAATTTCTGGAGTAGATGGGATGCACTGTAGTTATTAAGCCAAAACTATTTTGAAATCACAGGAACTTTTGAGTTATCAGAAGTACATACCAAGGCTTTATAAGCTTAAGGGGCATATGTGCAAGGGAAACATGTCATTCACAATTAGTGAAAAGATATAACTTAGGAAAATAACCCTTAACTACCCCAAAATTACTTTGACAACTTTAGATAAAAGAATTGGAGAGGTAACTGTATATTAAATGAGTGTTGAAATGTCAATCATATAGGAAGTTTTTGCTGACATAATACTTTTCACCTTAACTTAATCAGTGTTACTTTAATAGATTAAAAATTTGTTGATTTGTGAACTACTCACTTGTTGTTTAAAATGTATTGTAACAAAATACACAGAAACAAAACTTACCAAAAAGTATTGCAGAGTTTTTAAATTTCTTTTTAACATATCAACAAAAAGAATAATCAAATGAAAATTTTTTCAAATATTTGATTTTACCGTAATTTAAATAACAGAAACATCTATTTGTAAAATTATAAGGAAATTATTTAAATATTTACTTTAGATTTGACATATTTAACATTTGCATGGGTGAAGGTACAGAAGGTGCCAAAAACGGAAATTGGGAAGAACCCAATATTTTTGAAATATTTTATATAGGAATGTATAAAGATTAAAATGGTTAAAATCTGGAAATCCGGTAAATTCCGGAAAACTTGCATTTGTCTTAGTTTGTTAAAAATTAAATATTCACATTGGAGATATCTTCTTAATAATAGTATTACAATTACCCTTCTGTTAAAAAAAAAAAAAAAAAAAAAAAAAAAACATTTAAAAACAGTATTTTGCAAATTATAGATACCTCATTCACCTGAGTGACATCTAATAGTGACTTTATCAGATTCCGTGATGTTCACGACAAAATAGTGAAAGCTAAGATTTGGACGTTTGCGAAAAATAGCTCAGATCTACGAACTGCTTACTTTGTGGCGAAACTTATATCTACCGTACCAAATACATATGAACAATTGTGCCAGCTTTGTACAAGACCATTCGACGACTTAATAGTACATGCATGTACCAATTGTCCAGCCTCGCTGGACCTTCGTAATTTATGGTGGGAAATAATATCAGAAAACTTCCCTGTGGAATTATACGTTGAATTGAGTGAGCTTGATGATGAACAACTCCTACGCGTGATGCTAGGAAAACAACCACAGTCAAATATAAGTGAAAACGAACTCCTATCACTTCAGCGCCTGTCATACATTCATCTTGTCAAATCAGCTACCGTATATAACAGAATATGCATGTAATATCGTCAGTTACTCAGGTTTACTATATTTATGTATACAGCATTTTTACTTACTTTCCATAATAATATTTATTTTCTCTCCCTCATTATGTAAATATGTTCTTGTAATGTTGTTGTGAAATATTGTATAATTCGTTGTAATCTCTAACTTAGAGGAATTAAAGAATGAATGAATATTAGTCTGAAAATAACTAAGAAACATAAACAAAAAAAACATAAACAAAAAACCCAGCTTTAAAATTGAGTTTGCTGCCTTAGAATTGTAAATACAGAAATATTTCTGCACTATTGTATTTTTTATCTCCCATCACTCCATTAATTAATTACATGTTCTGTATTTGGTGAATAAGTTTGTTCTAGCCTGTTTGCTAAGTGTTCAAAATGATTTGCAGATTCTAGGTCTCATATGATTTCATTTATCAAGTTTTTATATTGTTGTTTAAAACATTCAAGTGACATATTTTTATTTGTTTGGATTAGGAAGTGTGGTTTATATTAATGTGATATATTAAGAAATATTATTATTATTATTTATTATTATTTTTTTAATGTTTTGTATATTTAATATCCGTCCATATTCTTTTACATGTTAATGTTTTATTGAGAACATTCCAAAAATAACTTTTAGTCAGTACCAACAAACAAAATGTATAAAATGCATTTTGCTGTTGTAGATAAAATATTAAAATGATAATGGGAATATCTTGAATTTTTTAATTCAAAGTCATTTTTGGATTTTTTGATATAGCAGGGTACCCTTCATTTTCTTTAAAATAAATTTACCAGCACTCTTAAAAATCACTGAACTGGATGCCTCAAGTTCTGGTATGCAGTTTCCCTATACATGTATAAAAAAATGTAGAAAATCTTCTTCAAACTTTTTCTCTGATTCTCCCTAAGGATACAATAAATGCTCAAATAATATCACATTTTACTGGTATTTCTATACAAGAATAATTCTAAAAATACACATATTAAAATCAACCAAAGAGATAAGGTTATTTCCTGAGAAAATTTTTCTTATTTAACTTTTAAAGTAATACTCTAAAATTCTGTTGTATTAAATACATGTAGTCATATGAAAAAAGAAATAAAGGTTTTCATGTTTTATTCTCAAAATTCTTTAGTGTTATAACCTGTATGTTTCCGTTTGTTAAAAATAGATTTTAAAAGGTGTATCTTGTGTTTCACTCTGCCAGTACATATTGTTTTGAACCGTTATTTTTAATGCCCCCGCCGCTATGCAAAGGGGGCATTATGGTTTACCCTTGTCTGTCTATCTGTATGTACATACGTCCCGAAACTGGTTTCCGTTCTCTAACATTAGTTTGTCACAATCAAATATTATGAAACTTATATACAATGCTTATTACCACTAACACAGATCAAGTTCAAATTTGGGTGGCATCACTTTCAGCGTTCTTGACTAATGTCTCTTTATAAATAGAAAATTTGCTGAATTTGCTGTTTCCACACTCTTACTTTACTTTGCCTTAACCAAATGTTATGAAACTTATAAAATTGTCATATTTGCTGCTTCCTCACTCTAACTTTACTTTGCCTCAACCAAATGTTATAAAACTTATACACAATGCTAATTACCACCACACACTGATCAAGTTCGAATTTCAGTGGCATCAATTTCATCATTCTTGTGTTATGCCCTTTTATAAATTGAAAATTGTCAAATTTGCCATTTAGCGAACTCTCTGACTTTTACAAAGAAAACAAAACGTCAATAGATTTAAACTAGAACTGTGAGGGGACTACACTAACTATCCCCCACTGCTCTTAATTTACAAAAAAAAAACTGGTATTAAATCTGTGTTATAAAATTCTGAAGCCTTATTTAACAATGCTATGAGGAGCTTATTGATCAATGAAATCCTTATGTGCATATCTAATAAAGACCAGAACAGAATTTCTAAGTCCAAAAGAGTATAAATATGGAAAAAAGTATTGGACCAGGACATACTTCTCATGCGCACATCTACATACTAGGATCTAACAGTATGCAGTTTCATTAACCTCTGGTAAGGCATGTTTTAGAAACTGTGGGTAAAAAAAAATTGGGGGATAGACAGAATTTCTAAGTCCAAAAGGGTATAAAATTATGGAAAAAAGTATTGGACCAGGACATACTTCGCATGCGTACATCTACGTACTAGGATCTAACATTATGCAAAGTTTCATTAACCTCTGATAAGGCATGTTTGAGAAACTGTGGGTACAAACAAATTCTGGACAGACAGACAGACAGACAGATGGACAAGCTGGTTCCTATATATCCCCCCAAACTATGTTTGCTGGGGGTATAATTAGTACGTTGACTCTTGCATATTTATAACTGGGGGAATCTGTGTCCCATTGACACATTCTTCTTTTATTTTTAATCTTAATACCACTTCAAAGTAAATTTGTCAATATCAGAGGTTCTTCATTAGTTAAAACGTTTTTAGTTTGATAATTTGTTCTTCAAGATATTCCTCAACCAAACAGAAGATCTTAGTTAATAAAATATATTTACAATTTTCCCACAAGTTGGCGAATTCATATTTCAGTTGTGCTGAAGGCCTAATATGTTGAAATCCAAAACGTTGAACAGCCAATTGACAAAATGACTAAATGGACCAAGCCAAAAACCATATAAGGATAGAGTTATGCACCAGGGTTTTAATCCTTTGTTTTCACATAATTTAATATTTTTGTAACAGTAAATGTAAGGTATTTTTTAATTTTAGGATGTATTGGTATGGGATAAGCATCAATGAGATCACATCGGAAAGGGTTGATTACATATAGCTGTCTTGGAAGTCTTCAAAATTAACAGCAACCCACAACATGAGACAAGTACAGAAGAAACTAGATGCTCCCTTGAGCCTGTATCGCTCACCTGGGCTATGTCAATCTTGACTGGCAGCCTGGAACATTGCTGTCAAGTTCCAATTGGCTCACTGGTTTCAAACAAGAAGATTTTTCAGTGAACTTTCCCATTATGTCCTATGTTAAACTTAGTTCAGCTCTGGCACCATCTTCTATGATGGGCGGGGTCATCAAATATAATTCTGAATGAGAACCACCTAAGGACCATTGCTGCCATGTTTTGTTCCAATTGGCCAAACGGTTTCAAACAAGAAGATCCTTAAGTAAATTTCCCATAGGGTCCTATGTTAAACTAAGTTCAGCTCTGGCTGCCATCTTGGATGGGTCATTGTGGGTGGGGTCATTGGATATAATTCTGAAAGAGGACCACCTAAGGACCATTGCTGCCAAGTTTTGTTCCAATTGGCCCAGTGGTTTCAGAGGAGAAGATCTTTAAAGAAAGTTTATGACGATGGACGACAAGTGATGACAACAGCTCACATGTTGGAGTGATATACACCTATATGACTTTCCAACACAAAATATTTTTAATCTATTGATATATTAATATCGTAAAATATAATTTTCCAAGCTTATTATAATACTGATTATGAAGTTTACATTAAAGGTATAAGCTATGTTGTGACTAAGTTTGGTTGTCCTAGGTCAAAAAGTATCAAGGTTATATAGCTTTCAACAAAAGTTGCCATTGCTGGAAAAGCAATGCCAGTGTATGTTTCACATTCAGTGACTTCTTGCAGACAAGACAATAAAAGTAGAACACTATGATCAAGTTTTCTAATTATAGTTTTTTATTGATGTACACCAGCAAAACAGCACAAACACAACAAGGATTAACTTTACACATTGCACATTCTGCCTTTATATATATATATGGCACCGATGATAAAAATACTTAAAATGCAGAATTATGGTTTAACATATCCTCAAGAATAAAATTACTATTATTAATGATTCAATATACATGATGCTCTTGATAATTCAGCAAATGATATTTTGATGGTTTTTTACAAGCAGAAGATGAAAAACATTACTTCCTAGGTCCCACTAAATTCAAGTCCTTTGTATTACTATGAAACAATTAAAAAAACATCAGATTTTTCCCATATAAGCAACGGATCAACTCTGTAATTCAGGTTTTGAAGTGGCAAGTAAAGTAAAAGAAATAGTTTTTTTCATACAAGGTTTTGATTTGATGGTTTTAATTAGGAAATATTTTATTTAAAAGTTTCATAGTAATAGAAAGAACCTGTCTTACATCACAGTCAGAAAATAATCATAATTATACTGTACCATCTTTACAGTAACAAATCATCTCACAATTGTCTAATAACTACAAGTATACAGCACGTCCTTTTAGTAAAATGTCTTAAATACTCAAATTTCCTTAAATTCTGAAAACAATTTAATTGTTTAACAAATCATTGCTTACAATAAAGGATTAAATGATGAAATTATGAACGCAAATTGTAAGGCTGATTACCCAGTAGTTCCACTGTATATTTTGCAAAATAATCAGGATAAATAAAATTAATATGTTGTTTATTAGCACAAAAAGAATTGAAATAGGCCATATCAAATATGAGATCTAAAGATCCAATCTGGTAATTAATTTTAAAAATAAACTAGGACTGTCCTCAAAGGAACTAATACCCCCTGCAGCAACATGTCTGTTTTGAAGCCTACACAACGTTCAAATCATCATATTTTTTAAAACAACTCGCCCAAACAGAAAATCCTGATAATATTCACATCTTCATAATGTGATCTAACACTCCATAAAGTTTCATGAGAATCATGCAAGTAATGTAGGAGGAGTTACGGACAACATATGGAATGAAGTTTTGTTAAAAAGTGCCAAACAGACATATCTTTCACATTTCTTTTCCAAACAGAAATTCCTGACAATATGCACACCTCCATATAGTGATCTAACACTCCATCAAGTTTCATGAGAATCATGCAAGTAATGTAGGAGGAGTTACGGACAACATATGGAATGAAGTTTTGTTAAAAAGTGCCAAACAGACATATCTTTCACATTTCTTTTCCAAACAGAAATTCCTGACAATATGCACACCTCCATATAGTGATCTAACACTCCATCAAGTTTCATGAGAATCATGCAAGTAATGTAGGAGGAGTTACGGACAACATATGGAATGAAGTTTTGTTAAAAAGTGCCAAACAGACATATCTTTCACATTTCTTTTCCAAACAGAAATTCCTGACAATATGCACACCTCCATATAGTGATCTAACACTCCATTAAGTTTCATGAGAATCATGCAAGTAATGTAGGAGGAGTTGAGGACAACATTATTTCCAACAGATGGACGGACGGACAGACAGAGCTATATAACCACCCCCCCCCCCAAAAAAAAAACTTCGTTTGTGGGGAGTATAATTATCTATAGCACTTTATTTTGAATAAAGCTACAATTATGATAATAAAAACTCACTGTAAAATGAACATTATTTTTAAAGTTGCATGTTCAAATTAATGAAAAGTAAAAGAGACATTTGAAAAAATAAATCTTTGGTAATATACACAAAGTATATCAATAATAAATTAAAAACTACTGTTTATTAATTTTATTTATATGTATTTAATATATGTACTTGGAGTTGCATAAGTTTAACTTTACATATATCAGTCAAAGGGTACTGAATTATAATAGTAATGATCAGTGGAAAAGGTGAGGGTATTTACCGTTAAGTAAAATTTCATTGTTTTTGTACAGTTTTGTCCAAGAAATATCATAGTTTTACAGAAATGTTTCTCTTAAAATAGAGCCTGGTGTTTTACTAAACATCCCAGGCTCCTTCTCTTAAAATATTCTGCCATTTTACTAATTTAAAACATCCCAGGCTGCTTCTCTTAAAATAGAGTGTGGCTTTTAACTAAACATCCCAGGCTCTTTCTTTACTTTATGACCTTTTCACTATTTAACTGTAGTAACTAATAAAATGATCACGGTGAAATCTAACATGGTCAAAAGTGAACTTTCCCCCAATTATTTAGAAAATTAAGAAAGAACGTTAAAGAATTTAAGGAATTTTAAGGGTGAAATGTCAATTTTACCAAACTATTTTAGAATTTTCCAGACAAAAAAATGAGTTTCGGCTAATTGAGATAATACATGTACAATAATTATAAATTAATGCATCCATTTTCAATATCAGCACCATAAAGGTCTGATTTCAGACAAGTGATGATAACTGTTGATACAGAAAAATACATGCACTGATCTTATCATATACATGTATTTATAGCAATACTGTAATAACTGCTGTTGTTACCGATACTTGCCTATTGGTTGACATCGCCATGCCATGCAATTTCCGATTTTTACTTATGGGCAATACTAGTTTTATAAGTACAGTACTAAATATGTGATAAATAATGTAGGAATGAAATTTCACATTTTATAAAATGAAATGCATGCACTCTATTTTTTAACTTAAGTTTGTAAACTCAAAATTGATCTTTTTCATAATTATCAAATATTATATAAAAAAACAAGTCCATCCAAAGAATGTAAGATAAATATATACTGAATGTAAATATTTTCTCTTCATTAATAGAATAAACAAAATATTGAGTTATATGTGTTAATTTCATATACAAAAAATTAATATTGGCAAAAATTATGGGTTTAACTGGCATAACGTATTGTTTTGTGTTTTCACATACCATCAAAGCCTACCTCTGAAAGAAATGAGATCTTGTATCAATAAGCTTTTGAAAATAATCTCTAAAAAATGATGACCAAAGAATAAAGCAATCCGTTAATTCCTCTCCTATTGGTGGCTTTTCAGCGATAATTCTTCGCGATACATTAAGAAATAATGCTTTAATTCCAAGAGAAAAATAAAAATTTAATTAAAATTCCTGTGATTTGAAACAAACATTTATCCAAATTAAAGTAATACTTTGTGTCACATCTTAATTTCTGTTTGTTTTGTTTTAGTTCGGGTTTTACGCTGTTTTCAGCACATTTGGCTATTTCGCAGCGGCCAGTTTTTATTGGTGGAGGAAGCCTGAGTACCGGGAGGGAACCACCAACCTTCGGTAGGAAAATTGGCAATCCTTGTCAATTTAGATCAGAGTCGAACACACCCTGCCTCAGGTGAGATTCGAACTCACAACCTCAGTGTTGACATGATAGTGATCATTAGTAGTCATGACGAACGATCTAGACCACTCGGCCACTGAGGCCCCTCTTAATTCCTGTACTACACAAATCAAGAAAAAGGGTTACTTATAACTTAAATACATGTGAAAAAAAATCTGCTGCCAGTCTCGCAGTTTCACTAGACAAATTAGTATTTTCAAATAAAACAAAATGACCTCAAATTCTTTATGGTGACTTTTACAGCATTACTATGCAATTTCAATCCCAAAAAAATCAACTGATGAAAATAAATTCAAAAATGAAATCCTGAAATTCACAAAAGAATTTAAATTTAACCTTGTCAATTTTTCAAAAACTTTACAATAAGCTTTTACATAACCTCTTCTGAATCAATTTTCTCAAAAATAGACCAGCTAGTTACATCAAATTTGTATTCAGGAATAAATACATGGTTCATTGCAATATGATTCTGTATCCTTATAGTCAATGACCAGATTTACAAAAATTTAGCCTGAATTTACATCTTAGCAATTGGTTAAATATTGTCAATTAGATAAAACATGTATACATTATATAACAATTCCCTGTAATATTATACACATGCATTCTCTTTTTTTCAAGCAAGCTGTTTTTACACCGCAGTAAACTTGAAAAATGCTTTAAAAAGCTAACGAAGATAACTCTTACAAAAACTTCATTAAATATACAACTCTCATACATGAATGAAGATCAACAAAATTAACAACTTATAAATTTTTTATTACCTCCCCTGGAACAAGTCATCAGTGGAACAAGTCATCAGTGAATTGTCTCCCCTGTGTTACCTGCCCAAAGGGAGATAATCAATTAACAGAATAAAAAAGAAAGCACTTGGATTTGATAATAAACTAAATATTCAGATCATAATTACATGTTCTACATACACAGATATTTAAAATCTATTAACTGAAAACATAACAAATATTTAATTTAATAGAAACAACATCCTCACATAATCATATGCTACTTTTATTGGCCACTTCTGTCATATGATACTTCAATCTATAATTAATGTGCTTTTTTTAATTATAAATTTTTAGTAATTACATTAAACTGGTATTAAGCTGAAATAAATAATATGTCTATATATGATTTCTTTCCAACCAAACATTTGAAACCAGACATAGCTTTTCTCGGCCACAAATTGGAGAAAAGAAAGCCTTAATATAGCACAGTGTATATATCTTTGTCAGAAGTGGTCAAATCTGAGCTGGCTGAGCAATTATGCAGAATTTGATGACAAATTTGAGCATGACATCCTGAATTTCCAATTAATACAATGTCATTAATTATATCCATGATTTTAATCAGAAGTAACACCACTGGTCACATAGCCTATCTACTAATTAAATTTCAAAATCAATATTTTGTTTAAAAAAGGCCAATACACAACAAGAGTTTCTCTTCTTCAACTGACTGATATTGCTAAAAAAATTTGTATTCAGAAAAGTTACAGCAGAATTTAATTGTATCACTTTCTCTTAAAATACCATTCATCTTTCCAATTATTATGCAGACTAAACCTTCCATTCAACAAATAAAATTACAACAAACAAGACTAGCTGCCAAATGGCGGTTTTCTTGACAACATGATTGTGAAATAAGGTCAAACTCGTAGCATTGACAACCAAAGTCTGGTCAATTACCAACAATAACAGATGATGGTAACAGTCTGAAGTCCAACCTTTTTTTATTTATTTTATTACTGTTTATTATACTTTGGCAAAAACAGATGGAAATGTTTTTTTTCTGAACACAATCTTTTAAGATCTCTGATATATCACACTGAAAACTATTTGATAAGCACTTTTTAATAAGCAGAAATTCTACACTGGCAAAACATCACACGAGCCTGCTTAATATATCTGAACTGTCTCTCTGTATATTGGTTCTTATAATGAAATAAAATGCTGTGTTATAATGTAAGTTTCTCTATCAGCATTCTGGTTCCCCATGAAAGAAAAATCCACACTGTTCAATCATTGTCTGAATAACTTCGGCAGGAACTTTCGTACTTTGTGCCATTTTATCATATGAAACAAACTCCATGCGTAAAATCGTAGGCCACAAACACAAGGCTAAATTTCTACTATCCATACTATGTTTCTCTTTATGTTGGCTTAGTCTGAAGGCAGAAAATAAATATGTCATATGCATATTGTAATGGTAAGACTTAAAAATCTATATTTTGTATTAGTTATCTCATTTGCATAGCCGCTAACTATGTCAGCTTTCATCTTGTGTAAATATTTGAATTTGTATTTTAATTATCTTTTCCTTATTAATGTTTTCATATGTAGCTATTTATTTTTCTAATTTTTTTTCACCATATTTTCAGCTACTTACTTTCTACAAAATTTTCATGTTTCTCTAAGAAATTAGTCATTTTTATAGACCACTCATTAACTTTGAATCCCATCGAATAATCACTCAAAACAAAGAGGTTAAAAAAAGAAAACTTGAACATTCTGCATGTGACTACTGGTGAATAGTTTCCTAAATCATCATTAAATTGTTTCCTAATATCCAATACAATATCTTCATTTGTGCTTTAATACCAAACTAGAGGCTCTCAAGAGCCTGTATTGCTCACCTGGATTTAACTTGTCCACCTTCAGGGGACTGATGGTTTAAGTGTAGCAGTTATCTTGGCTTGTTAGGGTGTGGTGGCCATCTCAGTTGACATTCAAGGTTATCAAACACAATTCTGAAGGAGGACCATTACTGGCATTAGTTTGGTGTCCAAATGGCCAAGTTTAAGGTATGGTGACTGCAATTTAAATTTTCCCATAGGATCTTTCTTAAACTAAGTATTTCTGGCAAGCTTGGTTGCAATTGGGTTAGTGGTTTCAAACAAGAAGATTTTTTAATGAATTTTCCCACAGAGTCCTTTGAATTACTAAGTTTGGCTGTGGCGGCTAACTTTGTTGACATTCTGGGTCAAGGGACACAATTCTGACAGAGGACCATTTAAGGACCATTTCTGCCAACTTTGGTTCCAGCTGGCTCTGCAGTTTCAGACATCTGGGTCAATTATGCACTCTAATTGGCTGAAATTTCAAAAATCTTCTCTGAAACTACAAAAGCAATTGAATTGTTGCATTGCAGGAATGATCCTTACATGGTCCTCTACCAACTTTATGTTTTTCAATGCCAATATGAAATCCCTGGCAGCCATGCTGAATTTTGGATCGGCACCAAAAATATTTTGTTAGGGACCATTATCTGATCATTCAGGCATAATATTACTTCCATCTATCAAACGGTTTCTGACAAAAAGATGTTTGTATTTCCCATAGGATCCTATGTTAAATGTGTCCCATGGTGGTGACCATCTTGGATTTCAGATCAGTACCAAAAACATAAATTTTGTAGAGGACCATGTAAGGATCATTCCTGCAATATAACAATTCAATTGCTTTTGTAGTTTCAGAGAAGATTTCTTAAATTTCAGCCAATCAGAGTCCATAAATTGCCCTGGCAGCCATGTTGAATTTTGCATCAGAACCAAAAACAAAGACTTTGTAGAGGACCATCCAATGAACATCCCCACTAATGTTTGGTTTCAATTGGCCATGGGGCTTTGGAAAAGAAGACTGAAATGTGAAAAGTTAACAGACAGACAAACGCAAAGTGATGGCAATAGCTCATGGCCTTTCAGGCCAGGCGAGATAAAAACCAAATCTTATAGTCTTCATTGAAACTTACTACATTTCCTTACACTTACAAATTTCTATACCAATAGTACTTACTCATTTAAATGTGTAATAAAATATTTTAATACTTCAAAGTTTACAGGATGTATTTTTTTCAAGACACCTCTAATGGCTAATAGTCGATTACTTTTCTCTGGTATTCCTACAAAATAAATTTTTCCATTACTTACTGAAAAATCTAAACCTACAATTGTGTAAAAAAAATGTTTGCATCGTATGTTTTGACCATATCCTTACTATGAAAGGTTTTCACTGGTATGATTAAAATTCTAAAAGGTATAAATCTTTATAAATGCACTAATTTTTAAAAGAAAGACATTCATTCTTGTTTTTATTCATACTGGATAACAATTTTATTTAAAAATATGTATGAAACTTGAGCCTCCAAAAACTGGTACAAGGGACTTATATTCATCTGCTTTGTTAAACACTGGATAGAGGCAAAGAGGCAGATCTATTTAAATTTGAAAAAAAAAAAAAAAAACACAACACATCACAAAATTAGGTCAACATATCCCACCTGATATAAAATATGGAAGATACAGTCAATGTTCAATTTAGACAAAATATTATAAAAATACTCTTAAAATATAACTGATATCATACTGAAATCAATACTTATTTTTGAGAATTTTAAAAGCATAGATCAATATGTAAGAAGGTATTGAGAACTGGAGGCAAGCACATACAGTTTAGAAAACAGTTGATGTGGTATATATGATGCTTAAATACAAAGAGTTCATGCTTTGGTAGCGTTTTCAAAATATTTTATACACAATTTTATGACTGGAGAAAAATTAATTGCTTTACGCTTATTGTCTTAGTACCATGTCAGATGAAATTCTGGTTGAACAAAATCAAATTTATGCCTCCATTTCACAGATTTATTCCATAAAATCCATCAATGAAAATTGTGTTTTGAAATAAACTTATCTGCAGGATATTAGCTATTATCAGCTATTAGATAGATAGTTCATACAATAACAGAAAGGTAACAAAGATGGAATTTGATATGCATAAAACACAGAAATAAACAGCTCACACTAATTATTCGTTTACATTTGAAATGGATTATGGCTTTTATTTTACAATTTTCTATACTGCTTTCATAAAAATACATTTATAATTACTCAATACAAAAGAGTAAAATTGAATTAAGTCTAGCTTTATCCAAGGACATCACATCAACGATTAGTCAAACGTGCGCATTCAGATTTCATTCCGTGGAATTTATTCACCGTTTTAACATTATAACAACAACAGATTGACAAAATTTTTTCCCCATGTCTTTGGTTTAACCCAACAAGAATCCATTTCAGTTAAAAAAAAAATCCACTGATATTATGATTAGTATTGCTTCTGTAAACCTATCATATATAAATCTAAGTAGGTACCCCTATAATGCTACACTTTTTCTTTTTTTAATTAATGTTTTCATTTTCAACATCTTTTTCTTTATAAAACACAGAATTAAACTTTAAACAGACAATATTTAAAATAAGCATTTATCACTGTTACACAAATCAAATCTAATGAAAAGTTGTCAATTGTGGGCTGTTGTTTATATAAGTGAGGAAAACTCTATAGGGCAAATAACTGTTGTTGTTATAATAATTATCAACCCAGAATCTGTGAAGTCAGAAAAAAACATCAATCATCAGAGGCCATTGCAGGTATTAAATGGTCATGTAAAGCATTATCAGAATAAAAACACCATTTACCCGACTCACTACCAGCTTCTTTGGATTCTATGTATTTTTCTGTACAATATATAAAATTTCTGACTTTTATTTACTTACTAGGATTTGAAATGTGGAATTTACTATGACAAAGAAAAAAATGAAGGCTAGAATCAGACAATCAGAGAGCAAATATCTGACTTCTGAGGAGGAAGGGGAAGCATTGAAATGTTTTTGAGATATGTAGTAGCCTGCACATATGCTCAACTTTTTTTCCCCAAAACATAATACTACTTTATTTCTGGTGAAATTCAATCATGCATTTTCCTCCAAGTTTTGGGAGACTGCCTTTTATTCACAATTTTTTCCCCCAAATTCCTTCCTAGCCTCCTATCAAAATCAAATATTTGTTCTCTTACTATAATTATTACAATCCCATGCAATCAACACAAACACAACCTTTGATATTAGAGTTTTGAATTGTAGACAAGCCTATATTTTTATTATTTTTTTGTTTATCCTATATTCTTGGCAAAATTAGTCACAATATAAAGCAGTACCACAGACCTTTAACACGAAAACAAGAAATTGTTTATTCTATTAAGATCAGAGAATAACATAATTTGTCAAAAGAAAGGTTCAAATATGTAAGATCAAACCTAATAGGACTGATGATGTTAATTTTAAATTTTGGTCTGGAAATACCAGAACAAATGATTGGTGGGTCAGCAACGAAGGGTAATAAGTTTAACAAAGAACATCGGAAGGTCACTACATGTAGTTGGTCTCTTCAAGCTATATCCATAACATCACTGAAGCTTTTAAATGGTTCGTAAATATTAATTAAATAAAACTGGATGAACATGATTCTTTCTGGACAATAAAACTTGTTTCAAAATGTTGGTTGTTTAATGAAGGTTTATGTTAAATTGAAAGAATACAAAGTCGTCAAAAAGAAAATACTGCTAAATGCATGGTCTGATTTTCAGTGTCTGTGCTAAAACTGTTCAAATTCCTCTTGTAATATGTAACCTGAAAATTTGCCACTTCAATTAAATTCAATTCAATTCACCAAAAATGAGCTGTCAAACTAAAAGCAAACAAAATTTTCCTTTGTTGCTGTTTTGAGACCTTTAGTTTTTCATTGATAAATCTGGTTAATAAATGTAATTCTTTATAGAATAAAGTCAGAATCACACTTTGTTTTAAATATACAATGGTAAAATCCTTCTTATATATTTTTAAAATTCTCCCCATTCATTAGCTTCATACGACTGCAAAACACTAAATACATATACATAAAGCACCCAACGTTACCAATTCTTATTAACAAGTGATTCCTTAAACTATGGAAGCTTATAAAGTTAGCTATGGAAACTATTAAGTCTCCTGCCTTCATTGCTGCTTTTCAGGTGACAAAATAAAAGATTCATTCATACCAATTGTACAAAAATATTAGAACAAATTACAAAATAATTTTAATTATCATACCAGCAGCTTCCAACAGCTCTTCCTGTAGATTACTTGGTATCAATGGTTCTGTATCTTTAAAGAAAGCTTTAAGAACTGTAGCTACAGTGTTCACTTGTATATCCAAACTTCGAATGTCTACATTTGGATCTGAAAGTAGGCCAAGACATAAGATAATTTTACTGAGAAAGGTGTATAATAGTTCAGCTCAACAATGGACAATAAAATGTAAGTCTTGAACATACATAGTATGGGAAATTTCTCACAACGAAATCTGGTTAGTTGGAAGGTATTACTTAAGATTTATAAATGGCACCCAGTCTTTTATTGTTGGAGAAAAATCAGAGAATAGAGAGAACCACTGACCTTTGACACGAAAACTCACAACGGTTGTCCAATTAAGACTTGAGTACAGTCAAATCTGCCTTTAACGGCCACAATAGGGACAAAAGTAAAGTGGCCGCATAAGACAGGTGACCGTTTAATCAAGTTTTGCACTGAGCGGCAAATCCGTATTTTGCTTTCCGGTCCGGAACGATCAAGATATTATGGTTGTCTAACATTCAAATATGGCGGTTCGACTGAGGTGAAACGATGAGTTTTTCCACAATCGACCGTAAATGAACGATGAGATTGATAATTTGATAATTAAGCTATGCTATTAATTAGAGATGATTGAAAGTCAATTAACGATGATTTTAACATTTATAGAAAGGTAAATGACCGCTTAATTTAGGTAAATTTCAAGCTTGGATACCATTTTTTGTGACCGCTGGCCGCGTAAGACAGGTGACCGCTTATTCAAGTTAGAATAACACGTAAAACTATTTGGGCGGACTCTAGGACTACCGCTGAAGGCATGTGACTGCTTAATAAAGGTGACCGTTAGGGCAGGTTTGACTGTATAACAAAGCTAGTCATGACCTGGGTTCAAATTCACAAACTCAGTGTAAACAGGATAGTCATCGGTAATGATTGATATTTAACCTGGACCAATTGGTCAATGAGGCCCCGGATTGAACTACAGTTTGTTTCTGGGTAACTATGCAAGCATCTTACACGAAGTACAATTTTGGCCAAGTTGTAATTTCTGATTAGATATGCTCAAGTCTGGTATATAACTACATATTCATCAATAATCGTTACTGTTACCAAGATCATATCTAAATGAACACTGATTTTTAAAAGAACAGAAAAATGATTTCCTACCTTCTTGTAGTTTTTGTTGTAAGACTTCAACTTGTTGTTTATTTCCTGGAATTCTGTAGATCCCTTCAGCATTAATACCTGCAAAAAATACATATATACATGTATTTAACATGGATTTTTCATGTAAAACATCAGATAAATACTCACCAACTGATACATGACGCCATTACACAGGCGTTTGTCTGAATTACAAGTCAGGCTCCCCCGACAAGCATAGACAGAGGTAACTACAATAAATGCAAGTATTAAAGGATCCCTGAAATGGTCAACACAACATGACGGTAAGAATTTTGTTCAATAGTTAAAAAATCTTGGAAAAACAGAACTGTTAATTTGCCTTTACAAAACTGACATATCTCATTCATCTTTTACACTAACAATATCAAGAAAATGTTTCAGCATTTTGACAAACATTCCACGAGACCAGGAAAGGGTGCCATACTTGATTTTCAAGTTTACATGCAAGGTTTATGAATCTAGTAACTTTACAAATATCATACCTGTCTATACACTTTTAATATCCTTGAAAACATTCTTTTGTCTAATTAATTGATATAATGAAGTCTTAATCCAACAAAGAACACAGTTTTCATTGTATCCAAATGATACAAAATTAATGCTGTATCCTCATTCCTGGTCTGACAAATTATGATTAATGCAATTCTTGTATGATAAAAATATTCTATACTACAAATCTGAATACAATATGTATGCATAAATCATCAAATTACAACTCATCTTCTTGTGATTGAGGCTGAAATACTCCTTTTGAGTTCATTTTTGAAATCGACATAAAAAATCCAAAAATCCAACCAAAAAAAAACCCATTTTCCTAACCTTCATAAAGTTTTACTGACGAATACAATTAAATGTCCTCATACTAATGCAACTAGGTCCAATCTAATGTAATTGTAAAATGCAAGACAAATTCAAAGCAACTTCACTATCACTACTGATCATGCAATCAATACATTTTTGAGCTACTTAAAAAACTTTGAATGTTTGTAGCTCTTGAACCTCTAATAAAATTAATACCTAATTTACCTAAAATCACCTGATGTCAGTTACTGGAATCATTTTTAAAAAACAAAGTACAAAAGATTAGAAGTAATTGTAGGCATTTCATAGTGTAGTGTGTTTATTTTTACTTCAGAAGACATGTTAGCCGTCAGATCTCATAAACAGAGAACCCATAGTCTGTCAAACTACTGGGAAAACTCCTAAAAAGAGTCTGACTGGTTAGTAATTGTTGCATGGACAAAATCCTTATGCATACTACGAGTGATATAAGAGAGGCTGCTAAGTCCTTTACAGCATATTGATCAACATTATGGCAATATAACAAATAATATTTTTACCAAATTTTGTTAAGTTCAAAAGGAAACTGTTGAGGTTTGGGGTATCATGTAGTGGCATCTTATCACTATCATATCAACACTTTTCATATAAAATTATGTTCTATATATTAATATTTCTGTGGCAAAAATCTCACCACAACTGGCACAAGGTGCGTTAAAAATATAATATGTTAGTATAATCTTATCAGATATAAACTGCTACACATAATTACATGTATTACGTATTCCACAGAAGCAATTTAAGTTAACAGCTCTATAGGTTCATTAACTTTCTTTTTATGAAATTTGAACAAGTCTGGCATAAAATCATAGACAATTTGGCCTATGTTTTTCTCCCTTCTATGAAAACTGGTATGATGTTTTCATAATCATCATAAAAATTTTACTCAGGAAGTGCCCTTTTCAAGTGATTATGTTAGTGCTGATAATCATTCTGTCAACAAAAAAAAACTCTTGCAATGGAACTCAAAATAAAAGGAAAAAGTGCATATTGCTTCAGAACTTTTCTTTTCAAAATAAAATTTCAAACAATTTCAACAAATATATTTCTACATAAAAATTCCTAATCTATTCATTAATCTTTTAAACTACTTGAAAATGATTTAAAACAAAAAGATGTATAAAATAAGCAGGATATATCTGGTCTGTAGCAATGGATATTATGCAAGATTACAAGGTCACAAGGTTACCTCTGTCAAGTTCTTCCCATGGGACACTGACAAATATCATCACTTCAAAACATACAAATTTAAGGTTTTATAATACCCATCAAATTATCTCCCTTGAAATATCTGGCTTTTTAAAACATTTTGACTGTAAGGTTGATTAGAGAAATCCCCAACCATGCTTTGTTTTCATTTATTTAGTGTGAAGATTTCCTATATTTTCTCGAAAATTTTATAAAAAAATCCCACGTATTCAATTATTCATTCAAATTTTAGATTGTACGCAAGAAATTTCATTACAAGTTGACTGCAAAAACACTGCTCTTTGAATTATATGCTACTTGCAGAAATAAGTGTAAAAATAAGTAAATTTTGCATCATTTAAGAATTTCTAAAAAGTAAAAATATTCACTTCAAAGTTAAAATTTAGAGATTATTTCCCTTTACCAACATTATAACAATTAAACTGTATACTCGATTTACTCAAAATTTTCAAACAAGTCAAGAAAAATAACTATTTACAACCAACACCATAAAAATATCACATCTAATTTTATAGAGAGCTCACCTTCTTCCCTGATAAATTCCACACAGGTTTCAATATATTGTGGAAGTGATGGATTTGTACACGACATTTGAAAATCTACTAGACGACATCCACTTTCTGACGTTCCTGGCCGGCCATCTGTCTTTTTATTTAATTTCTTTTGTCTTTTCTGAAATTCTTTCTGTTTTCTCTCCTGGAATAACAAAAACCATTCAATAGAATAAAACAATCTCAATAAATAGTGACACAAATATCTTTCCTTGCAAAAATTTCTAAGTCATTCTGGCTTATATATTATTTAACATTATACTTTGTCATTTTGGTTTCATGTTTGTTATTAAAACTATCACTTGAAAAGGAGGCAAGCTTTTAGGTTTCATGTTCAAACAGACAAACCAATATTAAAACTATCCCACTTTAAAGGGCATTTGTGGTTTTTTATGTCGTTTTCTTCTGAAGTCTGTCGACTGGATGGCGTTAATTGATTGGAATGTCATCGTTGACTTGTCCTGAAATCTATTTGACTTTTTTTCATTTTTGTAATTTGACCACTAAATACAGATGACTTTATTATCCGAAAGCTGTAATGACAATCAGACCATTTACAGGGAGTTTTAGGTACCAGACCTGAGAAACTATATTTTTGGGCCTATATGATTATTCTAAGATGTACGGAATTCTGAGTTTAAACATTTGGAGGTAAAAAGAGTTAATTGACAATGTAAAAAAAAGAGGGGAAAAAACCATATGTACACCTCTGTGAAAACCATTATTATCACTAATGCTGATAAATTCAAATTAAGGTTTCTCACCTCTTCTGTTAGAACAATACCATTGAGAGATTTAGGTTTCTGTATTGTACTATATGGCATGATTTGTACCGATGCTGTACAACCCATAACATAGATGTATTGTTATACTATGTATAGTAATGCAGATATTCCCAAAACAGCTGTCATTTTATCAATTTTGAAAACGTGCAAAGGTTCTATCAAATATCTCTGTGCGCATTATCCGCATGATCAGTATAAAATTACTTCCATTATAGTTTGTTTACATTTGTTCCAACAAATCTTTATCCCACTATTGTTTAATAAGATTGTAATTATAAATCTTTACCACACTGTTTTTAAATCAAATCTAATTTTCAAGCTGCTTCTTCTAATCATTCTAACAAAAATCATTATGTGTAATCATATCACACAATCATAACATGAGCATCACATCAAATAAAGAATGTTTAATCCAGTCATCTCAGAATTGTGAACATAAATATTTAATTTTCTTCCTAAATTCAACAACTTCTTTTAACCATTTAAATTTTCAAAACACTTTAACAGCAGGTATTTTTGGAAGGGACCGCAAATATACCCTGTACAATATCCCGATATAAATTCTATTTTTGGTTATTGACAGTCATATAATATTTCATTTAACAATAGATAAATAGTTAAATACTATATCTCCTATTAAGATCTTCCATGCATCACAGACTAAAAGTGTGTAACATTTTTAAAACTATGCTGACGTCTAAAATTTTAATCCAATCAATTCCAAGTCTTAGTGTACTAATTTCAAAGTTAATCTGAATTAATTTTCAACTACAATTAACTGCTTCCCACGGAATTCAATAGTTATATGATATTCAGGTCACATTTTCAACATTTCCAATAAACAGTACATTTTTTTACACATACACATACAATAATTATTTGGAATATTTTTCACCTCAGTGATTTAAATCCTCGTGTAAATAAAATAAATAATAATACACATCTTCAATGAATTTACAACTCCTTTGTAATTTAATGTTTCCATTTGTGAATCAGATTTATAAAGATTTAGCAAGTACAGACAGATTAACATTTTACTAATTATGTAAATAATTCTCTGTACACTTATGTACCTATATGGTTCAGGTATTTATAACACATATAAAATTGGCAAGCGTCAATAACAAATTCAAAGTTTTTATCAAACAATAAATAATAAATGCACACAGGTAAATAGTCTATAAATCAATGTGATCAGTTTTCATTCATGTACAAATGTATGAAATTTTGAATTCCGAAAAGCTCCACCCTCAATAAGTTTATACATGTAATGACTGTAGAACATCATCAAGTCATCCTCTTGACCCCAGGTTCTGCTCCAATTGATGTTGCAGAACGAAGACTTTCTAGAGAGTGACATCACAATTTTTCTTTGTAATTAAGGAATTAAGTTTCCTTTACAACATGGACGAATTTGTCAATCTGTGTATTGTCACCAATACACTACCCATGGAATTGATTTATCTTTATTTAACTATTTAGCAGTTTTCAAATTATTCACTCTTTCAGTCTACCACTATTGTTTCAAGTACATTTTTCCTTAGAATATTTTTTACACTTAATAGTTGCCTACAAAGACCATATTCCTTTGATCAATATAATCTTTTCAAAGAAAAAACCTTGACAAGAGATATACCCTCTTATTATAAATTAATTTGGACAAATCTGATTTAAAGACAGAAAAATTATTTCATGGATGATATCATTGTTTGATTAATTATAAGAAGAGGATCTTTTTAGGATAAAAGTGATTTTTTAAACCTGAGCAAAGTTTGAAACTAGAGGCCCTCAAAAGCCTGTATCGCTCACCTGGATTTAACTTTTCACCTTGGGCAGGACTAAAAATTTAAGTGTTGCAGTCAATTTGGCTGGTTTTTCTATAGGGTTCGATGTTAAACTAAGTTCAGCTGTGGCAGTCATCTTGGTTGACAGTCCAGGTCAATACACACATTTCTAAAAGAGAACCATTTAAGGACCATTTCTGCTAAGTCTTGTTCCAATTGGCTAAGTGGTTTCAGACAAGGAAATTTTTAAATGAATTTTCCTATAGGGTCCTATATTTAACTAAGTTCGGCCAATGACAGCCATCTTGGTTGACAATCCGATGATCGGACACATTTCTGAAAGACCAATGCTGCCAAGTTTAGTTCAAATTGGCTCAGTAGTTTCAGACAAGAAGATTTTTGAGTGAATTTCCCACTGAGTCCTATGTTAAACTAAGTTTGGTTGTGGCAGCCATCTTGGTTGACAGTCGGGGTCATCAGACATATTTCTGAAAGAGAAACTCCAAAGGACCATTACTGCCAACTTTGGTTCCATTTGGCCTTGTAGTTTCATAGAAGAAAATTTTGAAATTCATCCCCTCCTTTTTTTCTATTTTTAGTAACAGCAGCCACGTCGGTTGGAAGTCGGGGATGCTGGATATATTTTTGGAAGAAGAACTATTCCACCAAAGTTTGGTGTCAATTGGCCCAGTGGTTTCAAAGGAGAAGATCTTTAAAGGAAATTTAATGCTGGATGCAGTCTTTAAAGGGCAAAAACTCCTATAAGGGGTCAATCAATGATTTTGGTAATGTTGACTTATTTGTAGATCTTATTTTGTTGAACATTTTTGCTGTTTACAGTTTGTCTTTATCTATAATAATATTCAAGATAATAACCTAAAACTGCAAAATTTCCTTAAAATTATTAATTCAGGGGCAATAACCCAACAAAGGGTTGACCGATTCATCAGAAAATTTCATGACAGGTAGATCTTGTCCTGATGAACATTTTTACCACATGCAGGTCACTCAAGCATGAAATTGAGGTCAATGTCAATAGGCAGGGGCCAGACTGAAATGTACCCACCAAGAACTATCTATTAACCAAATACGGTGAGTCTACGTATTACAGTTTCTGAGAAATGGACTTAACCACAAAAAAGTGACATAGTCACTCGAGCATGAGATTAGGTGAAGGTCCCTGACCAGGTGTCAGACTGGCATGTACCCACTAAGAACTATTTGTAGACCAAATATGGTTGGCCTAGGTATTACAGTTGCTGAGAAATGGATTTAACCACGAAACTTGGGACGCAGATTTTAAATTCATGTTTATGAAGTCAGTGAACAAAGAAAATGAGGTCAGGGTCACAAGACAAGTATACTGCAGCAAATATGACAAGCTAACTTGTGGACCATA
Organism: Mytilisepta virgata; assembly: GCA_028015205.1. Taxonomy (NCBI): domain Eukaryota; kingdom Metazoa; phylum Mollusca; class Bivalvia; order Mytilida; family Mytilidae; genus Mytilisepta; species Mytilisepta virgata. The sequence goes on from CM051515.1 coordinate 26,554,225, forward strand.
AATCATAATTGTAGGTGTTACATGTGCAAAGCTATTAAAGTTTTACAAGTTTATGCCACTGTCAGAAAGTAATACCTATTAGGCGAGAAAAAAACAATAGTTTACCCCTATTTTCTATTTTTAGCCATGTCGGCCATGTTGGTTTGCAGACGGGTCATCGGACATATTTTTTAAACTAGATACCCTAATGATGCTTATGGCCAAGTTTGGTTCCATTTGGCCCAGTAGTTTCAGAGGAGAAGATTTTTGTATAAGTTAACGGATGACGACAGACGATGACGGACGCCAAGTGATGAGAATAGCTCAATTGACACTTCGGGTCATGTGAGGTTAAAAAAGAACTATTTAAATTACTTATATTTATTGATTTTTAGGGCTTCAAATAAAAAACATTATTTACTGTTCACATTGCTAGGGTAACAGAAAATTAATAAAATTTAAAATAAGTATAAAATATTTTTAGGATAATGTCATGTGAGCATTTCAGCAGAAAGTATTGGAACTGGTTAACCCATTTTACCTGTTAATACTTACTTTACTTGGATACACTCTTTGTTATTTGAGATATTGTTTGTCCTTAACTTGGTTTCTATGACCTTGATTTGTAACAAGAGGCTCACCAGAGCCTGTATCGCTCACCTGGAGTCTGGTTTTCATTGGACAATTAATCAACTATTTGACCAAGTTTTTTGCAATTGGTTCAATTGTTCAGGGAAAATTTGTTGAAGATTTATTTTTCATAAGGTTTAATGTTAAAATACATGTATGTTCCCTGATGGTGGTAGTCCTGGCAGGAAGTTGATAAAATTGATCAGGAATAAGGGTGAACCTTAAATAAATGTAACAGAACCCGACCTCAAATTACACAAACCAATAACTCCAAAATAGAATTTGGGATTCCCTTCAAAATTTCAGGATAGGTAGATCTCAACATGGCAAACATTTTTCAATTTAATTTCACTTCTATCTCAAATACTTTTGGAGATAAATGCAAAAATGTTAAAATTTTGAAAATTTGACAAAAAAAGGGCAATAACTCCTAAATGGGTTTTGGGATTTCCTTTAAAATTTCAGGGTATGTAGATCTCAACATGGCAAACATTTTTCAAATTTACATATCACTTCTATCTCAAATAGTTTATGGGATAAATGACGAAAAATGTTAAATTTTCAAAATTTGATGAAAAAAGGGCAATAACTCCTAAATGGGTTTTAGCATTTCTTTAAAAATTTCAGGTTAGGTAGATCTTGTCATGCTGATCAATTTTACCCGATGTCAGATTTTTGATATCTGTAACGGTTTTTAAGTTATAAGCCAAAAACAACACATGCACCCCTATATTCTATTTTTAGCTACGACAGCCATGTTTTACGTCAGATCAAAAGAAATTGAGGATCGTTTGTAGAGGACATGTCATAGATCATTCCTATTAAGTTTCAAACCAATCGGCCCAGCGGTTTCAGAGGAGAAGATTTTTTAATGAAAAAATTTTGAAAATTTGACAAAAAAAGGGCAACAACTTCTAAATGGGATTTGGGATTTCCTTAAAAATTTCAGGGTAGGTGGATCTCAACATGGCAAACATTTTTCAAATTTACATATCACTTCTATCTCAAATAGTTTATGGGATAAATGACAAAAAATGTTAAAATTTTGAAAATTTGACGAAAAAAGGGCAATAACTCCTAAATGGGTTTTGGAATTTCCTTCAAAATTTCAGGGTAGGTAGATCTTGTCATGCTGATCAATTTTACCCCATGTCAGATTTTCGATATCTGTAACGGTTTTTGAGTTATTAGCAAAAAACAATAATTTACGCCTATGTTCTATTTTTAGCAACAGTGGCCATGTTTTTCATCGGATCAATATAAAATGAGGATCGTTTGTGGAGGACATGTCATATATCATTCCTATGAAGCCTCGATCCAATCTGCCCAGCCGTTTCAGAGGAGAAGATTTTTGAAAATCAGCCAATCAGAAACAAGAATTGCCTCTGGTGGCCATGTTTCTTGACCAATCAGAACTAAATGAGGAATCTTTGTTGGGGACCTTCCATACACCACTCATGCAAAGTTTGGTTGGAATTGGCCAAATGGTTTCTGAGGAGAAGATGTTTGAATGAAAAGTTTACGACGGACGGACGGACGGACGGACGACGGACGACGGACGAAAAGTGATGGCAAAAGCTCACATGGCCTTTTAGGCCAGGTGAGCTAAAAACTAAGCTTCATTAAGCTGGTTATACAACTTAACAAAACTAATTACAAAAAAGACCAAAGACCTAATGCTTTTAAAAATAAATTTGATATAAATTTGTTTTGATATTTCTTGGTCATTATCAGGGACGATTCTCCCAGCCAGGAAAAATGCATATGCTGTACCTGAAGCCAAGTTACTAATGAAAATGTGTAATAAAGAAAATATATTGGCCTATAATGAAAAATCAGGATAAGAAAAAAACAATTCTGGTAAGAAACATAGATACCATCCATAATTTATTATCAAAGTATGAACCCTTCCAGAAATTATACACTTTCATTCCAGACATACTTTTTATTGTAAAAGAATTCAAGAGTTCTTTCATTACAATCAAAATTATTTTCATTAGGTAACATTTATATGAACTAGTTTCCATAAATTTTAGAAATAGACCTATAAAGCATTTCTAAACAAGAAACAAGACCAAAACTGGGTATGGATCTGTGTCGCAGCATGCAATTTAGATCCAGAATATTGCTTACTCAACATTATGAAGCTGCAGACAAAATATAAAATCATTCCCTCCTGTAGAAGCCAAGAAAACTTTCATGAAAATTTTTCTAGTGTTTTGAATATTGTTGAATTTTAAACTATCGGAAAACAGGATGTGGCTGCATGAAAGATCCAAAAATTGCTTACACACTACAACTCAACATTATCAAGCTGGAGGAAAAATATAAAATCATTCTCTTCTGTAGAAGCCAAGAAAACTTTGACGAAATTTTCCTACCCAAGGTAATTTGACGGACAAGCAGTTACTAGACCTGCTTTCACCGTTGGCAACGCAGGTAACAAACATCCAACGAGCTACAAACTTTCAAAAAAAAGTTTCTATAAGATGCCAAAATAAGATCATGAAACTGCTTTGGTACATATAATAAATATGTAAAATTATCTCCCCTTTAAGATGGACAGGTGTTTCAGTGAATTTCATTGGACACTTTAGGTGGAGTTACACCTACAAGAATCATGTACAGACAGACAGACAAGCAGAATTGCAAAAAAAAAATGATATACACCAAACACTTATTTGTGCAGATAATAAATCCAGCATGATATCCAGACGCAACATGACTGGGTAAATTTATAAGGCTCTCAGCCGCCAAAACCGGTAATTACAATCTGATTATGAGAAATTTCCCTGTCATAAGTTGTCCTTGTTTAAACCTTGAAGAACAAAATACTGTATGTAACACCATGCACATCAATGAAAAAATGATACCCTTCAAATCTGTTCTCAGAGCATGCAAAGGTGCCATTATGAATATATATAAATATGTGATCTGTTCATGGTGACTTGAATCGAATGAATTTCCTACTGTGTTATATTCAAATTTCAAATATCATGAAGATGACAAGGGTAGTTTTTCTCCTACTAACTGTTGCCCTGTACAACACAGAAGCAGGAACAGAAGACAAGGCTTGTATACAACAAAGTAAGTGTTAAAAGTGATTACTATGATATTACTTGATGATTGTGAAAATAAACTATTACTTCTATGTCATTACATTTCTTATCAACAGTCAGGTTTCGTGACACAAGTATAACTGATTGACTGATTTTGAGTTTAATGTCACCTACACTACATCAGTCATTTTCTTGTGATTGACAAATTTTCTGATATAAATTTGAATGCAGTTGCATGTGAACATTTCAACAATTTGTCTCATCAGCTCTGCTTAAGGCCAGAAATGTGGAAATCCAATAAAATAGTTTCATTAAATTTGTTTATTTTGAAATATTTAATTTTGTGAATCCATTTTATTCCCAGTTCGGAAATATTTTGTACTAGAAACTGAGCTGGAAAAGTTTTGAGCGACTTATGTGAACAAGAAGAGGCATAATTTCAGTGTAAAATCCATTTTCTCCGATATGAATTTAAATATGCAGTATGTCATTGTGTGTATTTTAGGACTTTATTTCTCATAAGAAGTGTTCAAGGAAAAAAAAATTGGACATCAAAAAAACAAAACAAAACGTTATACAGTGTACAAGGCACTTTACTGGTGATACCCCCTTCACACACACAGATTTTTCTTGTGAGTCCTTACAGATCACAAACTCGTAGCTGTACATAACTCCTTATCCGTTAATAACTCGTCAAAACTCGCAGACACTCGTGAGGATCCGAGAAAGTAGAGGCAAATTTTTTGACATGTCAAAAATTTTCTTGCGATTGTCCACGGATTACATTTTCCGTAAATAACTTGTAACAATCCATAAGTATCGTAAACTGGTTGCAACAACACGTAACCCTCCGTAAACTACTCGTAAGAATCCATAAATGTCTCCTAAACGACTTTTAAAAAATTTTCTTTTCTCAGATTTACATGTTGTCTGCATATCTCAATCAACAGATTTAACTAAGAAAAATGGGTCAAAGACACAAATGGCCGGGTTGCTGGGTGTTTATTGTAGTGGTGACAAAGGTGATTACAAGATCATATTGCACATGGGAAATAATTCTTGAAATAATTCCATAAAGTGAGGTGCACATCTTCAATATATATAGAAACATTCTATGAAGTTTCAAGGATGTGGGTGAAAAACTGTAGGAGGAGTTGATTTCACAAAATAGGTACCCTCTATTGAAGATGTCAATAAAAAACGACTAAGTTCCAATGTTTGGAAAAATGGGAAATAATTCCTGAAATAATTCCATAAAGTGAGGTGCACATCTTCAATATATATAGAAACATTCTATGAAGTTTCAAGGATGTGGGTGAAAAACTGTAGGAGGAGTTGATTTCACAAAATAGGTACCCTCTATTGAAGATGTCAATAAAAAAACAACTAAGTTCCAATGTTTGGAAAAATGGGAAATAATTCCTGAAATAATTCCATAAAGTGAGGTGCACATCTTCAATATATATAGAAACATTCTATGAAGTTTCAAGGATGTGGGTGAAAAACTGTAGGAGGAGTTGATTTCACAAAATAGGTACCCTCTATTGAAGATGTCAATAAAAAACGACTAAGTTCCAAGGTTTGGAAAAATGGGAAATAATTCCTGAAATAATTCCATAAAGTGAGGTGCACATCTTCAATATATATAGAAACATTCTATGAAGTTTCAAGGATGTGGGTGAAAAATTGTAGGAGGAGTTGATTTCACAAAATAGGTACCCTCTATTGAAGATGTCAATAAAAAAACAACTAAGTTCCAAAGTTTGGAAAAATGGGAAATAATTCCTGAAATACCTCCATAAAGTGAGGTGCACATCTTCAATATATATAGAAACATTCTATGAAGTTTCAAGGATGTGGGTGAAAAACTGTAGGAGGAGTTGATTTCACAAAATAGGTACCCTCTATTGAAGATGTCAATAAAAAACGACTAAGTTCCAAAGTTTGGAAAAATGGGAAATAATTCCTGAAATAATTCCATAAAGTGAGGTGCACATCTTCAATATATATAGAAACATTCTATGAAGTTTCAAGGATGTGGGTGAAAAACTGTAGGAGGAGTTGATTTCACAAAATAGGTACCCATTTTCCCCGCCCGCCCGCCGCCGCCGCCCGCCCGCCGCCCGCCCGACATTCACCATACTATAACCCGGATTTGCACTCTGTGCAACCCGGCCAAAAAGCATTGTTATAACTGAACAAATCATTACAATTTTTTTCAGAAAATAAAATAACAAACAATCTTTTAGAAGCCATTAGAGACATAAAAGCTGGATCAAATAATCAAGGTAAACTACTCATTTCATGTATTCATTTACTGTAAGTTCATGTTTTCACAAATGCGAAAAATGTGACAGTATATTGACATTGTTATAATTAAAAGTGACTTATCAAATTACCTAGTGATATTCAATTTATTCTTAACTTTTGCTTTTTTGTCAATTTGCAATTGTGAGCATTTCACTGACTTTTTACATAAAACATTATTTCACTACAAACAAATTTGATATTGCTTGATTTTTGCAAGTTTGAACCATGTTAGATCTTATTGCTTGATAATTTGCTATTTGAAATGGAGAACTGTAAAAGAGTGTGGACTTTCTCATCGAGAAATCAGTTGCCAAAGTCAATCCAATTCTCTGTCTGAATTGTTTGTTATACATAGTTTATTCTATTATTTAACCCCCATGGGTATAACTTACAATAACAACAGTGGACACACTACATGTCTTGCCTGAGTATGCACATGGACACAGAATAATGATTATCTGATACCCAACATTTTGCAAGTCAAAGGAAAATGCATTAAAAGAAACTAAGGTCAAGGTCAAAAGGCAGGTGTTCTACCAACATGTACCCACTAAGAACTATCTATTGACCAAATAGGGTGGGTCTAGATATTAAAGTTGCTGAGAAATGGACCTAATCTCGAAAATGTGTCAAAGTCCAGAGACAGGTGTCAGACTTGCATGTACCCACTAAGAAGTATCTATGGACCAAACACGGGTGGGTCTAGGTATTACAATTGTTGAAAAATGGGTCAAAGACACAAATGGCCGGGTTGCTGGGTGTTTATTGTAGTGGTGACAAAGGTGATTACAAGATCATATTGCACATTGGCAGTCATGAATATTTATATAGATAAAATCAGACACATTGTATGTTGGTGTACGAGCACAGAGGCAGCCATCAATTTAATTAGAAATAGGTGAAGTAAGCAATATTTGATTTGATTACATGTTGATAAACACTTGTTTGGAAAAATGGGAAATAATTCCTGAAATAATTCCATAAAGTGGGGTGCACATCTTCAATATGTATTAAAAGATTCTGTGAAGTTTCAATGATGTGGGTGAAAAACTGTAGGAGGAGTTGATTTCGCAAAATAGGTACCCTCTATTGAAGATATCAATAAAAAACGACTAAGTTCCAAAGTTTTGAAAAATGGGAAATAATTCTTGAAATAATTCCATAAAGTGAGGTGCACATCTTCAATATATATAGAAACATTCTATGAAGTTTCAAGCATGTGGGTGAAAAACTGTAGGAGGAGTTGATTTCACAAAATAGGTACCCTCTATTGAAGATGTCAATAGAAAACGACTAAGTTCCAAAGTTTGGAAAAATGGGAAATAATTCCTGAAATAACTCCATAAAGTGAGGTGCACATCTTCAATATATATAGAAACATTCTATTAAGTTTCAAGGATGTGAGTGAAAAACTGTAGGAGGAGTTGATTTCACAAAATAGGTACCCTATATTGAAGATGTCAATAAACAAGAGGCTCACCAGAGCCTGTATCGCTCACCTGGAGTCTGGTTTTCATTGGACAATTAATCAACTATTTGACCAAGTTTTTTGCAATTGGTTCAATTGTTCAGGGAAAATTTGTTGAAGATTTATTTTTCATAAGGTTTAATGTTAAAATACATGTATGTTCCCTGATGGTGGTAGTCCTGGCAGGAAGTTGATAAAATTGACCAGGAATAAGGGTGAACCTTAAATAAATGTAACAGAACCCAACCTCAAATTACACAAACCAATAACTCCAAAATAGAATTTGGGATTCCCTTCAAAATTTCAGGGTAGGTAGATCTCAACATGGCAAACATTTTTCAATTTACATTTCACTTCTATCTCAAATACTTTTGGAGATAAATGCAAAAATGTTAAAATTTTGAAAATTTGACAAAAAAAGGGCAATAACTCCTAAATGGGTTTTGGGATTTCCTTTAAAATTTCAGGGTATGTAGATCTCAACATGGCAAACATTTTTCAAATTTACATATCACTTCTATCTCAAATAGTTTATGGGATAAACGACGAAAAATGTTAAATTTTCAAAATTTGATGAAAAAAGGGCAATAACGCCTAAATGGGTTTTAGCATTTCTTTCAAAATTTCAGGTTAGGTAGATCTTGTCATGCTGATCAATTTTACCCGATGTCAAATTTTTGATATCTGTAACGGTTTTTAAGTTATAAGCCAAAAACAACACATGCACCCCTATATTCTATTTTTAGCTACGACAGCCATGTTTTACGTCAGATCAAAATAAATTGAGGATCGTTTGTAGAGGACATGTCATAGATCATTCCTATAAAGTTTCAAACCAATCGGCCCAGCGGTTTCAGAGGAGAAGATTTTTGAATGAAAAAATTTTGAAAATTTGACAAAAAAAGGGCAACAACTTCTAAATGGGTTTTGGGATTTCCTTAAAAATTTCAGGGTAGGTGGATCTCAACATGGCAAACATTTTTCAAATTTACATTTCACTTCTATCTCAAATAGTTTTGGAGATAAATGACAAAAAATGTTAAAATTTTGAAAATTTGACGAAAAAAGGGCAATAACTCCTAAATGGGTTTTGGAATTTCCTTCAAAATTTCAGGGTAGGTAGATCTTGTCATGCTGATCAATTTTACCCCATGTCAGATTTTCGATATCTGTAACGGTTTTTGAGTTATTAGCAAAAAACAGCAATTTACGCCTATGTTCTATTTTTAGCAACAGTGGCCATGTTTTTCATCGGATCAATATAAAATGAGGATCGTTTGTGGAGGACATGTCATATATCATTCCTATGAAGCCTCGATCCAATCTGCCCAGCCGTTTCAGAGGAGAAGATTTTTGAAAATCAGCCAATCAGAAACAAGAATTGCCTCTGGTGGCCATGTTTCTTGACCAATCAGAACTAAATGAGGAATCTTTGTTGGGGACCTTCCATACACCACTCATGCAAAGTTTGGTTGGAATTGGCCAAATGGTTTCTGAGGAGAAGATGTTTGAATGAAAAGTTTACGACGGACGGACGGACGGACGGACGACGGACGAAAAGTGATGGCAAAAGCTCACATGGCCTTTTAGGCCAGGTGAGCTAAAAACGACTAAGTTCCAAAGTTTGGAAAAATGGGAAATAATTCCTAAAATAATTCCATAAAGTGAGGTGCACATCTTCAATATATATAGAAACATTCTATGAAGTTTCAAGAATGTGGGTGAAAAACTGTAGGAGGAGTTGATTTCACAAAATAGGTACCCATTTTCCCCGCCCGCCCGCCCGACATTCACCATACTATAACCCGGATTTGCACTCTGTGCAACCCGGCCAAAAATGGACTTAATAAAGAAACTTTGATGAAAGTCACTGAACTATGAAATTGAGGTCAAGGTCCAGACACAAATGTCACACTGGCATATACCCACCAAGAACTATCAATAGACCAAATACAGTGGGTCTAGGTATTACAGTTCCTGAGATGTGGACTTAACCACGAAAAAGTGACAAAGTCACTCAAGGGTGAAATTGAGGTCAAGGTCCCAAACCAGGTGTCAGACTGGCATGTATCCCCTAAGAACTATCTATAGACCAAATATGGTTGGCCTTAGTATTACAGTTGCTGAGAAATGGATTTAACCATGAAACTTGGATGCAGATTTTAAATTCATGTTTATGAAGTCAGTGAACCATGAAAATGAAGTCAGCGTTACAAGACAAGTATACCGCATCAAACCTTATACGATAAGCTACCTTGTGGACCATAAATCTGAATTGTAGGTATTACATGTGCAAAGTTATTTAAGTTTTAACAAAGTTTACGCTGCCGCCACCGCTGCTGGAAAGTAATACCAATATCTCGCCTTGTCGCATGCAAGACAATAAAACCAGTTATATGAGACACACAATAACTAAACCATGACTTTTAATTAAATTTCTGATATCAAATTCAAACTAAGTCACATAGTCAACTACAAATAACAAATACATTGTTTGTACACATGTAATGCTTCTTTTTACAGACACCCGTTTTGACAGACCAGCATTTACAGCCACACTGACAATGGAGGCATTCACAATTCCAAAAAGTAACCGTCAGATCAAATTTGATCGTGTTATAATAAATCAACGAGGAGGTTATAATCCAAATACAGGCATATTTACTGCACCAATAGCAGGTCTATACCAATTTTCTGTAACATTAATGTCCCATTTAGGAAATCATTTTGCAGCTTCTTTTTTGAAAAATGGTAAGGCAGTGCTGTTCATGTATGGCCATAAAACTCATGGAGCAACCCAAACAGCTAATCCTGTACTGTATTTGGAGAAAGGTGATCAAGTGAGTGTCAAGGGTGATCCATCTGGCAAAGTCCATGGTCATACTTACTCTTACTTCTCAGGATTTTACATATCAGAATGATTGTGAAGAAGTGTTTTGCAAATGATAAATAATAAAAAATGTCTTTAAAGCGTACCATATCTTTACTCTTTTAAAATGAACTAGAGATCATGTGTCTGTAAGACACGGATGGCCCATCCTCCTGATCATAGAATTCTCAACTATCATTAATGATTGGAAATCATTTTGAGAATTATTTTAAATACAATCTACATGTATATGAAAGTTTCATAATATATCCTGGTTACATTTACCCCATTAAAAATATTGAATCCACAGAACTATATTTTGTTTCTGACATAAGGATCCAAACGCTAAATTTAATGGAGTCAATGAAGCATGAAATGTAGGTCATGTGGACTTATGCAGTGGTGATCTTACAGGAAGAGTTATCTCCCTTTTACATTGAAAATTCCATAGGCAATTTTTTTTTATCTCTGAATGTTTTAGCATGAATAATTATTCCCAAATCTTACCTCTTCTTTCCTTCTGAGCTTTTCTTCTTTCTTCTGTTTTCTCAGTGTATCTTTCTCTATATCCTTCTTTCTCCTCCAATTACCACTACTATTCAAATCTATATCACCATCCATACTTGAAGTCATCTATACAAAGCACAAGTAATGTTTTTACTTACAGTATATCTTTACACCAAATCTCAATGATCAAGTTTATAAACCAGTTTATACCACTAAGACCATATTTAAGACAATTTTTCATCAGAAGATTTTTGTGTAAAACCCAGAATATGGGTATACATTACAAGAAAGAAGGGATATTGTTTATCAATTCTTGACACATAATCCTTACATATACTTTACAAAAATAAAGGCAAACATGCAGTGAATTCTTTTTTTCAATTCATCTGTTGCCACCATTACACCTTCATGTAAAACCTTACATGTATTAAAGTCAACAGTGTTCTAAATCAGTCTATCTCTGCAAAAATCTTATTCCAGATCACCTTCATGCGTATCAAACAAGTTGCAATCTGATGCAAGAAGCTAATTCAATTTCAATAAATGCCTTGCAAATCTAAAAAATGATTTTTCAAATTTCAACATTTGTTATTCCACAAATATTAATTAAGAATTACAGTTTTCAAAATGATCCAAGAATGTAACTTGAAAATATTATAAAATGATGAAAATCAAGAAAGTTTACAAAACTTACTGGAAAGTCATCTTGTATAGTATCATACAGATTTTCTCCATCATCTCCATAATATCCTGGAAGTTTAAAATCAAGTTATTTAAAAAATATCAATGTTTTCATTTAATCAGCGTTGGAAATATCAGTCTTCAAAAATTAAATGTGAAAATGCATATTGATAAAACTAAATTATTAAACTGAAGGCTCCCAGGAGCCTGTACCGCTCTAAATGTGAAAATGCAAATTAAAATCGAACAGCGTTCCAAAGTCCCCCGCCGCTAGAGCATCAGAAACCCTTGGACAAGTGAAACATAACAAAATTTTCTAAAAGAGAGAGAATAGGACAAACAATTTGTGGTTATTGCTAAAGTTTTTTACAAGTTAATGAGTGGTATGAAGACATTTATACAATATGGGTATAGTGTTGAAATCTTATTTTACCATGTGTATTGAGAATTTATACAAATGTACATTTACTCCTTTTCAATAAACAGAAATGCTTTGATCAAAAGTATTCCGCCTAACAAACTCTTAAAGACAGTATTTTTCAATTTTATAAGTTTCGATAGGAGTTTATGTATAAAACCTCCCTTTAGGTCCAAGTGTATAAATATTATTCCAATGCAAGGAGAATATAAATTTTCTAGAACACTTAGATGAACATTTTGTCAATTTTCAAAGTTATTAAGGGGCATAACTCCTACAAAAATATTTCGACATAACTCATCTTCGAACTCCCTTGAGGTATCATTGAGTTAAAGCTACTGTATAAATATTATCCAAATCGGTCAAGAAATAAATTTGCTAGAGCGCTTACATGAAAATTTTGTCAATTTTCTAAGTTATTAAGGGGCATAACTCCTACAAAAATATTTCGACATGACTCATCTTCGAACTCCCTTGAGGTATCATTGAGTTAAAGCTACTGTATGAATATTATCCAAATCGGTCAAGAAATAAATTTGCTAGAGCGCTTACATGAAAATTTTGTCAATTTTCTAAGTTATTAAGGGGCATAACTCCTACAAAAATATTTCGACATGACTCATCTTCGAACTCCCTTGAGGTATCATTGAGTTAAAGCTACTGTATAAATATTATCCAAATCGGTCAAGAAATAAATTTGCTAGAGCGCTTACATGAAAATTTTGTCAATTTTCTAAGTTATTAAGGGGCATAACTCCTACAAAAATATTTCGACATGACTCATCTTCGAACTCCCTTGAGGTATCATTGAGTTAAAGCTACTGTATAAATATTATCCAAATCGGTCAAGAAATAAATTTGCTAGAGCGCTTACAAGGTGGACGGACGGACGGACGGACGCCCGGCATTACCATATCCCCCGCATCGCGTTGCGGCGGGGGACAATAAAACTAAATATGAAACTGTACCGCTCACCTGGATTCAATTTGCCAATCAATAGTCATAAAAGCACCTAAGAAACAAAAGTTTGTATTTCTGGACATAATTCTGAAAGAGGACAATCTAATAACCATGGCTGGTCTGGTTCCAATTGGCAAACTACTTTCAGACAAGAAGACATTTTAATAAATTTTCCCATAGCGTCCTATGTTAAACTAAGTTTGGCTGCGGCAGCCATCTTTGTTGACGTTCTACATCATCTGACAAAATTCTGAAAGAAGACCATTTAACGACTATTTCTGCCAATTTTGTTCTAATTGGCTCTGCAGTTTCAGACAAGAAGATTTTTAAATGAATTTTCCGATAGGGTCCTACGTTAAACTAAGTTCGGCTGTGGCGGCCATATTGGTTGACAGTCTTGGTCATTGGACAAAAGTCTGAAAGAGGATCTCCTAAAAATAATTTATGCCAAGTCTGGTTCCAATAGGCCAAGTAGTTTCATCAAACAAGATTTTTCAAATTCATCCCCCCTTTTTTCTATTTTTAGTCACAGCAGCCATTTCCGTTGGAAGTCAGGGACGCCGGACATACTTTTGGAAGGGGGCCACCCAAGAACCATTCAACCAAAGTTTGGTCCCAATTGGTCATGTTGTTTCAGAAGAAAAGATCTTTAAAGAAAATTTTACGCAGGCCTCATAATTGCATATTGTTCCTGATGTTAAATAACCCCATATCAACATCTGCTTTCTGATTTACACATGCACAAACTGGTAATGCTTGCTTTTAAAAGAAAATTAAAATGGGAAGAAATGATAGCAATTCATACCAGGTGGAGATCCAGGAAAATTATCATCCGAATAATGAGGACTGAAGGCTCCTCTGCCATCCATACCAGGTGATCTCCCTTTCTTTGTCTTCAACGAACGTCTTTTCCGTGGTTTGATTATAGCTTGTGTATCGTCTCCTGTTCCTTCACTCCCTTCTGAAGGGGAATTACTACGATCTACAGTATAATGTTTAAAATGTTAACTAAATGTTTAAGATCAAATAGAAGTAGAACATCAAACATAAAGTAAGCTACATATATGATTCTGCGAACTCTATCATCTAACCAACTTTTTTAAATCTTGAATACATCATAATACATCTACAAAAATGTACTGAAGCGAGTAAAATGGCCTATTTCTATACTACTAAAATTAAGGGCTAGATTTCTTTAGGTCATCATATCGTAACAACTGCAATAGACACAACTCAAATCAGAAATGACTGATTGACGATGAATGTGTGGTCTATTTGAGAATTTCATACGTCTGGGTCAATACATTTCTTTATAAGCTGGAATTATCAATGAGTTAACTCAAACGGAATCAATCTGACATGTTTCCATGTTTTGTCATTTGTTTCAACTTCTGGTTAACTCTGCACAAGGATAATTGTTCAGCTATAAGGTGACCAGGGATCCATTGCAGTTGTTATGTGATAACGGCCCACAGAAATCAAGCCCTTAATTTTAGTAGTACATGTAATAAATATGTGCAGTAATTACACTGCAGATGATACTATTAATAAATTTCTACTTTAACTTCTAAATACTGAAAGAGACGATTTTGATATAAGGTAAAACATAGAGATTAGGTGATGAATACTTTTACACTATGCAGACACATAATGTACTAAAAATACTAATATGATATATAACTTCGTACTTCCTGTGTCTGGTCTAGGATGTCAATAAATATGCTATATAATCATATATCTCTTAGTGCCCGATATGTTTACTTTCTAAAATGACCAAGTGCTCATCTAATGGTCTTAATTACACAAAGTGACCAGACTCGGTAGAATTACAATTGTCAATCAAAACGAAACAACCGCTTTACGACTGTGGTGTACTGTCAATATTACACCAATTCATTCATCAGTTACCGTACTGGTTCCTTGTGAATAAAAAGATTTTTTTACATAAATGGTATTTTCCAGTTTATTGGAGTTTGATGGTTATTTCAGCATAATTCACTGCTTCTCTGCCAGATTTTACTGTCGATTGAAGCCGGATTACCTTGAGAACCATTAAACTTCTGCTGAAAAATTGGTAATCATTGTCAAGACCCGAGTCTAAATGACCTTCAACAAACTGGATTTGAACTCGTAACTAGTTTTGACAGGCTAGTAGTTACAATGTAAAACCTACACCACTTGGCCACTAGGGTAAATCAAAGAGTCACTAATTACCGAGCCTTACCTCTGTCATCATGGTCTCTTAGGATACCAAGATGTCTGCCATGTTCATCAGATCCAAGAGGCATAGAAATAATTGGCCCCTCTATAGACCTCTGTTTGGTTTTCTTTTTGTGAGGCGTTGGTTTTCTGTTGACTTTAGCATACATTGACCGCTTTTCTCTCTCCCTTTCCAAAGAACTAATGTCAGAATCTTCAGAATCTGAATAATATAAAATAAATGTCACTTACCTATTACTTTGGTACCAAGCCTTAAAAATACATACATGTAAATAGGTCATCTATTTCCTGGGAATCCCTCCCCCCCCTGCATTCTTTATTCCCTCAAACAGCTTTGCATTAAAAAAAGAATGTATGCATTTTTTCAAAGGAACTTTTATTTCTGTAATAGTTCATATAGAAATGAAGATTTACATTTATTAACCATTGAAAATTGAAGCTAAAGAAGATGGTATGATTTCACCAATCATTTGTCCCCATCTGACATGAAAAATTAAGATTTTAGATTTGAATTTGTATCATTTTTATTGTATAATGATCCAACTTCCACAATCTATCAATCATTGTAAAAAATCCTTCCCATCATGAGCGACTGCCTATAATTAATAAGGATTTAAAGAAAATTGTTTTCACAGTAGATTCCGGTCAAAACATCTATGAGCAACAGCCTTGGCCAAAAAGATTTTTAATTTTACATAAGACACATTTCAGTGAAACATCTTTTTTCGGCAAGGCTGTTGCTGATATCAAAATTTTAATTCAAATGTCCAAAAATGAGTGAAATTTGGTACATTGTAGTTTTTATTGATTTTATCACAGTTAGCCATCTTGACCGCATATTGCCGCTATTACAGATATTTGTTGTTGAAAACAAAACATGTTCCTTAAAATGCAACATTTTAAGAGTACTTAATGATAGCTGAGATTAAATTTTTCATTACTTTTTGATTTTGGAATTCAAGGAGCCAAATTTTTCCTATTTGCATTTAGCAAACTACCAAGATTGAAAATGTGAATTTTACAGGGAGCAAAAATATGAAAAAGGATGCTCATACTCTAGGTACCAGTATCCCACTTTTTTTTAAACATGGTTTTCATATTTGATATACTGTAGTTTCATTCCAACGAAAAGATTTAATCCAAAATAATTCAACATATCCATTATGAAACAAATTACATGTATTGAGTTATAAATTTTTGACCAGGGTTTTCTTTTCTGTTATTAAATTCTAAATATGTTAATGACCTTTTTCTTTAATATTTCTAATCAATTTCTAATCCAAATTTTGTAATTTTACAACAGAAAAACTGTTCTCTAAATATCCTAGTTACAATCACTTACAGCCTATGATTGATCTTACAAATATCAACATACAATTATATATACACATATATATGTAAATCTTGTATTCACACAGATGATTCCTGGTTAAACAGGGGTTATCATAAATGTAATGGGCTAAAGACAAAGACAGGAGCAGGCCATGAAGACAAACAAATTATTTATAACTACAAAAAAGTAATGCATTTTTTCCTGCTTCATGCAGTTATATACATGTGAAATCTGTTTAGTTCATTAGTTAATATGTTTTAAGAATCTTTTGTCACACTTTGACTCACAATGCTTCTAATGTCATGTAATTCTAAGAAAAATAGTTTTCCCATCAATCCCAGAATATTTCAAAGCCAATCATTTCTAAACATGTGACCAATCTACATAAGGTTAATAACATGACTATCCCATCATATATGTGGGTGGGGGGAAAAATAGCTGTAATGGTCTAGATGAGTGCTGTAGCCAAAGCTAATTTGTTGACTGTGTGATTACCGAAAACAGCTGGTTGAAGCATGTGTTTTTTATCATTTATACAGTCAAAGAGATGAGGATATCTGTGAAGTATATTATGACTAGACATTATTCTGTACATCTAATGAAACGATTTAATCCAAAGCATGTGCAATAGACACTGCTCGTCCACAAATTCAGCTATATCACTCAGGCAGACTTTAGTTGCTATTATTCCCCCATAAGAATGTACAGGTAAATACAATTTTTAGCTCGATTTTTTTAAATAGAACGTAAAAAGTAAAAATATTTATAAATATTGATACACATATATATCATACGTAGAGTAGAAATGAATAGTTCAAATATTCTCTTTTTACAACTATATATGTAAAAGCATAATAGAAGAGAGCTCATGCAATTTCCAGGTTTTAAAGAAATCAATGCAACAGACATTTCCCTGACCAATCAAGCAGAAAAATGATCTGTGATACAAAGCTTTATGTACAGTCCTATCAGCAAATATATTTTGTACTTAATTCAACTTGCACCAACACTCAACATGCAACTATGCAAAAAAAAGAATGGTCAATAAGCCTTCTTAAAAAATTTATTTTCAAGACAAGGGAGGCAACTCCTTTTCTTCTACTTACTCAAAATATCGAGTGTACTAGACGAGTAAAGAGTGTCATAGGTGATGGAAGAAGAAAGATTTCTGGAAAATATTTGTTGTAACTTTTGACATCGATATGACCACTGAAGACGAGTACCATCTATAGAGATATTAAATAAATTTTCATAAAATAATGTTCCTGCTCTGTTAGTAGTCATTAGAAAACATTTAAATGCTTGCCAAAAATACAACACAAATGACTGCACTTAATGACCTTGACATACTCAGATTGGTTCAACCAAATTTCAAATATTTTTTTCAACAAAAAATAAGTATACTGGTCTGAAGAATAAACTCAAATAAACTTTACCATGTGCAACTGAGTATAAAAGATGATGTAAATATGAAATGAATTTAAAAACACCCAAACAAATTAAGGTATCATTCTAATCCTAATCTCATAATTCTGCAGCCCAAAAACTGTTCTAAAAAAATCCTAGTAACAATAACTTACAGCCTATGACTGGATATACAAAATATCCACATACAATTATATATACACATATATATATGTAAATCTTGCATTCACACAGATGATTCCTGGTTATATAGAGATTATCATAAATGTACTACTTACGAAGCCCTGTTTAAAAATAGGTAAGACATTTCTTTTAAATGAAAGTTCTATGAAAAATAAATCATCACAACTCCGTTTGCACTGGAACCATAGCAGATTCTGAAGTACATATTTCGACTACACAAGGCAAATCTGTTTGCAGAATGAGGGATAAAGATCTTATAAATAAAAAAAATTTTAGAAAGAAAAGCAGCTAAAGTAGAAAAATAGTTTAATGGTTAGCAAATAGTTTTATACAATCACAGTGATTGTTTCCAATTTTTTTTTTTTTTTTGGTCAATTGTAAAATGTAGGTACTTAAGTTTCAAGAGAAGTTATACTACAATTATACAATTAAACTATGTGTCTCGATCTTCTTTTGATGACACTTTTTCAGTGGTCTTCCAAGAACAGTTGTTTTCTCATAACAGAGGTGTCATGACTGGAACCACAATAAATTCTTAATTAAATACAGTGAAACACTTGTTATACATTATATACATTTATTACTGGCATACCAATTTTCATGGACAACACAATTTTAATTCAGAAAGTAAATGGAAGAGAGTGAATTATCATACTCGTATACATCTGTGTAAATGGAAATGCCAAAAAATTATTTTTGACTTTTCTCCAAATAAATCATGTAAACTAAGATTTTAAAAACAAACAAAAAAAACCAAAAAACCCCAAAAACCTCCCTTTAACTTTGATAACTTTAATATAGGAACTAGCAAACAAAATGACACGATCTTTTCCTCAACAATTCGAACAAAAAATTTTAAATTTCAATGGTAATAAAAATATCGAGATAGATTTTGAAGGATTTTTTTTCATGCAGACTGAAAGGAAAACAACAATAAAAGAGATGGTGAAATAAATACAATTTAAGACTGTTCCACAATAAAAGAGATGGTGAAATAAATACAATCTAAAGACTGTTCCACAAATGATTGTCAAGTCAGGATTTGTATTAACATTCTATTGGCATTGTTTTTTTCTTCAAACATCCCAATAAATATATTTCTGGAACAGCCCTTACATCCGTGTATACAAAACCAAATAGATATATGATTTTTTTGTGAACAAGAAATTCAATTACTCTTTCTGATCAGAGTAACCATAAAATTTCATTCTGATGAAGATGTTTAAATTAATAAAGTCAGCTTGTACATTTGGAAAATACCAAATTTTTCAGACATGCATATTTTTCAGCTTTTGAAGGATAAAGAAAACATTTGTACTTGTACACTATTGATCTTTATTTTATCTTTGAAAAATAGAAAATCAGAACTTTAATTAATAAATTATTTATTTATCAAATTAATACTCAGAAACAACAGTGTTGTACAAAGGCGTTTCATGAAATATTCACTTAACAAATAAATTTCTGGTTCAGTACAAATACATATCATTGACAAACACTTTTGACAAAAACTGATGAATGAAATTTTTTACATTCAACAACAAAAAGTTAAAGCTGAAGGTATCATGTACATAAGTACAGTAATAATTTCGTACAATATGTACATAAGTACAGTAATAATTTCGTACAATATGTACATAAGTACAGTAATAATTTCATACAATATGTACACAAGTACAGTATTTCATACAATATGTACATAAGTACAGTAATAATTTCATACAATATGTACATAAGTACAGTAATAATTTCATACAATATGTACATAAGTACAGTAATAATTTCGTACAATATGTACATAAGTACAGTAATAATTTTGTACATGTACATAGTACTTCAGCTACTCTGTGCTAAACCTCTTCATCAGAATACAGCTTGTACAATAGATACAACCCTTCACAACATACATACAAAGATCTTTTCCTTGCTATAAATTACATGATTTACATGTACTGTAATACCTACCTGTTTTGAGCTTATTTTTATCTTTAGCCTTTCGCTGAGTAGATTTAATACGCTGAAGCTGACCTTCAGGTAAAGCATCGTTTACAGAGGCATAATCATTTTCCATCAGTAAGGCATCCTATGATAAATATTATACACTTATTACAATCTACCATTTTACAAAAAAACGTTGTATTTAAAAACTATTTATTAACATGTGATTTTAAAAGTCCAAAGATAAATTTTTATATTACATGTAGTATGACTTCTTTCTCATTCTGTAAGAGTCTAGGTTTTTAAATGTAACACAATCACTTTCCTACAAGTGCATACGACTGTTTGTGCACATAACCTTAGTCCAAAATTTCTAAGTATATAAACTTTATCTTATTAGTTGAGTGTAGCTGATTTCTGTATTAATATTCTATGACACAAGTTACATTAAATAATATATTAAATTAATGCGACTGCAATTTGATTTTTTACTGCTACTATACTGTTACAAAAGCTGTGATAATTACAATCTTACTTTACTGTAGGTTAATCAAGTTTTGCAATATTAAATGTAAGCTAAAATTCTGGAATTTACAGTTCATTCGTAATAAAAAATAGACTCAACCTGTCTCTAGTTCTATTAGCCATGGTCCTGTTTCACAAACATACCTACATCTACGATCTCGTTTCTGATTTTCAGTGTCTATCAACATCAGGAACCAGCCTTAATCATATGAATGTTTGTTAAACAGGAACCAGGTTAGTTCCATTAATTATGTACCTTTACAGTGGCATAGTCGGCAATCTCTATCTGTTCTGGCTTTGCTAAAGGAGCATTTATTTCACCTTTCTTCCTTGAACTGTACTTCTACAATTAAACAATGTTTCAACATGAAATTTTATATTCTTAGAATGAATGTAAAACTCATGTTGAAGTCAAAGCAGATGGGAGATGTACCTTTCTTTTTTAGCAAAGCATTAGTGAATAATAATATTAACGTCTCCTGTAACAGAAACAGGCTTAACTTCAATGGAACGATTTAATATTAAATTAGTACTGGGTGAAAAATTCCAAGCATTATTCAAGAATCTAGCCATTATATACCTTTGACCTTTGCATGTCATTATATGACTGGTACTGGTCATTTTCGACCCATACTGTCTCTTCTGATTCCCTCGATCCTGTTGATGGATGCCGAGACTGCTCACTCCAACTTCCTGTAAATAAAATATACTATTGTAATCCAAGTCAATCTGTTCTATGACAAGTTCTATGTATTTTGTAGTCCACAGATTTCACTGCTGAAAAGTAAAAATTTTTTAATAAATTTATATGCTGAAATAATTATATGCCATATTTCTTGAATCATCGTTAACAAACACTGCCTGGTCAATTTTTTTACTTACCATTAAAAATGCAATCGTTTTAAATACATATAATTTTTATCCATTACATGCAAATAAATCTTAAAATAAATGCATGTTTCTAACATTAAATTTATTCCATGATGCATACATGTGTATGCTGTTTCTACATGTATTTACCTGTATGTTATTAGATGTCTGAATAAAACTTTGTAACTTTTATTCAATTTATTGCAATTTGTTAAAAACAAATCTATTTAAATTTCCAAAATCTGACAAACTTGAATTATAATATACAGTTGATTGTTGTTATCTCAAAGACTAAATGAGCAAGAGGAGTTAATTCAAACTAAGAGGAATTTTGAAGTGTAAGGTGTTATATTCAAATTATTCTGAGATCAATAAAATTTTTAGATTATGAACATAGTGCAGTGTTTGAAAATACAGTCCAGAGAGATTTCAAATAACTTTGTTATATCAGATGTTTTGAGAAAAAAAAGATCTTTTTAAGATAACAAGCATTCAACAGTAATTTGATCAAAACATTAAATCAAAAAGTCAGTTTTCTCCAAACTGAAATGGAAAAAAGATGAGCATACAAAACATAGTTTGTAAAGTCAAATGAAAATTTTGTCACACTGTGGGCGGGCATGCAAGCATTCATTGGAAAATATATTTCCAAGTCAATACTATGTGCTGGTCTAACACTGCAGAGGGGAACAATATAAATTCAGGGAGGGTACTCGAAGTACAACAGTCAACACTACTCTAACAACCATATATATACAGTAGAACTTCAATGGCTTGAACTTCAAACAACCGTTGAAATTAGTTTGAGTTATCAGTAGTTCGAGTTACTGAAGTTTTTTCAAGCATGGAAAATCGCCAGTGCTATACCGTATATGAGTTTGTATAGCTGATGATTAGCAAGGAATATTTTTTATTCAAATTTAAACAAGTTAATCACTTATGAACAGTTATCTTGACCTCTTTATTACACCTAACTATAAACATTTACCAGACTCAGATGAATCTATTTTTATATCACACTTTACATGTAAGTATCAGGTAACATACTTGTCCACTGAATTAAAGTTTTGCATTGCAATATACAAGATTTTATAATTAGTCGGTACCCAAATTTAAGTTGAATTTTCGGGATAACAGGAAAATAAAGGAAACATTTATGGTATTTTCATAATGGTTGGAGGCACTGATAATGTTCTAGCAATCTGAGTTCAAGCTACCAAAGTTCAACTGTAAAAAAAATATCAAACCCATGCCTTTTTATAACTTAATGTAAAACAGCACCAAAAAAAAATCACTGGAAAAAAAATAATCCTGACAATTTTTGAAGCGGTAAAACTTTTGCAGTGATTTATATGCTTGTGCCTTCTTTGTGCTTATAAAAACTTTTGTGTGTGTTGTTGTTCACTATGTTTTATAAATAATTCTCTTGGCCCATAAAAAAGATATAAAAGATACAATGTCACATGTACAATAATTATTGTAAATTCTTATACCCTTTTAAATACAAAAGAAACATAAAAAAAAATTCTTCCAAAAATCCTGTTTTTGGATGGACACTATAAATTGCACAATACTGTAGGTATAAGGATGTTTATTTTTATAACTTTTTTGAAATGAATAGGATTGGGGTGGAGACTATAAATTGCACAATACTGTAGGTATAAGGATGTTTATTTTTATAACTTTTTTGAAATGAATATGATTCTAACATGCTGTTAATACCAACAAATAAAAATAAAAGCAACCTAGAACTAAAATGCTTTTAAACTACTGGAAATTGGTTAAACTGAGACACTGAAATCACCATTTTCATGAAAATTTTGTCCTAAATCTGTAGGCAGAGTCGCTGCTTTACTAGGTAGTCGTCTCTCGTTGATAGCCCAAGCTTTAGAAAAAATGATAATATATGAATTATGATATAAATAAGACATCTATTTATATAATACATAGTCATTGTCGGAAAATATAAAATTTATTTAGGAAAGCTTTAGAAACAGGAGAAAAGGTGAGCTTTAGCAAGCCTTTTCCCGTGTTTTGCAGCGAGCCCAAATAAATTTTAGATTTTCCGACAATGACTTTGTATTGTCTTTATCCTGCAATCCCCTTTGGATGCGTAAAATTCCTTAATATTACGTTTGAAGTTGAAATCCAAGTGCCGTGAAATCATGGGAAACACCACAACGTCATCTGGTACATTCAGACCACTCCTCGCGCTCTTCATGTAAACATGTAACAGTAGACTTTATTAGGTCATTGACCTAATACGACTAAAGTTTATTCTACCCCTGTTATTAGACCGGAAAAGGCTTGATTGCAGGATAAATGATGTTATACTGTCAAGTAAAATTATGTGTTGTTAAATTTTGACTAGAAAACATTCTTTTAAGTAAATGGTTATATTTTTTTCAAAACTAACAAATGTATGTGTATGTTTATGAATTTGTTACATGAACTATGCATGAAATAATTCTAATGCACATAATTTTACTTGAACTTATAATTTCTCAAACTTTAGAATTACTTAAATGTGTTGAACAAGTAAAACATGATACTAAAGGAATGACTTATTACAAAATTGTAGACATGTGTTTAATTTAATGCATCATTGTAATTTTTTTTTTTTTTTTTTTTTTTTTTTTTTGGGGGGGGGGGGGGGTTGAAAAGAAGGAGACCATGAAATTACAGTTGCAACTTTTTATAAGGTACTTTATGGGATTTTAAAATATGTATCCGTTGATTTTAACAATATTATGATAGATTAAATAATCACAACTTAAGCTTTGACCCAGATCTACATGTAATATGAGCATTAGAAAACATTTATTATACTCTCTGAAATCCCAGATTAAACATTCAGAAATTTCTTATACATCAATAAAGAAAATGTCTGAGATGTAAACCCCCATCTTACACAAGAAAACTGTTCTTCCAGTAATCTAAGTTGAGATCAGAACAAGAATGACTTTGAAAAAGATCGGGAAATTAAAACACTAGAGCTGACCATTTTGATTACATTTAAGTTGAAAAAAAACAACTTCAAGAAATGATACAGTACACAATAATATATATAGACACAATAAATGAAAACTGAACATCCTGGACCATTTCAATGGAAAACACAGAAGAGTACTGAAGTCTTACGAAAGCTTGGTATCATTCTGATATGTATGTAAAAAATGACCTCAGCTAAAAATAGAATTAAAGACTAAAGCACAATTAGCACATGGATATATAGTAACGGGTAATTATCTTCCATGAAAATATATATATGTACAATGTACTTAATAATAAAATAATTTATTGTGAATATCATGCTAAATTTATAAGTGTATACTTCTGACTTCTTTATATGTTTACATGTATACTGATGAAAAATCAAAAAGAAATTTATACAAGCGAAGATGCAGTCTGAAAATGAAATACTTGGACTGTAACATTATATACATCTGAAACAAAAAGTCTGTTAAAATATGATGAAGTTAGCAAATTGCAATCCACAGTCAGGGCCTAATCTTGCCGGCGAAATGACGATTTAAGTCGCCAAAGAATTTTCAAAATCGCTAAATCTCGCCGGCCTATTCATTTCTTGGCGAAGTGAAGTCGCTATTGAAATATCAGTAAATGGGAGATAACTCGTGAAATTTTTAGCACAGGTAAATTTTTGAAACAAAATGGCGACCATCAAGAATCGGAATTTTGAAGTGGCTCACGACTTATATTATCAATGTTTGACTGAAATAAATACAACGGCGATTTTAAACCTTTTTGAATTTTATATTCAAAACTATTTAGGGGAAATCGAAATATCGTTTCAGTCGTTTGTTATGAATTGAAGATGCATGGCGTCAGGACGATGTTGCGTAATCACAAAGTCAACTAATTTTATATTTTTATATGATCAGCTGATTGTTGTTTTGTTCTACACTTAGGATTACAAGGAAACACCTATGATGAAAGATAATTAGCTGTTAATAGGTTAGTTATGTGATTGAAAGTTGGCTTGGGTGACATTGAGTATGAGAATCTCGAGTTACAATGACACAATGTTTTGACAACTTATCCTTTGATAATAAAATATTAAGCTGTGAAAATTAAATTACTCAAGTACTCAAAATTAGTAGATCAAAAGAAAATCAAACTGTATATAACTATCCTAATTTTTTATAGTTTATCAAACTTTTATTTATATATATGCCATTGAAAACGGACACACAACCGATACGGTGAATTAAAGTCCACTTCGCCAAAAAAACGACCACTTCTCCCTAATCCATCCTGGAAGGAGAAGTCACTTCTCCATCTTCAAAATCCTAGATTAGGCCCTGCAGTCAATTTTGTTTTCTTTTTTTTAAATTTACATTTTAAAATTTTATTTTCATTCCTAAATTTTTTTTTTTAAATTTGTTTTTATTTTTATAAAGATAAAGATATCAATAAATAATTGGAATGTAGACAAATGTAGTCGTTCTGTATAACAGAGTAATGCAAGGGTTAACTGTGGAAATCAATTTGTTAGCTACCGGTAACTTGTTTTCTACAACACTGCAGCTTTCTAGGCATGGTAATAAATCCAATGCAACATTTTTTTCAAATACCAAATACATGATGATGTGACTTTTCCATCGTGGCAAATAAACCATGCCCATTTCAGGGATGTCACAACTGTTAAATGTCAAGTAATTTTAAATTTCACTAAAACTATTAACAGGTTTAGTTAAACATGGACGAAAAGATTAACCATCTGACAAAATACTGATTATTACATGTATGTACGTACAATGTATGTTTCAGCAACTGAATTAGTGATGTAAATGGTTTGTTCTTATCCAGGGGGTATAAATCCTTAGAAGGCAACACAAATTACTGAACCTATCCATGGTACAAATGTATATTTAACTTTCTACCAATGTGATTTAAGAGTATTTAAAGGATCACTGATGTTAATTCTGTCAATTGTGCAACTAATTTCATAATATAAATAATGCTCCAAAAACTTGGATGCACGTATTTCATTCACTTAAGTTCAAATTTCTAGAACACCAAAGATATATTTAACATGTTTAAATACCTTATACTAAGTGTAACGATTTGAGGAATGTGTGAATGACACAACATTCCACAGGACTGAATGTTCTAAAAGACTGATTACATGTATATCAACATGATCAAGGACAATAGGAGTTCCTGTGTGAACTTCAAAAAGGACAAATAGCAAACAACACAATACAAGTACTAAATGTCAATCAAGAGGGACAAAAAGTCAGGCTTCTTGATGGAGCAACTTTGATAATCAAGGGGTTCACCAACAATTTGGTTTAAAAATATGAAGTGTTTTGATATGCTATGTCGTAAGAAAGAAGGGGGAGGGTCAAAGGCAAATCATATATTAATACAGCTAAATTATAACTATTGAAAGAATAACAGAAACAGAATCTTGCTAGGCATATTTCTACATTCTCAATAGTTAAACCTTCAAATTTCAAGACAAAGCAGGAAATCTGAAGGTTGAACTATCTTGACTGTAGTCATGCTAGAAACAGAAACAGAAAGACTAAAACAGATCTAGAAGAAAAAATATTTTTTTACTAGACCAGTTGATCAGTCAGGCAGCTTGTGCCTAAAGGTATAGACTGTGGCATATGTTTCAATAGGACAAAATCTCATTGAAATATTTCAGTGTTTCTAAGGTAAGTGTTCAACAGTACTCAAAATTTTTTAAAAAATCACGATAAATATGAAAGTTTATTCAGTGTGTACAAGACTGCTGATGGATGTAACACTCTAAATGTTGCATTAGACTGTGGCCATCTAAACTACAATTCTAATGAAGCTAAATATATTTACAGCATTGTGTAAATAAAAAAAAATCTGTGATGGAGAAAAAAAAACAAATAGAACAAGAGGCTCACCAGAGCCTGTATCGCTCACCTGGAGTCTGGTTTTCATTGGACAATTAATCAACTATTTGACCAAGTTTGTTGCAATTGGTTCAATTGTTCAGGGAAAATTTGTTGAAGATTTATTTTTTATAAGGTTTAATGTTAAAATATGTTCCCTGATGGTGGTAGTCCTGGCAGGAAGTTGATAAAATTGACCAGGAATAAGGGTGAACCTTAAATAAATGTAACAGAACCTGACCTCAAATTACACAAACCAATAACTTCTAAATAGAATTTGGGATTCCCTTCAAAATTTCAGGGTAGGTAGATCTCAACATGGCAAACATTTTTCAATTTACATTTCACTTCTATCTCAAATAGTTTGGGGATAAATGCAAAAATGTTAAAATTTTGAAAATTTGACAAAAAAGGGCAATAACTCCTAAATGAGTTTTGGGATTTCCTTTAAAATTTCAGGGTATGTAGATCTCAACATGGCAAACATTTTTCAAATTTACATATCACTTCTATCTCAAATAGTTTTGGGGATAAATGACGAAAAATGTTAAATTTTCAAAATTTGACGAAAAAAGGGCAATAACTCCTAAATGGGTTTTAGCATTTCTTTCAAAATTTCAGGTTAGGTAGATCTTGTCATGCTGATCAATTTTACCCCATGTCAGATTTTTGATATCTGTAACGGTTTTTAAGTTATAAGCCAAAAACAACACATGCACCCCTATATTCTATTTTTAGCTACGACAGCCATGTTTTATGTCAGATCAAAATAAATTGAGGATCGTTTGTAGAGGACATGTCATAGATCATTCCTATTAAGTTTCAAACCAATCGGCCCAGCGGTTTCAGAGGAGAAGATTTTTGAATGAAAAATTTTTGAAAATTTGACAAAAAAAGGGCAACCACTCCAAATGGGTTTTGGGATTTCCTTTAAAATTTCAGGGTAGGTGGATCTCAACATGGCAAACATTTTTCAAATTTATATTTCACTTCTATCTCAAATAGTTTTGGAGATAAATGACAAAAAATGTTAAAATTTTGAAAATTTGACGAAAAAAGGGCAATAACTCCTAAATGGGTTTTGGAATTTCCTTCAAAATTTCAGGGTAGGTAGATCTTATCATGCTGATCAATTTTACCCCTGTCAGATTTTCAATATCTGTAACGGTTTTTGAGTTATAAGCAAAAAACAGCAATTTATGCCTATGTTCTATTTTTAGCAACAGTGGCCATGTTTTTCATCGGATCAATATAAAATGAGGATCGTTTGTGGAGGACATGTCATATATCATTCCTATGAAGCCTCGATCCAATCTGCCCAGCCGTTTCAGAGGAGAAGATTTTTGAAAATCAGCCAATCAGAAACAAGAATTGCCTCTGGTGGCCATGTTTCTTGACCAATCAGAACTAAATGAGGAAACTTTGTTGAGGACCTTCCATACACCACTCATGCAAAGTTTGGTTGGAATTGGCCAAATAGTTTCTGAGGAGAAGATGTTTGAATGAAAAGTTTACGACGGACGGACGGACGACGGACGACGGACGAAAAGTGATGGCAAAACCTCACATGGCCTTTGGCCAGGTGAGCTAAAAATTGACTGAAAAGATGCCAAATAAAACAAAGACGACAAAAATTAAAATCTGAAAGAAAAATATCTGAAGCACAGAAGGTTAACAAAAGGAAGGTGGTGGCTATGGCAACACAATATTTAATATTTTCCACCAATCACCTTCATCCTCTTGCTTCATTGCAAGTTTCATACTGTATGACTTCCTGAATTGATAATGAGGCTCTTGCTCTCTGAGAAGTTTTGCACCTTCAGTTTCTATCGCAGGATAAGATTTACGATAGTGGTCATGATGATACCCTGTAAATTCACATCAAATAGAGTCAAATATACATGTATATTGATTATTTTAAAAGCTGTTGAAAAGATTTTAACAATGTAAAACTAATGACACTTTCCAGTTGACAGTTTAATTGGTTAACAAGCACTTGTAAGACTATATACAATTTAAAGATGTATGTACCTGTACCATTTCATAAAACATTTGCATCAGGACACACCCCCAAAAAATCAAAACTGACCGAGTGATGCCATTTCAAGAAATAAATCTATGGAGATGTCAGAAGGCACTTTTTATTGAATCCCCTGTAAGGTAAGGCACATCTTATTTTAATGAATTACCGCCTTTGACCCCTTGTACAATAATTTTACTAAAATCTCTGGAATTATAAATTCATGTTTCTTTAAAATCTAACATTCCATCTTTAAAGATTAACTCCTGCATTATTCTTAATCTGTTATTTCAAACACTGACCTAGTAGAACTAAGTCAATTTCTGTTTCGGCAGCTGTATGAAAATGGTACTTGTACATGTACAGGTATATAATCAGTGCAGCTAAGTAAACTAAACTAATCCATTATCTAGCTATGACACAAACCTGCATTTGTGTTCTGACGTCTTTTTATTACGCTTGGTCTGACCAAATGTTCTCCGTTCTCAGCATAATCTCCTGATGGATCACCTCTAGAAGGAGGTCCTTCTGTTTCACTGTCTGATGTATGACGGAAACGTGTTGGTTGGTCATACAATGGATCAGAGTCTTCAGTACTTTGACTGAAACAAGCGTATAATCTTTTAGCATATATTTTATTGCAAGCCTTGTACTTTGCGTATGGAATTCTTTTGTCATAAAATAATAAATTAGACAAACTGAAATATAGCTAGAGCCTCTTTCTCTAGTGCTCACCTGGATTTAAATAGACATTCAAAAATTATAAGAGGGAATTAAACAACATCATTAAAAACAAAGCTTTTTTCTGATTTTTTTTTATAGTAATGACCATATTGCTCTATGGTACTGACCCCAGACAAAATTGAGAAAGGGGACCACCTATAAACAATTTAACCAGATTTGATCTAAATTACGTCAGTAGTTTCAAAGACAAATTCAGATATTTAAACAAAAATATGCTGATTTGTCAAATTTTATTGAAATTGTTAATGGGGGACATGTTGTTCAGAGGTCAAGGACCCCAAGAATTAATTCTGAAAGAGGACACCAATTGAGTACCATTCTATGAAAGTTTGGGTTAAATTGCCCCAGTTGCTTCAAAGAAGTTTTGTTTTTAATTTTTTGATAATTTTTCTATTTTTGTTAATGGCAGCCATATGTGTCAGAGATCCCTAACTCTGGACATACCTAGAACCATTCCATCAAAATTTTGTCTCAATTGCCCAAGTTTTATCGGAAGAGAAGTTTTACTGTCACAATTTTTTTTTCTGGTTCCTCTGTGAATTGCAAGAAAACTCAATTTTTGCTACATTAAAAAGAATTTTAATACAACATAGATATTCTTGTAACATAGACGTATAAAATTTTCAAAATGTAGTAACTGACTGATCTATTTGTGAATTGAGGAAAAATCACAATAATAATTTTTCAAGGTTTCAAGGTTATGTTGGCAACAATATATAGATGTTAAAATACCTATTACTGGTACTGCTCTTGGTGTAGGTACCATCATCATGCTTAGGTAATGGGGCAGGAGGTCTGAGTGCCATGGTTTCATCATAAGCGGGAGGACTCGTGGCTTCATAATAGTAAGATTCATTAATCTCTTCTCTCTTCTGCCATGTTTCTTTCAGAAAATTATTATAAACTAATGCTGAAAGAAAAAAATATGTCATGCATGTACTCACAATATTCATATCCTAATGACCTCAAACTTTTTGTCTATATGACAGTCTTTACAAAAAATTGTTTCCTGTTGGTCTGGTGCTTTCAGTGAAGTTTTTTACAACAAAAAATTATGTAATTGAAATTAAAATGGCTCACCTGGCCATGCTTAGCTACCGGTAATCAGTGGTAATAAAATAAAATTTTTGATGTTCAAATTGTCATTTAATTTATCTTTCTAATAATAGAAATATACAATTTTGACAACTTCAAATAATTTCTGTAAAGATTTACCATATAAGCAGTTTGTTTGAAAGTATACTGTAATATCACATTTGTTCTTTGAAAACATGATAACAGATATTTTTACATTTTTTCTCTAACTGATGCACAAAGTAAATAACAAATATACCTTGGTTTTGGAAGTTTGGTGGCGTCGTCATATACTCTATTCCTAAATGATCTGCCGTTTCTATAGCTTTCTGTGTTAAAGATTCATCTTGAAAAAATACTGATGATGCTCCAATGTCCGTAATGGACAAAATTAAAATAGGCATTGTAGAGAAAAACCTCCTCAGAAATTCTGCAAAGGCTCTGTCATAAAAAAAAAAACAGGCAAATGAAATACACAGAGGATATACAGCAACACCTACATGTAATAACTTTTCTAATAAAAATGATTTAAATGACATAAGTCACTTTTAAGGCAATCTTATGTAATCTTGATCTTCATCCTTAAAAACAGTGCTTTTTATGGTAGTGTGATTTTAGTTCCAAACTGTATTATACAGTCAAACCTGCTTTAGCAACCATCTGTATTAAGCAATAACCTGTCTTAAAAGACCATCATTTCAAATTCCCTTTGTAGTGCATTCTATATAAAAGTAACCTGTCTTTAGTGACCATAATTTTGCTCTCCCTTGGAAGGTCACATAAGACAGGTTTGACTGTACATTTATTTTTAGACTTAGCATGGTTAATATTTACTCTGGATTTGACAAACAGCTAACAGATTTATTTACCACTGTTCTTTTCTTTATTTTTTTCTTGTTTCGTTTGGTTTTTTCTTTTTCGACAACTCTCAATTGTTCAATGAATTAAAAATTCATCCATTCCATTAGCTAAAATATTGATTTCTACTTTTGAAAGTATAAATTGAATTTAAAAGTCCTAAAGCCATTGGTGTCTTTTGGAATGAAGTATAAAGGGTAAATATAATGTATACATGTATATGTGTTCCTTCAGTCCGACTTTTTTTTTCAGCCTGACAGTGCATAACCATTAATTTGTTGACTTTCTGCCTTTCAACATAACATCCATGTACCATTAGAATTTATGTCAAGATAAAAGCTAAAATGTTTATGATCACACCTTTCTATGGGCTTTCTATGAAGTTTGTAGATACACACAATTTTGGCTTAAAAATCTGTTTCAAAATAATACTAGCTATGAAAGAGATTGGAAATTCATTATAGCAGACTTTGCAACTACATGTATACTTGTATGTATAGTAATTACATGTAAGTATAATTTAATGCACATACTAAGAACAACATACAATCAAATCACATTCCTGCATTTTTTAAATAAAGCAAAATAATGTGTATATTTCACATGAGAATGAGAGGGATAAGCATGTGTGTTTTAAAACTGTGAATGAAAGTTTACAAACTTACTTCATTGTACAAAATGAGGCTTTCCTTTTTGGTGAGAATACAAGGATAAAACCATGAAATACATCTTCGTCTTCTTCATCCTTCAGAATCTTTGACACAAAATTATGATACGACCCACAACAAATTTCTATTTTCTGTTTGGTTAGATCTGGTGTGCTTTCTAAATTGGCTTCAATTACAACAGCAGGTTTAGAATCAGCACGGATCTGAGTTGGATTACTGTTTAATAAAGGTCCTAAGGGAATCTCAGCGGAAAAGGCATCGCCACACATCAAACACATCCCAACCCTGCAGAAATATAGCGGCAATCCATAGGAATGAATATTCTTAAATGTAATGTATATACATATGTTGCAAAAAATAACAAATCTTGAGAGTTTAAATTAAGACTGAAATTTCATTTTACTGTTTCAATGCGGATTTCAATTTTTAATTTTATCCAGAATAATTTTTATAATTTCTATTTTTTCAACAAGCACAAATATTTTGGATAGATGTAATAATTTGCTGAACTTTGTTTTTTTATAATACAATGTGTCTGTATTTTTGCAGTCTTTTCTATGTTTATAGCTTCTGAGATACTTGTTCTAAAATCTTATTAAATTCAAATTTCAATTGTTCTGAAAATATGGTTGTTGCATAAAGAAGGAAATCTTACACCTGACATTGTTTAGGAACTTTAGAAAGAGCTAAACAAAATTACCTGAGGTCTGGTTCTAAAATTTCTGATAAGGGTCGTCCACCACTACTTAATTCTAAACCTATGGATTGCAAAGCTCTTGTAATCTGCTGTCGACAAAATGGCTCCTGTTCATTATGTTCAAATGGAATGTCTATAAAAGTACACTCTAATCTAAAAGCATAAAATACAAATTATCATTAATTTCCAAATTTTTTCTTTAATTTTACTACATTTGTACTTGACATTTTCAATATCTGATATGCTTTTGACAACAGGCCCTCAAACCGGAAACATCAGCATTTGACAACAGTAAGGGGTGAGATCAAAAGTTCAATGTCGGATAAAAAACTTAATTCACATAGTTTTTTCACTGACCCCCCCACCCCCCCTCTTAACTTAATTTGGGAAAAATTGATTGACCAATATGGGCATATGCTTTGAGTATACTTTTTTGTATCATGGGTCCTGTTTTTCCTCAACAATGTATGTTTGTACTGTATTTTGACTTGGACATCACTTGAATCCGTATTTTTCAATCCGAAAATCGATGTCGGATAACAAAACTTGCAGAGATTTTTCCCCCCACCCCCAAACTATTTGAATTAAGTTTTTTATCCGACATTGAGCTTTTGATCTCTTCCCTAATGTAACTTTGTTGATAAAATGAATATTAGCACTTTTTACAGTTTATACAGAAATCATTATCTATGTCAAAACTTGCCATATTGGGGAAAGATTCAGATTACCATTTAAGTTTAAACATAGTTGGTAATATTTTTTGAGAAGAACCTCGTTTTGTCAAAGTTGATGGAACCTAAACATTATTTTTGACTTAGCAAAGGTTCAAGTCATCTGAGATCAATGATGAAATCACTTTTTAAAATACTGAAATGCAGTTGTTCGGATCAATTTTTTTTAGGTATCGTTGTTCCAATATACATCTGTTGGTTTTTTTAACGTGTTATATCTTATTCTGAAAATATTATAAATTCATCGACAAGTGTCACCTGTTTATGGTATAAAGTCTATTAAACTGTTATTTAAACACAATCAAAAGCATAAAATCGTTACTTGAGGTAACAAAGGAGAAGGTTCACGAAGGGGTGAAAATGGCCCCCGTCTCCGAAAATAATCAATTAAACCAAAACATGTTGTATAGGACCTGACAGATATAAAAACACCTTTTAAAAGTCAATTTCTGCAATTTTCGTTGTTTTAGGGTCAAAAAAAGTAAAAATGAGAAAAGAAACTCAAATTTCTGGATTTAAAAAAAAAAATTTGTTCATTGGAAAGAATTTCTTTTCATTTAAATGTCCACTTTAGAAGTGACCATAGACTAAAACTAAAACTTAAGAAAAGAGCAAGAATAAATATGTATCCATAGGATACTATGACCTGCTCACACTTTCATGTTCGTGTTTTGTTAACCATAATCATAACCTCGTTATAAACAAAAACGTTCATCTGATACAGGAAGTACTAAAGGACAGACAGACGGACACACAGTCCAGAAAACAAAGTGCCCCTAACAACCACAGCCGGAGAATACAAAAAATACAAACTGTCAATTATGTTTGTGTTCGAGCATTTGGTTTTGCCAGTATTTTTAAAGACTTTCCCTTCTGAATTTTCTTGGACTGGAGTTCGGTATTTTTTTTTATATTTAACATTTTCATAACGTCCCAACACTTCGTTGATGTCCGTCAAGACATTTTTAGGCGAGAAGTTACTAATAAAAAAAAAGCTGTGACATGGGATACATGAACTTAAGACAATAGACTGAGGTGATCATCATTATTGTTCCTGTGCTAAAAGCTGTCATTTTTATGTAGATTGTGTATTCAGAGTGATACAAGCAGATTTTTGGTGTGAATATCAATGCACAGTTTGTTTATTATGCGATGAATTATTTATAATTTTGTGTAATTCATTAATCTTAAATCATTTATAGAACTCCAATTATAAAAAAAACTATTTACTTGAGCCCCCAAAAACAAATTACTGCCCAAAGACCAGTGTTATGAAGTAACGTATATTTGAGACTACGCAAATCTTGTATGCTTGCTAAAATCATATATAAAATTTGTTTTATATGCTTTTATTAATTTAGGTAAATATGACGTCATTTTGATTTCTTTGACATCATAATAGATTTACTAGCTAGCATGAATTTTTAGGGCTACCTAGCCGTACATGGCAGCTGGGCTATCTTTGCGGTAAACTGTAAAAAGATATGTAGCCCTACGTAGCAGCTAAGATACTGAACGTGTCGATGTTGATCGCATCCCGGATCGGATTAGCTTGCATAGTTAGTTACCGTTGACTGGATGGCTAGTCGTCTGCAACTTTCATTTTTCTGACTTAATCAACACGTATATACTGTATAAATTTGTTATTCCTTTTTTTTTTCGTTTAGTTTTATTAATTTGTATGCGATTGTTTTAGTATTAAAGAATAAAAATAAAGTATAACTTCAAGCGATAAAATAAGTAAATGTACATGTACTCGCGTTTTCCAGATACCAGCATTTTCTATAAACTTGATTTTAACAAAGGCCGCCCTCTACGATCCAATGTTTCTTTATGAATTTGAAAAGACAAAATGCTGAATGATAAAAAAGCAGATATTTTGGATTGTGATTGGCGGCCCAAGTAAAAATTGCTAATATGTATGGAAAACTGCAGAAAAATCGATGTTATCCGTAACTGTACCCAATTTTAGACTGCTATTTGGCTTTGTTATGTAAGTGATAATATGGAAAAACATCATATCAATAAAAGAAACATGTGTAACTATCTTTTGGCGAGAAATGAAAATCCATGGTTGAATTCCAAAACCTGACAAAAAACGGGGCTGTTTTTGATACTTTGTGAACCTTCTCCTTTGAAAAAACATCTTTATCGAATAATTCATTTTTATCAAAGTTGGAATTTCTTCACAAAAAGGTTAATTGACGTAACTTTTTTTTCCTTTGGTGGACTTCAAAATATACTTAACCGAAATTTCAAATCAACCAAGTTCGACTCAACAAGGATAAAATTGTACTAAGCCAATGAAATTTTTACTGGACTTAATACCTCAACATATCCGACTTTTCAACACAAATTCAAAGCAATGAGGTTTCAACTATTATTATGTCAAGACAAAACAATAGTAAAATTGAATATTGGTTTATCATTCACATCTAGATATTTTAGGAGCTTTAGTATTTTCATTTTGTTAAAGTGGACACTGACATCTGGCACATCAAATTGGTATCTTAAAATGTTCATCCCCTAAATGTTATTTTCTTGGTAAGTTGTTTGTAATCAACAGCTTTTTTCAAAATGTACAACTGTCTGAAACAAAAACATCAACGTCAATGTGTGAAAGTACAGAGGCTGACTTAAACAGAAAAGTTTTATTGTTTTGTTAGGAAATATACAGAAGCAAACATTTCCAAAATTCAACGATCCAGCATTCTGTAAAACTATTACCCTTGCATCAGTTTCCAAATGTATCTTACCGTCTTGCCAAATGTTGACCTCGTTCATGCAGAATAACCTGTTCTTTTTCTGAAATATCTTTGTTGTAAGCTTGTAAAATGGCTACTGGTAAATTTCTAATGGACCCATCATCATTGTCTGTGGTAAGGCTTGCTTTTATGTAGTCAAAGGACTCTCGAGAATTATAAACACATATACATACTGAAATATATATATAGATATCAAATAGTCATCTGTGGAGAAAAAATACAAATAAAAAATAAGAGTAGGTCAAATTTCTTCAATTTAGATTATTATTGAATTTTTTTCCTTAAAAAAAGAGCTGGTACGCCGATGCTACCACTATGTACCTGTTTGTAACCTTTCAAATTTTCAGTCAATAATCTTCAATTTTCAAACTTCATAGAAAATTCACATTCAAATTGAAAATGATTTTGAATTTAATTTCTATTGACAATAAATTTTTTTTTAATAACACAATTTAAGAACCAGATTTAATTTTTATATGGCCTAATATATGCAATCCTTTTGTTTGTTTGTTTAGTTGGGGTTTAACGCCGTTTTCAGCACATTTTGGCCATTTCGCGGCGGCCAGTTTTTATTGGTGGAGGAAGCCGGAGTACCCGGAGAGAACCACCGACCTTCGGTAGGAAAATTGGCAATCCTTGTCAATTAAGATCGGAGTCGAACACACCCCGCCACAGGTGAGATTCGAACTCGCAACCTCAGCGTTGACAGGCTAGTGATCATTAGTAGTCATGACGAACTACCTAGACCACTCGGCCACCGAGGCCCCTATGCAATCCTACCAAATAATCTAAATAATAACCACACAATATAAGATGGACAGATGTCTATCAGCAACTTACTTTAAATACACCTTACATGACATTTACCAGCAAGCTTCCTCAATACGTACTGTATTTCTATCAATAAACATCCCTGAGGCTGAGACAATTTGCAAAAAGGGGGGGGGGGGGGGGGGGGGTTAATTAGAGAAAAGAATTTCCTACTTCTTTACTGATGTGTTAGCCATTGAAAAAAACTATATATACCCACACATTCTGATTGTTTGGTATTGTAAGCAAAAAGCATGGATAATTGATTTTAATCCGATTGTTCTGAAAGAGTCGATTAATTATTTTGGCATACTTCTTACAAGTGATTGTAAATCTGTTTTTATACCAAACATGTTGAGCATTACTTAAAAATCCACATTTTTTGTTTATATACATGTATGTACACATGTAGTTGCTATAGAAAATTTTTTCATCTTTAGATGAAAACATGTATATTCCACATACTCGAGAAATTAATTCCTCGATAAAAATTTGTTGCTGTAATAAAATTCTGTGTATTTTTAATATCAGATTTAAGATCAACATAGTTTAAAATTTTGAAAGTGTGAGTGACATTATATCTAAAATAAAAACAAAAAATAATACACTTTAAATGGACAAGAGTGGACACACAAAAATGTCTTGCCTGTCATGTATTTCAAATGAAAGTAAATGCTATCACACATACATTATAAATTTTAAGCTGTAAATAATGAGATAAAATATAGCAGACCTATTGCATACAGTATTCGAAAAACAGAGCAAAACACAAAAAGTTAACTATAACCACTGAACCATGAAAATGAGGTCAAGGTCAGATGACACCTGCCAGCTGGACATGTACACCTTACAATTCTTCAATACACCAAATATACTAGACCTATTGCTTATAGTATCTGAGATATGGACCTGACCACCAAAACTTAACCTTAAGCTTTTAAAAAGTTAGTTAACGCCGCTGCCGCCGCCGGTCACTATCCCTATGTCGAGCTTTCTGCGTTCTGCGACTTAAGTCGCAGGCTCGACAAAAATCAGATCATGAAAAAAAAACAATTTAAACTAAGCCATTGTGATGCCTATGATTACAACTAAAGGTACAGCAAAAGATGTCTTCAAATATTTTTGAAACATTTTTCAGGTTAAATTTTAAGTCATGGCAATAGGATATTAGAATTGTACCATGAGGATTGAAGATGGCAAGAGTATTATATTCTAGGGCTCTATCTCCTTCTATCGTTCTGTAATCTAAACTGTACAGCTTCCCACAACAATGGAATTCATCATCATTACATACAGTCTGAAAAACAAATGTTGTAAATTAAATTAAACTTCTTATCATGACAAAAATATGGAGCTATCCATTACCAAGTTTCAACTACGCAGTGCATTACACTTTTTAAATTTTTTTTCTAGGAATTGGAACTAAGATATCCTTATACGAAAATTTTCCACTGTTAAACAGGGCCCGACATTTGTCTGGTACCAGCAGAAATCCAGTTGACAAGTGAAAACGGTGTTGCAATTGTCTGATCAGACAAGTAAAAATGTACCTGCTTTTCCCAATATATAAATGTTCGAATCAAGCAAACACAACGCATAACCTGTAAAAAATTAGCAAATCTAGAAACTAAGGAAGGTAATCACTCAGAATTTAAAAAAAGCGTATTCTTATACATTTGTGTACATGAATTTTGATCTATCTATTGAAGTTGATATCGAATGTTGCCTGGTAACTATGGACTTAAGGTTTTTTTACAACACTAGCGATGGTGAGACTGATTAGTTTATGACAGGAATTTTGCTTCATAATAAAGAATTTATGAATTTTGCTTTTTTTTTCCGGACAAGTAAATAATTGTGTGGGACAAGTGGATTTACAAACCACTTGTCCGATGGAACAAGTAAGGAAAAAAGTCAGGATATTTTCTTGGACTGGACTCATCATTTTTTAAATTGGCAAGTCCCATAAAATTTTCACGAGTCCCAATGAATGTTCACAAGTTTTGTTTCCAAAATTTTGAATCATGTTGCTCCCAGTAAATGCCTGATCCTTGTTAAATATTTATTATTTATTCAAAGCCATTCATGACTTTTTCACCTTATTTTTTTCAAATTGTTTCAAATATTTTTTATCACCCAAGCCAATTAAATAAATGTTTTACAAAGTTAAAGAAAATTAACATTTTGAAATGGACTTCCTCCAAATGTCTGACTGAAACTTCAAAAAGATTTAGATATTTTAATTCATTAATGCAATCATGAAACACTGAAAAAGTTTAAAATGGGATCAAATGGAAAACAAGTGTCAAAAATAACTACAATGTTAATATAAACTCAGTAATTATCCTCTTTCCTCATTGTTTGGCAGTTTTATTGTCCTAATACCTGGTTTATTCCAGGTAAATTTTAGTTGCCGCCATTTACATAGTTTACAAAAGTTAATATCCTATCGGAAACCGTCCGGACATGATCGGAATCCGCCTGCATACAGGGACGCATTTGAAGTAAATTTGCTGCATCCAGAATAAAAAATTCACGCACAGGACGAGTATAGATCCCTGAATGTAGATTCCTGTTAAACTATAATATAACTGTCAAAAATACCTGTTTATCTACAAACAGGCATAATATGAAGTTAAAGAATGCACTCCAAACAGTTGATAATTTTTCATTACTGAAACTATTGTGCTTGTCAATAGTCATTACAGGTTATTGATATGAATGGGATGTTAAGTAATTACTTCCTTCCATTCATAAGTACAGAATGTCAACCAGCTTACACCTCAAGTGTACAAGGAATACTGTAATGTGATCATCACACAGGGCCCTGCTACATATATATTGTTGTAGAGAACATAAAAATATTTTAAGTGACTGATAGGGCATTGTCAATATACAACTTGCACATAAACTTGGTTAAAATGGATAAAAAATGTTGAATCTAGAGCACTAACAAGAAGTTGATAGGGAAAAACCCCGTCAAGGGTAGTTATTCCCATAAAAATTATCTAAGAGCCCCCTCAAACTTAATTAAGGTATCATCAATATACATCTTCCATTTTAAGTTGGTTAAAGTCCATTGAGAAATGTAGAATTGAGAGCGCTAACAAGAAGTTGATAGGGAAAAAACTAAGTCAAGAGCAGTAACTCAAAAATTATCCGATAGAACTCTTTTTAAAACTTGATTAAGGTATTGCCCTTATACACCTTCCATATAAATTTGGTTGAAATTCGTCGAGAAATGTAGAATTGACAGTGCTAATAAGAAGCTGATAGGGTAAAACTAAGTCAAGGGAATTAATTCCCACAAAAATTATCTGAAAGTGATCATTTTCGAACTTGAACAAGGTATTGCCCATATATACCTTCCATATAAATTTGGTTGGAATCCTTTGAGAAATGTAGAACTGAGAGTGCTGACTAGAAGTTGATAGGGAAAAACTAAGTCAAGGGCAGACACTCCCACAAATATTTTCTGATAGCGCTCGTTTTCAAACTTGATCAAGGTATTGCCCATATACACCTTCCACATAAATTTGGTTGAAATCTGTTGAGAAATGTAGAATTGAGAGCGCTAACAACAATTGTTGACAAATGGACAGACAGACACAGTGAAAACTATAGGGTCCCGCATCTCTGATGTAGGTCCTAATAACTGTTTATAGGAACATCAGCTTTATGATAAAATCTTAACTTCGTTGTGAATTTTACAAATATTCAGCAAACAGTGCATTTTATGTATGCACTGCCCTCAGAATTGATTCAATGAACCATGAAATTGGAGGTCTTAGCAGATTTTTTACAAACTTTATATTTAATTTACCACTTAATGCAGATCATGATAAATCATTTATTTTCATATGGTTTTATATAAACTTTATATAAAACTTTATCTGACTTATTATCACATAACTGAGGTTAGTTTACCATAAAATTTTAGGTTACAACCAAATTGAATACTTTTACGTACATACTGAAGTACCATTTATGCAAGCAATATTTATTACATCTATGTCAAGATAAATGAATTATTATATTTATGTAAGGTTTTCAAATTATTTTGGAGCAGATGAACAACCTTTCAAAACAAATATGCAGTACCTAAAGGTTTTACAGCCCTCAAAAAATTATATATGTACGTATAAGTTTCGATGTGATATTTTGAAACATTATGAAATTCTTTTATACTTTTTTCAATTTCTTGCCTCCTAAAGTGTTATGATGTGTTTATGATGTATCAATCTAATGTATAAATTAAAAATTTTAATCCAACCTACCCGGATTTCATTCATTAAAGATGTTGCTAGGCCGTCTTTACCTAACAGGACAAGATTCATAGGACAGGACTCTGTTAGCTGGGACTGTGCCTTTGGACCTGGCCTATAAAACAATATTAAGAATATATAAGAATGCTATTTTCAATGCTCTTTTGAATAATATCTTTAAGAAAGCTTCATGCATTAAAAGTTGCTTTAAGTTCCAGTATTAAAAAAATTCTTTTATACCATACTTTTCAGACGTTTGGTCGAGGTTTTTTTTCATGAGAATTCAATCCTCAACCTTTCTTCCGTTTCAACCTTTCTAAGATCCAAAGCTGAAAAATCTTGTATCCTGAATGATATCAACATTCTCCTTTGCAGGACTTTTTCAGGGAAGAAATATAATTACATGTCATTTATTGTATAAATAAAATAATAAACTTTGTTACAATACGTTATCTGGTCGTCTTTTTATTTGTCAGGGTATGTTTAAATTTATCATGCAAAGTAAATAGAGATCGTATCCTGAGCAAACAATGATACGGATATGGATTTGGTTGACATCAAACATATTAGTATAAATTTATCAAAACTAAAAGTAACATTGTTCTGTTGTGATTGTTATTGACATAATGAAAAGAAATAAGCTGTAAATCTGTAATAGTTTTGTCTTCTTTTTTTTTTTTTTATAAAAGAGCCTTTCGGGTGTGCTCCTCTCAACAGGAGAATCGTACATAGAAGCAACTGTTTGAACACGAGTAGTAGTTTTTTAATCAATAATGGCGGCAGACAAATTACTGTACTTGATTAACTTATAAAGTTGTTACAATCATTATCTATATCTTTTTTACTGTTACACATGGTTCATACAGACTCCTAAATTTCAAATTCTGTGACTTTTCCACGATATTTCAAGACCTTCTATTTGCTTTCCCATACCTCATCTCATTGAAGATCATTTTAATGCTAATCTTTAACAGACAGTTTAAAGTGCACTGATGGCTAATGCCTTAAATCACAAACCAAAGAAGTAGAGATCAGGAAATCCTGAATAACATAAACAAAATGTCGGCACTTTCGATAACAGTGAAGAATGTCAAGCACTCTAACTGCTTCTCAATGACTTTAAAAGACCAAAGTGAAATTCAGTGACTTTCCATGACCTGTGCGAACCATGTTACAACCTTTGACAATAAAACTTACCTTACTGGTTGTGATGCCAGTAAATACTGAACCCTATTTTCTGCACATTTTTCTCTAAAATGACATCTATCTTTTTTTGGACATTCTATAAATCCTAAGTGGTTGAATAGGATGATTTTTCTTTCTTCTTCTATTCTGTCCAATTTTTTATACCTGCAATACAAGGTATAAAAGTTTTTTTTTCATGCAATTGTGCACACGAGGTAGACATATATATCATATATCACATTGGTCCTGTATCTAAATATAGAAACGGGGATAACGAAATGTTTCATTTCAAAATATAAAGTTTTTAATTTCCTGAACCAACCAGCTGAGTGTCAAAATGTCATTTTTATTTTGTTAAAATTTGTTGAAAATTAACTGTTTTTATATGCAAAAATGCACATACCAATGTAAATATAAGATTCTATGATTCGACATATGATGAGGTAAATGTCACTAATAAAACAGTTCAATTTAATATATAGAAATTCAGAGATCTTAGGAACAGCAGAAAACTATATTTAGCTCTGACAACATCCATGTTGACAGGACTGTGATAAATACTCACTACAACAACAATGACTTATATAATAAGTATATAAGCCAACCTTTTCAAAAACAAGTAGCTATTTCTCTGTACTTTAGACAGAATGGACCTTTTTTAATGAATATTTGACTTTTTGTTTGTTTGTTTGTTTGTTTATTTTATTACCTAATATCGTCCTGTAATTCTCTTGTAATTGTCTCTATATCTTCCTGTGTAATCCTATCTGCTGTACTAATCATACTAATAAATAAGTCCGACTTTTCCCATAATAATTCCTGAAATTCTAATTTTGCTTGCTGTTTAAGTTCTTGTTGGTGTTGTTCATACACCTGCTCACGTTCATTTGATAACAGTTCATTGTA
The DNA here is from genome assembly GCA_028015205.1 of Mytilisepta virgata. Classification (NCBI taxonomy): domain Eukaryota; kingdom Metazoa; phylum Mollusca; class Bivalvia; order Mytilida; family Mytilidae; genus Mytilisepta; species Mytilisepta virgata. Next base: position 26,598,220 of record CM051515.1, read on the forward strand.
ACAATCCTTCCCAATGAAAAATATATACGTTTCATGCAGTCCTTTCCCTGGTATCACTTGTGGATTTTCTTCTAGAGCTATTTTGAATTTCTTTTTTAACCTGAAAAAATATTTTTTTAAATCTTCAGCATCCATATATTCTCATCAGTATGCACTTCTTTTACCTGGTACACAACACCAAATTAGAAGGCAAATAACAAAACATATTGGTCAAATCTGAATAGCAAAAAAATATTTGTCCTAAGGACACTAGGCACCAATTCCAAACAAACACCAAAATCATGATCTGTCAACCATCACATTGAGGTCACACCACCTCTTTGAACTTAATTTTGAATAGATCCCATCTTACTGTATTTAGTGTTAAAGTTTCACGTTTAATAATTTAACTAGCTTTAATCCAAACTTTAACCTAAATCTATTGCAGACGGGCATTAAAAGTTTAATTTTCGGAAAAAAGGATAAAAATTATCCATCATTAATTACATTTGAAATAATGAATTGTCTATTCATCGCTAGAATCAAATTCATTCATTTCTAGGGGCCTCGGTGGCCAAGTGGTCTAGGTGGTCATGACTACTAATCACTAGCCTGTCAACACTGAGGTTGTGAGGTCGATTCTGACCTGTGCCGGGGTGTGTTCGACTCAAATCTTAATTGAAAAGGATTGTCAATTTTTCCTACCAAAGGTTGGCAGTTCTCTCCAGGTATTCCCGCTTTCTCCACCAATAAAAACTTATGACCGCCGCGAAATAGCCAAATGTGCTGAAAGCGATGTTAAACCCCAACTAAAGAAACAAACAAAACATTCATTACTCACTTTGTGAAAATCTTGTCAATGTTAATTCTACTTATCAAAACTCAAGTACTTGAGAATGATCAGGATATCTTTCTCTTTATCATGATGTCAAGAAATGAGGGAGACAACTGTAAGAAGTCACCAGGCAGATGATCTTTTTTTAAACACGATAAATGTGCTTTGTTTATATTTGATACTCACTGTGACTTTCTGTGTTCAGCATTAAGTGCATTAAGATGATTTCGGAAACAGTTTTCGGCATCAGAAGATTTGAGCAGATCAAAGGGAATTCTGGTCTCTGATAAATTCTCTACAAAATCTTGCTGTGACTTCCAACTTTCAACATCCGGCACTTCAACAAAATATGTGTCAAAGTCTGGATGGTCTAATATATATCTCTGACATCCCGACCAAGGTCTGTAAAATATAAATTTTCAGTAAACTAGAATACTAACAATGTCAGAAAGGGCCTCGCCGGCTTGTGTGATTGAACTCATGGGAATTAAAACGCTTCAAAATCTATATATTCCCCAAACAGTTGTTTTCTGATTTTCCTAAAAATCAAAAGGGACCTTACTCTGATCATGTCCAATACTGTGTATAAAATTTATGAAAATCTGTGAAGGCAATCTGAAATTATCATACGAGATAGTGTTAATTCTCAAAATATGCATTTTTTCATATAAAAACTAAGTTTTCCCCAAAAATTGCTGTCCTATTTTCCTCAATACTGAAAGGGACCTTCCTTTGGTCAAGTCCAATATTGCGTATAAAAATCATAAAAATCCGTGAAGTCAATCTTAAGTTATCGTACGACAAAGGAAATGCTGACGGACAGACAGACAGACAGACGGACGGATGGTACAACAAAGGAAATGCAGACAGACTGACAGACAGACAGACGAACAGATCATAAGACAAAGGAAATGCTGATGGACAGACTACTTATTATAGACCTTTCTTTCATCATGTCCAACACTGTGTATAAAATTTATGAAAAACTGTGAAGGCAATCTTAAGTTATCGTACAACATAGTGTTATTTCTCAAAATATGCATTTTTTCAAATAAAAACTAAGGTTTTCCCCAAAAAGTGTTTTCCAATTTTCCTAAAAATCAAAAGGGACCTTCCTCTGATCATGTCCAAAACTGTGTATAAAATTTATGAAAATCTGTGAAGCCAATCTTAAGTTATCATACTGTACGACATAGTGTTAAATCTCAAAATATACATTTTTTCATATAAAAACTAAGTTTTTCCCCAAACAGTGTTTTCCGATTTTCCTAAAATCAAAAGGGACCTTCCTTTGGTCAAGTCCAATATTGTGCATAAAAATCCGTGAAGGCAGTCTTAAGTTATCGTATGACAAAGGAACTGCTGATGGACAGACTGATTAATATAGGGCAGCCGCCATTTCATGGCGGGTCCCTAATTAATGGTCTATTCACAAAATCATTAGACACAACTAACAGAAAGTACTGTCATGATTGTGGTATAAAGAATTGTTGTTGCCAGTCAACAGGTTGTATTATATATATTGACATCAAATTTCTATATTTCATCGAGGATATCAGAATATATGAAATGAAACAACCTTTTTTAATGTGTACCCCTTAATACTCTAGTCATACACTGATGCAAAGTTTACAACTGTATTTTATATGGCATAATTTTATTTCCACAAAAACATATTTTGAACATATTAAAACTAGGTTCCTTACACAGACATTTCTTTTATCCAAAGTGTTAGAGTTCAGTTAAACCTGTTTCAATGGTCATATTAATTAATCTTGACACCTACACCTGAAGCAGTCATACTAGAATTCTCCAGAGTTCTCATGTCTTGATAAAATTTGAATTAAATTAACCATCACATGATTTTTGTCCTTTTTAGGTTTTAAATAATATCTTCACTACTAACAGATAAAAAATATGGATTTACTGTTAAAGTTGAATCTTGATTAAATGATTACATATTTTGCAGCCGCTTTTCCCCTGACAACTGAAAAGAACTTTACTGAGAGAGTTTACTAACAATTTCAAATATTACCTGTCATTTATAGTGATGAGATCTGGAAGAAAATGCTGTAGAGCATCTGGTAACTTTTTCACAAAGGCCTGCTCACGTTTTTTAATTTGTTCATCACGCAAGTATGCAATATGTCTGCGGAATAAACGTTTTGCTGATTCTGTTCCAAATAAATCGACATAATGCCCAAAGTCAGAGTCCTTTTCCAGTTTTCGTTTACTTGAAGGCCATGCTGCTTTTGAATCTGTAATTTGCACTCGCAACAGACTCCTGTATGCTTCTGTAGCCACATCTAAAATTTCTTTCCGCTGTTTGACAGCATCGCTGAAGGGTATTATTTTTGGCCTCGCTTTGGTTTTGTCAATAAGATGTGCAAGTGTCATGAAAGCAAGTTCAATATTCACATTTTCATGTGCAGACGTACCGATGAGTGGAATATTATTCCTATATTCCTTTCTCGCCACTATTTTTTCTGCTTCTTTCACATATATTTCATCAGCTTCATCATGTTTTGTTGTCACTAACACTACAGGTTTTTTAGTTTTCATCACACCATTCAAAAGATGTACAACAAAATCTACCTGATTAGCTAACGTCCGTTGTTGTACAGCACTTACATCAAAACAACAAATAAAGCCATCAATATTTAGTTTCCCATCTGGAATTATTTTCTGTTCATATGAGCTGTCAGTTTCCATACCTTGGAAAAGAAAGTAGACAAATAAACCATATTTGATATTAAGTTTTCTTCTTTTTTTTTTTTGCTTGAAAAATCATTCTAATTAACTTATCAAAGAGATGGAAATCTGAGGTATCTAAAATGAAATTATTATTTGCACTATTAGCTATTAATGTATAATATCCGTAAAGTTATAGTGTAAAATTTAAAACTAGAAGTTCCTTGGTGAAACTTTCTGTTTAATACTTAACTGAAAATTATCAGAGCAAAATCTCATTACATGTAAAGCTGTTCAATACTGTGGTGAAATTATCAGCTGTAACACATTAGTATTACTTTCAAAATTGTAACTATGAATAAATATTGACTCAACTGTAAGGACTTATGTGTATAAAACAGAATATATTCATATGTACATGTGAAAGTCATCTAGAAAATGGGCTATGTGCAACTGAAACATTATTCCACTAAAAGTCTTCAATAAGCGCATTGTGATATGAAAGCAAAAATTATCAAAAAACCCTTAATGACTCCCAGAAAAAACATGAGGGACCAGGTTTCTCAAAATCAATTCAGACTTGTATTTCTATAGAGAACCTTTCTGTTTAAATATTATAAGGATACAGTCAATATAACAATAGTAAATGAGAAGAAACCTACAGTCTACAGATTCCCATAATACAAATGCAAATATTTGTGGTCCAATAAAAACAAATGCAATGATACAATGAATATCATGTGTACTATGAACATTTGTACCTCTATGTATGACCTAAACAATATAATGCCAGATATCCGTATGATCACCCTAAATCATTTACTTGACCCTATACTTCTTGCATCCATAACTTCTGTTCAGCTGTACAGCTTTTTGGGATGAACATGAAAATTATCATTCCTATCTGTACCTTTAAATAAAAAATCTCTTAAATACTGGTGTGAGTTTTGAACAAGAGGCTCCCAAAAGTCTGAATCACTCACCTGTTATCTTTTGTGTAGATCTTGCATGAATGATTATTTTTGCTATTTAATGTATACCATCACAATTTTCTCCTTAATATTGATCTGTACAGCTAAAATATAGAATCCTGAACCCAAACAGATATGGTTGCAAGGGACTTTTTCATCAGTTGCTTTGGACTTTTTTTTAATGACACTGACTCTTGACCTTCCATTTTGACTTGAACAGGTAAATTGTAGGGTCCTGGACCCAAATATATATGGTTGCTAGGGACTTTTTCACCAATTGCTGTGGACTTTTTCAATGACCTTGACTCTTGACCTTTCTTTTTGACTTGCACAGGTAAATTATAAGGTTCTTAACCCATATATATGATTGCTAGGGACTTTTTCATCTGTTGCTATGGACTTTTTCATCGGTATATATGGAATTTTTCAATGACCTTGACGCTCCATTTTAATTGTACAGGTACCATTTTATTTATTTCAAGTTATGCATCTGTGACTGTCAGGCCATTATTTACTGTTTATATGTAAATAATCGTTCAAGGGCAAAAATTCCTATAAGAGGTCAATTGACGATTTTGGTCATATTGACTTATTTGCAAATCTTACTTTGCTGAACATTTTTGCTGCTTACAGTTTGTCTTTATCTATAATAATATTCAAGCTAATAAACTACATTTGTAAACCTGCAAAATTTCCTTAAAATTAACAATTCAGGGGCAATAACCCGAAAATGAGTTGACTGATTCGTCTGAAAATTTCATGGCAGGTAGATCTTGACCTCATTAGCATTTTTACTACTTGTCAGTTTTGCCCCAACTGCTTTAGTTTTCAAGATATGAACCAAAAAGTGCATTTTCACCTATTTTCTATTTTTAGCCAGGGCAGACATTTTTCTCAACAGACAAGAAAATAAAGCAAAATTTATTCTAGATACCCTAAGGATCATTCAAACTAAGTATGGTTGTTATTGGTTCAGTGGTTTCAGAGAAGAACATCTTTGAAAAAGTTTACGACAGACGGACGACGAACGCCAAGTGATGGCAAAAGCTCACGTCCTTTTAGGATAGGTGAGCTTAAAATTCAAATGTTAAAACCTAAATTAAAACATATTATTACCTAACTGATCTTTACATATGTACATCAATTTCTCTGCCGACTGAACTTTTGTCATGGCCGCTCGTTTGTAATATGGGTCAGTTCGTCCAGTTTTAAATGGCTGGAATGAAACATCGTCAATAAACTCAGTTTGTTCTATTACATGGAATGTAAAATTGTTCCCATCATCAGTTTTCGTAACTTCACCCCAATACAAAAAGTGATCATTGTTTATTACACGACCAGCAAAATCACTTTGACTCAGTACCGAGATGTGATCTTGAGAATACTTATCAGCCACTTGGCAAATAAAACGATTGCAAAAGCAGGACTTTCCTACACCAGCAGCACCCTTCTGGTTCTCAGTCCCAGACAAACCGATTACACTAACATTGAACGTACGATCATCAGTTTTCTTGGCCATATTCCAACTATTTAATAGGGTTAGGAATGTCCAACAGGGGAGCTAATCTGTGAAATTTATCTGGTAACAAAGTTTTTTCAGCAGCAATATAACATGACCTCTGACTCTGACCCATCATGTCAGTTTCATTACAATGTTCTAAACTGAATGGTTACAGTTTCTAACATTATTCCAGAACACATTTTGTAAACAAAGGTTTCCACCTTTCCTATCTTTCTCAGTTCTTTCATACACTTGGATTTAGTCCTAAAATAAAAGAGTTAAAATCAATTTAAAAACATAACTGAAATAACAAAAACTTTATATGTAGAATTCTCAAATTTTACAACAGGAAGTAAATAATACAAGGTGTTTGTACTACATGTATAAATATATAGCTGGATAAAATATTTTATACTATGAATATTGCTGGATAAAATATTTCATATTAACAACTTTAATAAAACACAATTTAACTGGTTTATTATTGTTATCAGACTATTATATCCAAAAACATTCTGTCAGAAAAGCTTTACTTGATAGTGTTATCAAACTTAAATCTCAAAATCTTATATATCCCTTTATGATAAGACTATCTACAATGTTTCCTGTTGTCCAGTTTCGGAATATAAATCATCTCTGATAATGAATGACCCTGCTGCTATTAAATACAGCAATTAGAACAATCTGTTACATATATATGTCAGGTTCGTCCAAGATACATATAGATAAGGCATATATGCCCCCTTTTTTTAAATGTGAATGTACAAATGCTAGGTCAATTTTTTTTTAATAAAAGTAGTTTTAACCATCTTGAAATGATTACAAAAAAAGACTCTGTGTCTTCTATTACTTCAGTATGAAAATATCTGGACAACACTGGAACGGCAGTGTAAATTACTGGAAAAAATTGGAACCACAGTGAAGATCAAAGTCTACCTGTATTTAATGATATTACTGAAAAATTCCTAAAAGTATCAGTTACAATAGTCAGAACTGAACTTGATCTTCATTTTATATTTAGTAATTCTGTAAATACACAAAAGTACAATAATTTTCCACACTAAAATACTCAGATTTTTTTCGGGAAAAGAATCAAATAAGAATTCCTTTCTTTTCCTTGTCATTTTTGTTTGAAAAAAAGAAGGAATAACATCACCTAGAAACCATTCATTTTTGATGGAGAGACACACTGACAAATTGGTGACAACATGTACATGTATTATGTATTTATTGTGCAGCTGTTACAACTATGTTAGCATCTGGATACATGTATTTTACAAAGTTTATTGACATGACAATATTCTGAGTAGTCCTATTGCAAATTAAGTATGTGTTCAGGATGTATAATTTATTATACTATGATGTAAATGTAATTTTAGATGATAAGTAATTTCCGACTTTACTTGTTTCTTAAGATCTTGTTTGTAATCTGTTTCTCCCCCCTTATGGCCTCATCTTCAATGTTAAATCTGAAAACAACAACCCTACTGTCCATTTTTAATTAAGTTACATGGGTTGGTAAAATTAATGCACTCAAAATAGTCTAATGATCTCTGTATTTTTCAATTATTAAAAATTTTATGTTTAAGAAAATTTAAGAAATGATCAGAAATTTAACCCGAACCATAAACGCAAGTCTTGTCTCAACAGGAAGACTTTTTTAAAATTAAGATTGGTTCAATACCGGTACATAAGAATTTATTTCCTTAAATACAATGATGTGAAGTCTATAAAAAAGGAAATAACACTAAATGTAGATTTCCAACTTTTCACAGGAACATGCATTGTGTTAACCTGCATGATAAGTAACAATGTAGTCTTTTGTAATTTGATCTGGACATATTATAGATAAACACAATTATTGATTTCATAGTGTTAATATTTTCATGCATGAATACATATATGTACAATAATATAGGTAATTTAATGAATGAAATGTACATACAATATATATATGCATGTGATTATCTATAAACATACATGAATATTTTATGAATGAATTCAAGGTTCTTTTCATTATCAATCATATTTTGATGTTAATTATTACACATATATTCTAATTATTTCAATTTAAGAAAATTATTCTATTACAACCAACATGATCTTGAATTATTTTTTAACCTTATATCTGAATCAGAGTAGATATGATTTGAGGGCAGAAGGGCATATATACTTAAGACAAGGTACACTTTAATGCAGTTTCAGGTCTACAGAAGAAAACAAAATCATGTTAACTTTATGAAATAACAATTATTAAATTATCTAATGTTGATTAGACTTGTTTTACTGTAATTTAACCATTTACAGTCAAACATGTTTGTTCAAATACTTTTTATTCAAAAACTTGATGACCAACCCTAATTTTTGCCCATTAATTACCAGTAATACCTTAACTGGCCATATGAATTATTTAAACATGCTTGAGTTGAATATATCGGTTATATCAGACTCTTTTTATAGTCCTAAAGTGCAAAGGTTACATGTATATTATTTTACCATTCAGATTTCAAACCTGACAGGCTTTACCAAGTCAGACTATCCTGACTCTATGTTGTGTTTATGTTTGTGTTTTGTGATCTTTCATGTTATTTTTTGTCCAACGTTCTGTCAGTTGGGTTGCTTTGATAGATTGGTACATCACTGTTGACCTTTCCTGTTATCCATTTTGCTGTTTATTAATTTATCAGATGTGTTTTTCGTTTCATATAATGTTACTTCTGACTAAGTTTTAAGTAATTTATTTTAATTGTAAAGATTGTTATTTCCACAAATCATTGCCATTGTTTTCATTCATTGGTCTTTTCCACACTTAAAAGAACAACCATTTAAATGTGCTACATTACATTGCCAAAACTGAATATGGATTTGTTGAAGCACTGGATATTGGATAAGTCAAAGTTTTCTTTAAGTCCCCTTCAATTCGACGATTCGATAATTGTTTTTCAATGACTAAATGAAGAGGGTAAATGTGAGCACTGAAAGGACAGATGAAAGCAATGAAAGAGGGGTATGGTACTGATCCTCTCTATTTTAGGCTCGATAGAACACTGTTGACCATTTCCTTTAATAATGTGTACAGTTAAGTTCTGTTGTACTATATGTACATGTACATTAACACGGATCACCGTGACCTTTTGAAGAGGGGGTCCACCACTCTTAAATATTTCAGCATCATGCTTCTTTCTGGATGCCAGCTATTTTTCTTTCAATCTCAATGGTAAAGGAAAGTAAAAAGTTTATTTTGGTAGTCTTTTACTCATTATTAGTACAAAGTTTTAAATAAATTTAGATGATTCAAAACTGCGATTGGAACAGAAATCTTAACAAAAAGAACCTAAACAGCTATAAAGTCATTTTAATGTTAAGATATTGTAAATTATGTATGTCAATTCAGCAACTTCAAGACCATAATTCACAGACAGTTACAGTAAGATATATAATTAAAGTCTACTACAGGTATGTTAAATATATCGTACTAAAAGTGCTTGTGCCATCATGGCATTAAAGAAAATTGCAATATCTGGTTCTGGGGATAAACCGTAATGATGAATATATATGGGGTATGAGCATGATGAATGAGCTATAGGGCACTTGATTAATGGCTGACAATTACTTCTAAATGTATAGTTTGTGTTTCCTACATAGGTGTTTTAATAGGCCACAGAAATGTTTAATATTAATAAGTTCTATTTTTGGATTTTTTTTTCAAACTTTTTCTGGGTTAAGATAAGACAAAATAAGTTTTATCATAATTAATTCCATTTTTCCTCAACCATTGTCCACCCTTGAATTTTTGTCTGTGGTGATTCATTATATGCAAGTTAACCCACAACCTTTGACACAATATGGTAGAAATCTGAAGTACAAACTGTATATGATTTTTTTGCATCCAACAAATCAGAACAGTTAAGTAAAACACAATATACAAATTTGTTCTTTTTTTTTTAAAAATATCTAAATATACTTATCAGTATTGCTAACCATGCCAAAAATATTTTTAACAAAATTCATATAAACCTTAAAGAAATTTCTTAATGGTATCAGCCAAATAGATAAGTTTATTTGTCCTGTTACAAATTATATGTAATCTGTAAATGTAATTCATGTATGGCCATTTAATATGGAAGCTGTTTAACTTCCTTGTGAAAAAACATGAATAACATGTGCCTGTATATTAGTGATTTCTTCAAATATGTTTAAACAATTAAATGAATAAAATTATAGTTATATATTTGATCAATAAATATTTATTTTAATTCACCTGTATGAATGTGTTAATTCCATATTACAGACATTCTATGGTCAACAATGTGTGCAGTTACAATGTAATCTCCATATGCATACACATAATTAGTCACCCACGCTCAAATTTAAAAATAGAAGCAAGATCTGCCATAAAAAAGCTATAAATTAGATGGATCTATTTTTATAATTTTTGAAGAAGTTTTTAAACTGAAAACTTTCAATAATTTAGCAAAATTATATTCCCCTAGTACATTTGTAAAAGTACACAATATCATTTTTGTGTGCTTATTTTGTGCCTTTATTTTTTTTACTAATATTAATTTTTCAAAAATTTTATCAAATCTTTCAAAGGAGATATAATTAGAAAAAAACAACAAAACCCTTTCTGGTGCCCTTTTGCTTTTAAAACAACCTGTCTTACCCCCTCAAGGTAGGAATTGTGCTCAGACATTAAAAAGATGACTAATGAATGAAATCCCATTTCAAAGATCAATTAACATAATCAATTTCACATGTTAAAAAATCAATTTTTTACTACAACCTGTAAAACTTAAGTCAATATTGGGAAAAAAAAAGATTAGTAGTAAATGATTAGTCATCGTGAGCGTCTTAGTACACAATACTATAAATATTGCATGATGACATACATATATAAAACAGGTGTTGTATAATTTTTTTTTTAACCTGAATGGTTTTACTTAATCAGTAAGCCCTTTTCACTCTTTGGCCATCCTAGATACACACATTTTTGACTTGCTATTACAATAGAACAAAATTACAATCAATTTACCTTTTTGTGCAGCCCTCTGCAAGTTTAAAAATGTATGTGCTAGCCATCCACCCATATTATCTATCAATCAATTAATAGGAAAGCATTTGGAAAAATATCACAGTCTATAATTTGGTAGAAAAAAAATTTCAAGGATGAAATATAAATTGGGTATTATACTATTTGGTAGCCCTATTCCTTATCTGTAACTTCTGTATAAGTGATCATTAACAATTAATTTACTCAAAACATTACACTCTAGAGAATTTAGAGAGAGAACTAAAACCTATTGTCCAAACACGCAAAAATCAAAGCCCTAAACAAACATATTATAAGCTCTACCCAATCAAATTGCAGGAAATGCCAAATTTAATGAAAAATTTAATAAAACCGGACCCTGTTCTCAGGATGGTTGCATTTATAAGCTGAATATATAGATTTTACACCAGTGCCTATGTTTATTATGAGATGCAGTAAAAGCAACATCTAAATAGATGTACAAACATGCACATGTGTAAGCATGAAACTATCGCGATGTTGCCAAATCCTAAAGAAAATTACCAGTGGCTAATGAAAATTGCTCAGTAGTAACCACAGTGCCAGTGGCGAAAGAAAATTGTCAGCAATATGGAATATAATTTTGAACATAAAATAGTTTCCAGTATGGGAAGTGCAAATTTCCATAAGTTTTCGTTGTGTAACTGCCGAATTTATCAATCTCCAACAAGGATCTGTAAATTTCATCAGCCTCTGTTGGACATAAGAAATGAATTGTCAACTTACACTCTTTTAAGCAGTCTTAACATATTACCCTTATTTAATACAAATGTTGTTATGCATAATATATCAATGTTTTGGTTAAGTTCAGTAATAAATGTCATCATCATGTGCATCAGCTGCTTTTACGGTCTATGCGTTGTCTGTGTATTGTTAATTTTGATGTTACAGGTATCTTCTTCGAGGTTCGTGTTTGCTACGAACACACAGACAGATAGTAATAAGTGGCTACACAACGCAATAGAAATGAAAAAAATAAAATCAACAATGTTTGCTACATGTAACCATATGTACCCCATCACAGAGAAAAGTTGAAGCTCCACAAGATGCACAAAATGGTCACGAGTCCCAAATTATTTCTGTGAGACCAGAATGTATGACATCACCATGTACAGTGTGATGTTGTCAAAAGTTTACTTTTTTCCAAAATTTTGAATCATGTCTCATGTTCTCAGTATATGCCCAATCGGTTGTAATGATACGCTGCCTTCACGATATGATACGCTTTGTTAATTTCCTTCATGATACTATTACTTTCGATACAATAGGATACAATGTATGCATTATGTCTTCCTCCGTACTTTCTGTTCCATCTATGTTCACAAGTTTAGATCCGAAGTATTTCCATACTTTTGATCGAAATTTGGCAGGTGGATCTCTAAGTTTCACATTAATATTTCCCTGGCCATGCTAGCATCCTTGACCCTTGCCATTATTGTTTTTGTCTGAACCTCCTTTAAGGAGAGTTACTTTCACTTTTAATGAGACAGCTAAAATAAGTATTCGGTCCCCCATAGCAAAACCGGAAATGTTCAATTCTTTTGGCCATTTTCGGTGTTCGAATCATATGTCATTGTTGACGGTTGGGCAACAATGACAAATGATTCGAACACTGAAAATGGCAAAAAAAATTGAACATTTCCAGTACTTTGGAGTATCGTTACACCCCGATCCTTGTTAAATATTTATTATTATTTGTTCAAAGCCATTTATTACTTTTTTACCTTATTTTTTTTTCAAATTGTAGAATTTTTCAAATATTTTTAATCACCCAAGTCGCAAGCCAATTAAATAAATGTATAACAAGGTTAAAGAAAATTAAACATTTTGAAATTAATTTCACCCAAATGTCTGACTGAAACTTAAAAAGATTTAGATATTTTAATTCATCAATGCAATCATAAAAGATAATGAAGCATTAAAAAAGTTTAGAATAAGGTCAATGCAGAACAAATGTTAAAAGTAAGTACAATGTTAATATTTAAACTAATAATTTTTCAGTAACCATGCTCTTTCCTCATTGTCATTATTATTATCCTAAAATCATCATCCACATCTGTAATTAAGACAACTACATGTACCTGGTTTATCACAAGTAAATTTTCGTTGACGCCAGTTACATGTTTATAATCCTATCAGAAGTGAACTGGAAATGATCGGAATCCACCTGCATAAGTAGATGCATACAGGGGCACATCGGAAGTAAAACTGCTGCGTTCTGACTGAAAAATATGCATACAGGATGCATCTAGATGTGTTGAAAGGATCCCTTATATATTTTCTATTATTTTATCCAATCAGAAGAGCTTAAATAAAAGCTGTTTGGAATCAAGGCTTTTGATGAAAATCGAAGAATTCAAGAACCAATCATCAGCAAATTTTTCACTCGCCACCCAAGGAAAGTACAAGCAGTTTTCATTTACAAAAATGTACTTACTCGGTGGGATTTCAAATTTCGGACAAGTGCTTATTTCTCACAGTGTAACAAATATCATGTACTGCCTTAAATAGTGAGAGCTATAAAATTTTAACAAACATGTATGTGTTGCTCCACACTTGAAAGTTTCTGTTACAAATATGACAAAAAAGGGGAACACTTTCTATGTAAGTCAACAAAGTCTTATTAGTTTTATTTTTTATTAATTCGGCTCCAAAATTTGTTTGGAAAGGCGAAGTATTGTAATCGTACCATGTTTTCCGTTACAAATTTTGTCGCGGTCGTTTAGCAAAACTGCTGCATATTTAGCCGTGAAATTTTACATGTGAAGAGGTTTTAATGAACAGTGCACCTCAGTATACGTTTTTTTATTTTAAATTAAGATCGAGGCTGCTTATCATTTACTTAATTGTGTTATAAATAAATACAGTCTATGAATTAATAAATTTCTTTGAAATGTCGTGCACTATTTATTTTCTTATTTTATCAAATAACAATCAAAAAGGTTTTTTTAACTTTAAAATTTACCCAAATTCAGGGCTCACCACACTTGAAAATAACAGGAAGACTCAGAGTCTCCCTCAGGGTAGCAACAGGGAGACTTCAGGGAATGACAGGGAGACTTCCAAGTCTACCAGAGAGACTGTGTTTTTCCCCCAATTTGTCACCTGTCGAGTAAATACCTGTTATTTTGTGTCTTATAGTGTATACTATACATTCCTTTATTGTGTTTTATCCTGTATTGTTTGAGATTTTATCTACATTTATTCCATATCCTTCCATTTTAGTCATAATCTGAGATTTTGTCTCATGTGCATTTAATCAATTGATATCCTTTGAGAATTTTTCATGATGAGTCCTGGGACTCATCATTTTTCAGAATGGTGAGTCCCAGTCCCAGGACTCATCACCACTTTTTTAATGTACATTGCTGCATGATTTTGACCATGGTAGGCCTATTGTACTATTGTTAAAGTTTAATTAAAATCATGTGCTGCCTTAAAATACTGACGAATATAATTTGAAAAAAAAAAAAATTAAAAAAATGAAATTATGCAGTGGTGCTCCAAACTTGGAAAAAAATTTCTGTTACAGATATGAGCAAAAATATTTGTACCTTTTGACACAACTTATTTATTATTGCCATTTTATTTTTTAATATTTATTTATCTATACTCTTTACTATTATTTTTTCTCAAATATACTCTTAAAATCCTCCCATTCACCTTGCTTGAACACCTTAATAATCAATACATGTATTGACAAAATTTCCATTTGTGCATAGATATGTCAAAATCCGCTAAATTTATTTTTAAATAAGGTCTACATATTGTTACCGTGTAAAAAACATCCTGACCAATGAAAAATCACGAGAATTCAGAATGCCGCGATTTTCTAGCTTACTTTTTGTCGTTTCTTTCCCCTTCCTCAAAGAAAACAAAAAAGTGTGGCTCGAGATTTTTAATGAAAATAACGGTCTTCAGACGCAGCTGATTACGTACGTTGTTCGGAGGCGCCTTACTTAAAAACACAGGGCGACTCATTTGTCGCTCTGGAGCCGAAGACAGGGCGACATTGGCGAGCATTAGGCGACTTAATCGCCCTAATCGCCCAGTTTGGTGAGCCCTGAAATTGAATCACTTGCCGATTTTGAGCATGTAGTTATTTTCACTGCAAATAAATTGGGTCCACATATACTATTGCCGGTTTATAAATAGATATAGTTTATTAATTTGCCTCCAAACTTATATACAGCTGTGCAAATGGTTCAAGCAAACAATGTCTTCTATACAATTTGAAATAATAATTTTAAAGGGATTAATTGGAATTATTTGCATTAATAGGTGCATGTTCAGAAAATGAAATGTTTTCGACATATGCAGGGAAGGCGAATTTGTATTCAGTAGAATACTTCCATCTAGTCATTTATTTATATTCAAATTATTATTTTTTCTTAAACATTCTCTTATTTACTTCCATCTGACCTTAGTTCAGTACATATTTATAATCAATATTGACAAAATTTCCATTGGTGTACATGTATGTGACAAAGATCAAAGACAGAGTGGAAATCCACTAAATGTACAATGTATCTTTGAATCTTGAAAGGACTCTGGATGGAGCTATAAATAACTAATGATCGATTATAATCGGAATAAAAATTAACTCATTTACTTGCCATTTATCCAGCATAAAATCGTAACAGCATACTTAGAGGCATTTGCTAATTTTATTAATCAAATTAGCCATATATTGTGAATAAAATACTATTACATGCAACAAGAATATGAAATATTTCTGAGTTGAAAAACACTAATATGTATTATTGACTTCTGTCAAAAATACATTTTTAGTACTTAAATATGAAACTATTCATTATAACTCTACCTATTAATATTCTCCAAAGTGAAAGTGATAGTAGAATAATTGATTATATGGATTTCTAATCAAGAATTTGAATTTTCCTTACATTGTACAATCGAATGACTTTCGATCATAATGCCAGAGTTATCGAAATTTTTTTTTTCTTGTCAGACATTGGGTCTGACAGTCAGAAAGGTCTTGTCAGACCCATGAATTTCTTGTCAGACCCACAATTTTTTATTATTTTTTCTAGTTGTGTTAATTTGTACTATTCATGCCATGAAATGCTTGGAAAATAAAGCATGTTTAACAAACATGTATTGTTGAATTTTCAGCAAGAAATTAAACTAGAAGTCCAATTTGGTACAAAATATTTTTGGAAGTAAAGAATGATATTCAGTATAAAAGTATGTTTTTCAGCAAGAAGATATGCTTATTGAAGAACAGGAATACTACAAACTTGTTGAATTTCCTTCTCCACTGATGTTTCTGTTTTCTTGCATTTAACACCCCGCTTTGCATCAGCGGAGAATTTTATTTTCCAACCTCCAGTATCCATTCTATCGTAACTGGTATTTAAGCTTCAAAAAATTATATGGGGAACCAGTTGCGCAATTGGAAGGGAGACAATTGAAATGTAAACAAATAACAGGATCGGCTTGTTTTGCCAGACAGGGTTCTCACTAAGAATTTTTCATGATGAGTCCTGGGACTCATCATTTTTCAGAATGGTGAGTCCCAGCTGATTTTGATGAGTCCCAGGCAGGGTTCTCGCGCTAAAATTGGACTGGACGCGTCATCCTTCAAACTCATGCGTCCCTGGGACGCATGTAGATCTACTCAGCTGCGTCTGAAGACCGTTATTTTCATTAAAAATCTCGAGCCGCCATTTTTTTGTTTTCTTGGAGATCAAAGGGGGGAAGGGAAAGAAACGACAAAAAGTAAGCTAAAAAATAGCGGCAATCGGAATTCTCGTGATTTTTCATTGGCCACAGTGTTTATAACAACCGGTAACATTATGTAGACCTCATTTAAAAGAAAATTTAGCGGATTTTGACTTATCTATGCACAAATGGAAATTTTGTCAATATTGATTATTAAGGTGTTCAAACAATGTCAATTGGAAGATTTTAAGAGTATGTTTGAGAAAAAATAATAGTAAAGATTATAGATAAATAAATATTACAAAATAAAATGGAAATAATAAATAAGTCCTTTTTTGCTGATATCTGTAACAGAAATTTTCTTCCAAGTTCGGAGCACCACTGAATAAGTCCAATTTTTTTTTTGAAATTTCAAATTATATTCGTCAGTATGTTAAGGCAGCACATGATTTTAATTAAACTTTAACAATAGTACAATAGGCCTACCATGGTCAAAATCATGCAGGAGTGTACGTTAAAAGAAGTGGCGATGAGTCCTGGGACTCATCAAAATCAGCAGGGACTCACCATTCTGAAAAATGATGAGTCCCAGGACTCATCATGAAAACTTCTTAGTGAGAACCCTGCCAGGACTCATCGCCACTTTTTTAACGTACACTCCTGCATGATTTTGACCATGGTAGGCCTATTGTACTATTGTTAAAGTTTAATTAAAATCATATGCTGCCTTAACATACTGACGAATATAATTTGAAATTTCAAAAAAAAAAAAAAAAAAAAAAAAAAAAAATTGGACTTATGCAGTGGTGCTCTGAACTTGGAAGAAAATTTCTGTTACAGATATGAGCAAAAATCTTTGCACCTTTTGACACAACTTATTTATTATTGCCATTTTATTTTGTAATATTTATTTATCTATAATCTTTACTATTATTTTTTCTCAAACATACTCTTAAAATCCTCCAATTGACATTGTTTGAAAACCTTAATAATCAATATTGACAAAATTTTCATTTGTGCATAGATAGTCAAAATCCGCTAAATTTATTTTTAAATGAGGTCTACATATTGTTACCGGTTGTAATAAACACTGTGGTCAATGAAAAATCACGAGAATTCCGATTGCCGATATTTTTTTAGCTTACTTTTTGTCGTTTCTTTCCCTTCCCCCCTTTGATCTCCAAGAAAACAAAAAATGGCGGCTCGAGATTTTTAATGAAAATAACGGTCTTCAGACGCAGCTGATTAGATCTAGATGCGTCCCATTTTTTTTTGTCGGACACCATGACCGGCAGAAATGACAGTCGAGTCGGACCTACTGGAATCTTGTCGGTCGGGACCGACAGGTCCGACGATTTTCGACAACTCTGTAATGCATACATTGTAGATCATCGGGATACCTCTTCTGCGAGAATATGGAAAAATTCAACCTGGTAAAAATTTTTAGCAAGATGGTACTGAAGTGCTAACAAGAGGCTCACCAGAGCCTGTATCGCTCACCTGGAGTCTGGTTTTCATTGGACAATTAATCAACTATTTGACCAAGTTTGTTGCAATTGGTTCAATTGTTCAGGAAAATTTGTTGAAGATTTATTTTTCATAAGGTTTAATGTTAAAATATGTTCCCTGATGGTGGTGTTCCTGGCAGGAAGATGATAAAATTGACCAGGAATAAGGGTGAACTTTAAATAAATGTAACAGAACCCGACCTCAAATTACACAAACCAATAACTCCTAAACAGAATTTGGGATTCCCTTCAAAATTTCAGGGTAGGTAGATCTCAACATGGCAAACATTTTTCAATTTACATTTCACTTCTATCTCAAATAGTTTTGGAGATAAATGCAAAAATGTTAAAATTTTGAAAATTTGACAAAAAAGGACAATAACTCCTAAATGGGTTTTGGGATTTCCTTTAAAATTTCAGGGTATGTAGATCTCAACATGGCAAACATTTTTCAAATATACATATCACTTCTATCTCAAATAGTTTTGGGGATAAATGACGAAAAATGTTAAATTTTGAAAATTTGACGAAAAAAGGGCAATAACTCCTAAATGGGTTTTAGGATTTCTTTCAAAATTTCAGGTTAGGTAGATCTTGTCATGCTGATCAATTTTACCCCGTCAGATTTTTGATATCTGTAACTGTTTTTAAGTTATAAGCCAAAAACAACACATGCACTCCTATATTCTATTTTTAGCTACGACAGCCATGTTTTATGTCAGATCAAAATAAATTGAGGATCGTTTGTAGAGGACATGTCATAGATCATTCCTATTAGGTTTCAAACAAATCGGCCCAGCGGTTTCAGAGGAGAAGATTTTTGAATGAAAAAATTTTGAAAATTTGACAAAACAAGAGGCTCCCAGGAGCCTGAATCGCTCACCTGGTCCTTAAGCTTTAAGGGAGTCTTTCATGAGCTATTACCCCTATAATGGATCATCTGACAACTTCGACCCAATTCAGACTTTTGTAGAGCTCAATGAGCTGATTGTTTAAGCAAACAACAGCTTTTCTCTATTGACAACAACTTAATAAGTACAAATTTCAAAAAAAAAATCAAGAAAAAGGGCAATAACTCCTACATGGGTGGTTACATCTTCTTCAAAATTTCAAAGCAGGTAGATCTTGAGGTGTTGAACACTTTAGCTTCCCATCAGAATTTTGATATCTGTCACCATTTTTGAGTTATTTGCAAAAAACTGCAATTTACCCCTATGTTCTATTTTTAGCCATGGCAGCCATGTTTTTTTACAAATCAAAAATCCAAACGATAGTTTAGTAGCACTCATGCCAAGGAACAACTACACTAAGTTTGGTTGCAATTAAACTTATGGTGTAAGAGGAGTTAACGATTTTATTACAATGAATAAAGACTGCAAAACTGGTCAATTTTGATGATCTAAGGGGAATAACTCCTAAAAGGAATGAACCTACAACTTCGATCCTGTTACAAATTTTGTAGATCTTTGTGTGCCTAACAATATGAAATTTAAATTTTTCAAATTGCCTTTATAGTATCCAAGATATTGAGCTTAATAAGTGCAAAATTTGAAAAAAATGCAGAAAAAGGGCAATAACTCCTACATGGGTCGTTGGATCTTCTTCAAAATTTCAGGGCAGGTAGATCTTGAGGTGCTGAACACTTTTACCCTCTGCCAGAATTTTGATATCTGTTATGGTTTTTGAGTTATTTGCAAAAAACTGCAATTTACCCCTATGTTCTATTTTTAGCCATGGCGGCCATGTTTTTTTACGAATCAAAAATCCGAACGATATTTTTGTACACATAATGCCACTAAACAAATGTACCAAGTTTGGTTGCAATTGGACTTATGGTGTCGGACAAGTTAACGTTTGAAAAATTGTTAACAGACGACGACGACAGACGACGACGACGACGACGACGACGACGGACGCCAAGTGATGGTAAAAGCTCACATGGACCTTTGGTCCAGGTGAGCTAAAAAGGGCAACAACTTCTAAATGGGTTTTAGGATTTCCTTTAAAATTTCAAGATAGGTAGATCTCAACATGGCTAACATTTTTCAAATTTACATTTCACTTCTATCTCAAATAGTTTTGGAAATAAATGACAAAAAATGTTAAAATTTTGAAAATTTGACGAAAAAAGGGCAATAACTCCTAAATGGGTTTTGGAATTTCCTTCAAACTTTCAGGGTAGGTAGATCTTGTCATGCTGATCAATTTTATCCCGTCAGATTTTCGATATCTGTAACGGTTTTTGAGTTATTAGCAAAAAACAGCAATTTACCCCTATGTTCTATTTTTAGCAACAGTGGCCATGTTTTTCATCGGATCAATATAAAATGAGGATCGTTTGTGGAGGACATGTCATATATCATTCCTATGAAGCCTCGATCCAATCTGCCCAGCCGTTTCAGAGGAGAAGATTTTTGAAAAAGTTAACGACGGATGACGACGGACGCCAAGTGATGGCAAAAGCTCACATGGCCTTTTAGGCCAGGTGAGCTAAAAAGGCATTGGGAGGACAACACTGCAGTAGAGATTCAGTTACTTGTCAAAATGAGGGAGCCAAAATTTGAGTCAGTTCTATATACCTCTTGTGCAAAATATGAATGTCTTAATAAAGCCCAAGTAACTTGAGTTGCTCATAAAATAAAATGCTCCGCTGGGCGCAGAGGTCGAACCCTGAACAGTTGGGGCAAGTATGGACACAACATTCAAGCTTGATACAGCACTGAATTTGGATTGTGAATAAATATTTGACACAGCATAGGTTTCTGACACAGAATTAATGTGGTCTAAGAACTTAAAAATTTTTAATTTACTTATTCAAACCATATCAGTATTATTTGCTTTTATATATAAATCAGAAATAACCAATTTAAAATGGAAAATTTTAAAGAAGTTTAATTTTGGACCCTTTGGACCTTAATGTAGACCAATTTGAAAACGGGACCAAAAATTAAGAATCTAAATACACAGTTAGATTCGGCATATCAAAGAACCCCAATAGTTCAATTTTTGATGAAATCAAATAAAGTTCAATTTTGGACCCTTTAAACCTCAATGTGGACCAATTTGATAACCGGGCCCAAATATCAATTTCTTGCTATTGCACATACTGTGCAATTGAAGATTTCTTGCTATTATGCAATACTGTGCAATTGAAGATTTCTTGCTATTGCGCAATACTGTGCAATTGAAGATTTCTTGCTATTGAGCAATACTGTGCAGTTGAAAATTTCTTGCTATTGCACAATACTTATTATAATAATTTACACATCCTGTTTGGTGTGTATCTCTGGCCTTATCATTATTATTTGCTTTTATATATAAATCAGAAATTTAATAATAAAGTTTTTGGCAAATTTCCAATATACAAATCAAATAAAGTTCAATTTTGGACCCTCTAAACCTCAATGTGGACCAATTTGATAACCGGGCCAAATATCAAAAATCTAAATACATGATTAGATTCAGCATATCGAAGAACCCCATATATTCAATTTTTGTTGAAATCAAACAAAGTTTAATTTTAGACCCCGATTTGGACCAACTTGAAAACTGGGCCCATAATAAAAAAAGTAAGTACATGTTTAGATTCAGCATATCAAAGAACCTCAAGAATTCAATTTTTGTTAAAATCAAACTAAGTTTAATTTTGGACCCTTTGGACCTTAATGTAGGCCAATTTGAAAACAGGACCAAAAATTAGGAATCTGAATACACGGTTAGATTCGGCATATCAAAGAACCCCAATAGTTCAATTTTCAATGAAATCAAAGAAAGTTTAATTTTGGACCCTTTTGGCCCCTAATTCCTAAACTGTTGGGACCAAAACTCCCAAAATCAATCCCAACCTTCCTTTTGTGGTCATAAACCTTGTGTTTAAATTTCATAGATTTCTATTTACTTATACTAAAGTTATTGTGCAAAAACCAAGAAAAATGCTTATTTGGGCCCTTTTTTAGCCCCTAATTCCTAAACTGTTGGGACCAAAACTCCCAAAAACAATCTCAACCTTCCTTTTGTGGTCATAAACCTTATGTTAAAATTTCATAGATTTCTATTTACTTATACTAGACTTATTGTGCGAAAACCAAGAAAAATGCTTATTGGGCCTTTTTTTGGCCCCTAATTCTTAAACTGTTGGGACCAAAACTCCCAAAATCAATCCCAACCTTCCTTTTGTGGTCATAAACCTTGTGTTTAAATTTCATAGATTTCTATTAACTTATACTAAAGTTATAGTGCGAAAACCAAATGTCTTCGGACGACGACGACGCCAACGTCATACTAATATACGACCGCAAAAATTTTGTGGTCATATAAAAATCTGAACACACTACTGTTCCAAAACTGTTCTAATTAATTTCTGGAACAAGTCCCTAATTAGCATTTAGTTCTGTATCTTCAATGGACATATTGGTGGTAAGAATGTCGCTCTACATGAGGAAAATTCTATAAATAGAATTATGGCAGCAAAGATGATTACGTTTACCATTTCTACTCGCTTATAAGACGAATTTTTGGTACCAAATTTCAATTTTCCCTGAAGGAGGGTTGTCTTATAGGACAGATCACTGGCCTAGAAGATCAAATCTTAGCAAATCTAAAAATTTAAGTCGGTAAATTTAAAGATATTCCGTAATTTCTATAATTTTTTGTCACTAAAAAAAAACATATAACAAGACAATATTAAAGCCCGTACTTTTCGAGTTGTTACTTCATTTGTTTTACATGAATTCATCATCAATATTCATAAAAATTGCCATTTTAAATCCAAAAACAACAATGATGACAAACTTCAAACGACCCGCTATGTTTTGACATGTGGGCAACACGTGGTTGTAATCTGGATTTGGAATGGAACCTAATGAATCATTTTGATTTGTTTCTTTTGTCTTTGTATAAGATCAATTTCAATTCATTTTATAGGTTAAATAAAAGGACTTATGAAATAGCATATGTTTAATTTTGTAATATTGATTTAAATTTTATCCTCGTTATCTAACGTGAAATCGGAACCGTAGTTATACCGAACTTTACTTTGTTACTATCTTAACCTAACTTCCAGGTGGAAAAAAAAAACGATTAAATTTATTTAAAATTTTGTATTTATAATAATTATTTTCATGTTTTGGGTGAATAAGCTTATTTGTTTTGAGAAATGGAAGACTCGCTGATGACAAGGTTTTCTGTGTTTTTGGATAAAACTTCATTCCAGCCTTTGCCAGATCATTGATATGATTTGCCATTGTTTTATATGAGGGTCAAGGCAAAAGTACTGCCCAAATTTCCCAAGAAAGGGCCCTCATCTTATAGGACACATAGCCTTAAGGGCGAGAATTAACGGTAGCAGGGTACTAGTCAAGACATCTGTTCTCATTTTTATTATTTTTAAAGTTTGAAAAGCTGATCAGTGAAATATTCCTTTCTTGCAGACCCCTATGCATGACAGATAAAAAATATTTGCATCTCTGCAGTATTTCCCAGTGTCTTTCAAACCGTACCAGACATTTGGTCCAGTTAATCTGGGGACTTCACTGGACCGATGACCATTTTTACCAGTCATTTTGTTATTTTTCATATAAAAAAATTCTGAATATTTACTGGAAAATTGGTTCAGTTGAACAACAACTTTTACCGGACCAAACCCAATTTTACCAGTCATTTGCCAATGTCCGATGGACCTTCGGAATTACTGTCTATGCTTAGTGAGAACAGCAATTATTAAAGGATGCACCATTAATGAAAAGCTCTTATGATTCCTCATAACATTTAACTTCAACTGCTACAAAATGAAGAACAGAAAATACATATTCAATATTACAGAGGTCTATAATATTCTACTTTGGACTGATGCATAAATATAACGCAAATGATGCATGTATCTTCTTTTACTGAGACCTCAATTTGAAAACCGCCCAAAAAAATAAGTGGAAATGATCCTGATAAATCATGACTATAGAATTTGAAAAGCAGAACACAATCAGGCCTGTAGTGAGGTCAGTCAATTTCAAATTGGTCGATTAATTGTCCTACCCTAAATACTAGGCTTTCATAAGTTTTTTTTTTGTTTTTGCCCAACATTACCATATTAAGTGCAACATCCATCTTGGTACAAATCTTTCCCCTTATCGCGAAAACACTTCAATGATAAATTCAAATTAGCGGTTAATGGTTTTATAGGATGAAGCAATTCAGATGACAAATGCTACATTACCAATGGCAAATTATGACTAAATATACGACACATCTGAGTTATAATAGTCAGTCGTATACGACACATCTGAGTTATAATAGTATCTATTATTTACTTCCTACTTCACCATTTCTTTTCAAATGTCAATTTTTTGTCCCATCATCTTAGATAAAACCTTTATCTAAAATAATGATGTAAATTTATTATGTTAGTATTTTAGTTTGGAAATGTTGATGCGTAGAGAGAGAGGAATAAAGTCAGATTTTATCATTTTCACATTGAACTCAAACCTGTTTTTAGATCATATGACGTGGTTAGAATCACAAGAGCTGATGTACAGTTTCGGTGATACTGGTACAAATAAATAACGATTCAAGGTATTTGATTAACTGTTAATGACGATCAAGACATTTATTTTCCAATCGACACTTACAATTATTTTTCTGGTAGCGCCATCTTGAATCTGATCTTCTTTCCAAATAAGGAAGTTTTAAGGGAGAGTATACTAACCGAAACCGGATTTCATATGATTACCGTTTCCGGAATTATGAGGGTTTTTTTAAACGCGATAAATGAATTAAAAAAAATATGTTATTTAAATAAAATTGTTAATCTTTGTATCAAAATATATTTCAACATTTGCCAAAATCGTTAACCATGTTAAATGAGCACAAATTGTTCTCAGTGCGGCTCTGAGTTCAGTTTTCATAAATAAGGTATTTGTAAATATATTTAAAACTATCAACAGGAATAATTTAAAAGAAACAACTATAAGGGTATTATGTGCACTTTCTCCTGATTATCTATATATCAATAACTCTTTGGTTAAAATAACGGTCTGATTAAAACCCTTCCCCAATGGGATTTCTAAATTTATGATTTTAATAATTTTAATCAGACGGTCCCAGTGAAATGTTAATATATAGTTAAAGATTGCATATTGATGCCCTATTATAACTATATAATAGTCCCAGATTGATGGCATAAAAATTAAACGCATGATATATTTCCATACTCCTCTACATCTCTGAAATTCTTTTTGTTTTTTGTTTTTATCGAAATTCTTAAGTATAATGAAGTACTGGTACAACGATGAAATTTATATTAATTAATTAACACAATTATACCCAGAAAGGGTTGAAGGCTAACATAAACTCACACACACATATATATATTTATATAACATCAAAAACAGAATTAAATCTAACAATTAATGCAGTATTGATTCCGCTTTCCTCGGTAACAATGACTTTTTGATTAAGGAACTAACGTACGTAAAGTATAAGATTTTCATCTGTTAATTACATGTTAAGTTTGGATTTATCTTCTAGAATAGAAAAAACTATAGGATTGTTCACAGTTTTGTAGTAGCTTTTCCCTCGGTTCAGAATTTAAAGTACAGCCAAAGAAAAAATGAATTTCATCTTCAATCTTGTATCGACAAGTTTTACAAAACCGTTTTTTCCGATTTCGAGGAAATTGACACTAATCTTCATTTTACAAATCGAGGATATAAATTCAGACTTATGCAATTTATGCATAAATGGTTCAACAGCATATTCTGTTTTTATTTTACTGCATATAAAAACAATTTAATATTTCCTTTATCAAAAGTTTTTAATTTATTGAAGAATCTTTTTTCATATTCATTTTTTAAATCTTGTTTTGTCTCTTTCGTAAGAGTACTTTTATTTTTCTTAAAAGCAAGATATTCAATGCCATTGACATTACAGTTTATACGTTTGCATATATTATTTACATATGAATACCAGGAATAGTATCCTTTTACTCAAGTTGAAGGCATCAGTGAGAAATGTGTTATTATTTTCTTCTAAAATTCTAAATAAATATTTCAGACTTTGAGTTTTTATAGTTACGTCTAGTGGATAACTGCCACGTTCGGCTCATGCTGCAATGTTAACAGACTTTAATTTTCCTAAGATTTAGTAGAAATTTACAAAATTTCATGTTAACCTTTTCTACAAAACTTGTGTTAATCGCTATATTTAGGGATTTTATTACCTTTTTATAAAATTCAGCATACAATATTTCTGAATTATAAATTAAAAGATTCATGCAAATAATTTCTGATGAATACTGATACGTACATCATCAAAAGTGTTTAATTATATGTAAAAGAAAGAAGGGAAAAAATATTACATAATGACCTACACAGTTGTTTTAATTGATACGTCGCAGTTTATGTTTTCCAACTATTTCAAATAATGACCGATGTCAATCACCAAAATAAGCAGTTTATTAATACATGTGATATAGTGTTTGATAATTTGTTTATCCATTTTCAGCACGTTTGGCTATTTCGCGGCAGCCAGTTTTTATTGGCGGAGGAAGCCGGAGTACCTGTCAATTAAGATCCAAGTCGGACACACCCTGTCACAGGTGTGATCTCAGTGGCTAGTGATCATTAGAAGTAATGACGAACCACCATAAACCAGTCAGCCAACGAGGCCCACACGTGATATATATTCTAATTATATTTTGTTTTAGCTAATGAGTACTTAGTTTGTTGTCTTCATAATTTTGAGGGTCACGCGGGAGATAAGTGTTATATATTTCCCCTCTTTAAAGTATAATTATCATAATTAGTTTGGTCATATGTGCTGACGTCATTATATAAATTTTTTTTTATAAGCACGCCTGCTTATATCTCTTATACATAACAATTAATAAAGTTAAATATTATCATTATTCTGTTCTGTTTCAAGAATCCAAGAATTTCATTCGCTGTAATATTATTTCCTTAGTTTTTTTTTTTAATTCTAGTTAATTACATACGAGTGTAGCTGCAACATCCGCTCTGAACAAATTTGCAATCCCTTTCATGGCCAATATTAGTTCGGAACAAATTTTTCAACAATAGTTGTATGTCTAATAATATGATTATATCTATGCACGCATCAAACGGGAATAATTTCATCGAATTACATTCCCCAAATTTTAAAATTACTCAGCATGTTGCTAAATTTTAACCATAACCAGTTGTTATGAATAAGAGAGATAAGCAGGGGGCTGTTTTTATGCTGTCTCTCCGGATCTCTACTGGTTCTCTACTGGAAAACGTTCCACAAAAATGGAAATGGAGCTCTCCGGTAGAAATTCTCGGAAGAGGCAAAAATACACGGCAGAATCAAATATGGCGACCACATTAGTAAAAAAAAATTAAATTAGTTAAATGCTTTATGTTGGAGGAGTTTTTAGACGATCCGACATCAGAAAGTGAAAGCGATTATGATGACAATCATACCACCGCTCTTATTTTATCAAGTTTACCATTTGTGTGAGAATAAATTGGACAAAAAGAACTATAACTCTTTGTTTGGTACTTGTAAACATAAAATACTACTGACATATCAGAGCTCCAGAAGAGACGCATCTTGCAAAAAAATACAAGTGGAGATCTCCAGTTTCAATCCAACGGCCCAAAAAACAGACCCCAGGTGTGATAAGGTTCAGAATAAACCAGCTGAAAGATAAATAAGTTATGGGCAACCCATCTTCCTTGAGGATTCGGTAAATCAGGCCGATTGGTGAAACATCCGTAAATCTGAGACATTCCAAGACTTAATTAACCGTGTTAATTTATCGTCTCGTCTTTAAGGATTTTAACAAATAATAATTAAAGTAATGTACTATATTTCCTGT
The DNA here is from genome assembly GCA_028015205.1 of Mytilisepta virgata. Classification (NCBI taxonomy): domain Eukaryota; kingdom Metazoa; phylum Mollusca; class Bivalvia; order Mytilida; family Mytilidae; genus Mytilisepta; species Mytilisepta virgata. The sequence continues at coordinate 26,626,314 of CM051515.1, forward strand.
CCGGCCGTGTCTTCCGAAACATGTAGAACAAGATTTCTACATTTCCTGTCCGGTCGTGTCTTCCGAAACATGTGGAACAAAATTTCTAGAAAGTATCAAGAATGAACTAAATTACTTATAAAGATATATTGATAAACTCCTTGAAATGCGTCGTATACAGCATAGTATAAATTTACTATATCTAATATTAGTATCTTTGGATTGTTATTATAAAGCAAACCCCCATTTTATTTAACTTTTTACGTCGGTGGTGTCTTCTGATGTGACTGTAGTCAAACTTCTTTACGAGCAATCCATTGTACTTGAGCTAGTTTTGCATGTTTTCTGATCTTTATTTATCTAATAATTTATTAATTTTTGGTCGCCAGTTGTTCAACAGTTAACCATTTTATTCGATTTCTAACTTCTCCGTTATCGAGGAATATTTCTATACAGAGTTTTGCTTACATACACACGGCCACCAATCGCTCTAAGTCACAGCCAAATGCTGTGAAAGGAAAAAGTTTAGAGGAATTTCCGGTTGTGACTTGGAGGAAATCATTTACGTGACCTTTTGCTGGTAGGTCGTACATTTATGGTCCCGTATGAGGGTTTTAAAGAGAATATGAAAATTCTAAGAATGTCATCATACCCTTTAATAATTTCCATGTCACATATTAACAGCGTTTTTACATCTGTAATATTATGTTGGCGCTACAACTTTTGGCAGACAGAAGTTGAGGTGTTTCATGCTGCAGACGGAATTTCAAATCGTGTTTTCTGGAGCGAAATGGTTGTTTCCGGATAGTCTTTTTTATTCAAAAGGATTCTATTTGACGACCAAACATTCAAGTCACCTTTAATTAACCAATGTCTTTGAATTGCCAACAAATACGGACATTTAGTGCAATGCTGTGACTGGGAGAGACCTGTTCTGACTTGGAGGAACTAGATGTGATTTGGAGGAAAAGTGGTCGGGTAGGGTCTTATGCTTTTGCCTGGTGCAGCGACCATTAACCTATACTCTTTTTCAAAAACTACAGAGGGGGTCTTTAGCGTGCAGGGAGCGTGACATTCTCCAAACACGTTACCACCCAGCTAGCACAAAAATATCAAAAAAATGTTTTTTTTATATTTTGCATTATATCAGGGAAATATCTTTAAAAATATTTTATTGATGTTAAATGTATGGCTGTAGTAACAGAAATAAGATATTTAAAAAAAACATTTTTTCCAAATATTTTTAAAACATTATTTAGATATTTAACAATTTACAAGGAAAACATTGATACAATATTTAAAAAACATTTTTTTTTACATATTATTTTACTGTTTCCAGAAATGTCATATCAATGTTATTTGGATGTCATCAAAATATCATTTGGACATTCTGAATAATATTTTTGTGAAAATGTTTTTTAGATATTAAGAAATGTACAAATAAAGCTATTTTGATATCATCAAAATATCAGTCAGGACATTCTAAAAAATATTTATTAGATATAAAAATTATGTCCTAATAATGTTATTCAGATATCATCAAAATATCAGTCAGGACATTCTAAAAAATATTTATTAGATATAAAAATTATGTCCTAATAATGTTATTCTGATGTCATCAAAATATCACTCAGAACATTCAATAAAAATATTTATTAGATATAAAAATTATGTCCTAATAATGTTATTCAGATATCATCAAAATATCAGTCAGGACATTCTAAAAAATATTTATTAGATATAAAAATTATGTCCTAATAATGTTATTCAGACATCATCAAAATATCAGTCAGGACATTCTAAAAAATATTTATTAGATATAAAAATTATGTCCTAATAATGTTATTCAGATATCATCAAAATATCAGTCAGGACATTCTAAAAAATATTTATTAGATATAAAAATTATGTCATTATAATGTTATTCTGATGTCATCAAAATATCACTTTAACATAGTGAAAAACTTTTTTGTCAAAATATTTATTAGATATAAAAACAAATGTCCAAATTAAATTAGCAGAATGTTTCCAATGGACACAGATCTTGTGCAAGTGTACTAACTTCAGAGCACAGGAACGACAAAATTCGAAATTATTTGTTAAGGGGCATTACTTTTGAACGGTAAAAATAACAGTACCCAAATTTGTGGTTGATTTTAACAATGCCATAATAAGCAATGTGTATAACTTTCAAAACATTTAGAAAAGACTATAGTTAGAGACTGGAAACCAGAGGGACAAGGGTAAAACGTAATGACCATGACGCCTTGTAGCCAGGGCTAAAAATTATTTATAACATATAAGATGACACAGTAATCATTATGCAAAACATACATCTATTAAACACAATTTCAGTGGATGTGCAAATGATCGTCTCGTGGTTTGCTCATTTCAAAGGCCAACTTCTAATAATATTTTCTTCCTTGTTATGCCTCGAACTATATATGTTGTGGTCTCATTGACACAACACCAGATAAACTTACATTTTCATGGAAATTCAAATATTGTTTCAAGAATAATTTTGCCATGCAAGAGAAAAGTGGAAATGATGTACCAGAAACAAAATTATGAAGAATAAAACAAACTAAAATGGAAAATCTTGATAGAAAAAAGATAAATTCTCTAAAGAGTGGAATCAAATGCCAGCAACGTTACAGATTGTGATCTATATTTTTGTTTGCCTGTTATCAGTTACTTAGTTAATCCTCATGTCTGTACTTCTGTTATGCCAGACCTCCAGATAAGTTTATAGTATCAGGAGGTAAATACTTCCAGGTTTTTAAGACAGACGAGTATTTAACCTCCAAACAGCAGGATAAAAGGCGTAAAATGAAAAACAGAGTAAAATGCATCTTATTATATAATAAATATTAGCAAATTGAATCATTAGTGTTTAGACACAATGACTGCTGTTTTCACCCACATTATTTCCAATTAATATCTATGATTTCCTGCCATGTCAACTTCTTAAAATATGTTGTATTTTGGATAGTTCAAGGACAGAGGCAAGCACTTTTTATGAAAAGAAAAACTTTCAAGCCTTATGACACATTAAATGTGTAAGTAATTTAATGCTTTTATTACCTAATTGTGTGTGTAGCTGTTTCGGACTGAGCATAACATTGAGGACCAGAAAATATTTCTCAATATTTCATCTTGAACTTGAATTAGGGTGAGAAATGGTTTCTTTTTACCATACTGAAGACCTCACGAGACATTCAAGATGAAAACCAGAAATAAAGGACTGATTTTTTCATTGATTTTGTCTCCCCACTTAAGACTATGTGGATGAATATCATTTAGACCAACAAATATTCACGAATAAGTATTTCTTTATTATTTTTTTTTTCATTGTTCTTCTGAATCTGATTCTTCAGCAGGCAATATCTTCTATTCTGTTTCCTTTGTTTCTGTGAATTGAAAGAAATAATGACTGAAATATTGAAAAAAAAGAATCGTGGTAAATACAAGTTTGTCAACCATAGCTAGCTTTACACTTAAAGAGCATTTGACCCTGGTATCTAAAATAAGTAATGTCACCATATTATACTTTTCCTAGCTAGTGATCACCATGTTGTCAATACTGTATGGGTACTTAGTGCTGTAAACACCAAAAGGTCAGGATAGAAAAGGTTTAACCCCACTACTACTATGTTTCAGTGTTTTTTAAATTCTTTTTAAGAAGGCAGTTTATTGGTTTTGGTTAATTGATTGATGTGTCACTGTTGACCTTTCAAGTTATACTAATCTCTTCTTTTATTGATGGATTGAACTTTAGAAAGAAAGTCTATTTCATGGAAATTACTTCAAAAACTTTTTTTTTAAAGTCATTAATTTAAAAAAATATAGAATAGGATTTTTGCAAAAATAAATGTATGGGATATTGGAAGGCATATATATATTTTTTACCCCACAATGATTTAAATTTCATTGCATTATAACCTCGACTGTTGATAAAATCACTAATATCTATTTAAATTTAATCTTCTTGCTCTATGGTTTGAATCCATGGTTTGTTCTATAACTAAGGTCTGGAAAAAAAATGCAAAAAACCACGCATCTAAACGACTAACATGCATAATTATTACATGAAGATTAGTTTGTAAAACCATAAATTAGCATATTTGACAGTTACTTGGTTTTTTTTTTGAGTGGTGGTGGAGAGAATGTGGCAGGTTAAATAAAATAAACATTACTGTTATATTCCTAAAATCCCTCTCAACTTTTGGGTTAAAGGATAGGAGAGTATATTTTATTGAATAGAATATTGAGAGGATTTATGAATTATGTGTTGTTTTATATTACCATAAAATCTTTAATTATTCATCAGCTTTAGGATTTCATGGGAAAATGTTTTTTTTTTAAATCTCTAAATTTTCCTCACTTATGAACTTTTCAAATCGTTGTGAATTCAGAATTTTCAACATTATTCATGAACTGATTAGATCTTGTCAGCATCAAGTCTTCCATTCTTTAAAACAAATAAGTTTATTCATCCAAAACATGAAAATAATTGTTATAAATACAAAATTTTAACCATTTTTTGCACCTGGCAGTAAGATTAAAATAGTAACAACAAAACTGATTTTAAGTTTGATAACGAGGATAAAATTAGAATTAATAGTACAAAACCTATTCTACTTCATTATTCCTTTTGTTTAACCTATAAGGCCAAAACAAAATATGTCTGTTTAATGTTAGTCATTGTGACAAAAAAGGTAGGTAAATGTATTCATAAACGCAAATCTGGGTAATTTCGTAATAATATGTTGGGATTCTGGTACTTTCTGAGGAATTTGGGTAAAATTGGGTGTTATGTGTAATTTGAATTGCCAACAAATTTATGTTGACTCAACTATGTCTATGATTGCATAATTTAGTAGTGGTATCAAGTTGATTTGTCACATAATTGGGAGATAAGTTGCTAATGCGGGGGGATTTTTATCCTTAAAAAAAAAACCAAATACATGCTTACTCAGAAATTGTTGCTTCAATCGAACAAGGAAAACGTGATCAAAATACCTGTACATGCGCCCGTGTGCAGTAGTAATAAAACTCTGTTGTAAGACTCTTGAAGTCTAAGAAAAAATCAAAATTTAAACAGTTATAACAATGCTTTCTTACCAATTAGAACAGATTTCCGATGAAATAATCAGCTTGATCACTTGTCTATCCAAACGTTTGTTGTCTATCAGTCTATCGCGTCTTTCTCCAGAAAAGGCGCAAAAATTGAAATTACACACACTTCCGCTACAAAATACGCCATCTAGCGATAAAAAAGAGCGGCATATTCGAAAAACTTTCGGAACGATCACCTACTTTCCTCTGTGAATGTTGGTAGGTTAGGAATACAGCCGGGAATACATAGGTTTTTTTTATAAAATAATATATTTCTTCAATTTTAAGTGCGAAAACATTCCCCCCTCTCAGTTTTGAGTAATTTTCATATCTATAAAAGACTTTTTTTCTCATATATCATTTTGATATTTTTTTCACATGTAGAAATATATATATGATATTTTTGTTAACATTGAATACACATTTTTTAGCAAATATTTTTCGCATATTTTTTTCGACATCAATAAAATATTTTTTTGATATATTTTAACACAAACATTATTCTTATATAAAATATATGTTGTACAAATATATTTTTTTCATATATCATTTTGATATTTTATTCACATGTAGAAATATATATATATGATGTTTTTGTTAACATTGAATAAACATTTTTTAGCAAATATTATTCACATATTTTTTATTACATCAATAAAATATTTTTTTGATATATTTTAACACAAACATTATTCTTATATAAAATATATATTGTACAAATATATTTTCCTTATATATCATTGTGATATTTTATTCACACGTAGAAACATATATATATGATATTTTTGTTGACATTGAATAAACATTTTTTAGCAAATATTTTCGAAATATGTTTTCCAGACATCAATAAAATATATTTCTGATATATTTTAACATAAATATTATTCATACATATTTTTCAATGTTTATAAGATATCTTCATGATATTTTTTAATAATATTTGTTAGCTGATATAGATATGACATATTAAAAATATCATGGAAATATTTTGTGCTAACTGGGCAATTATAGTCCGGGACCAGGCTTTCCATATTATGACCTGACAACCCCAACTCATTTTCAAATTTTCAAATTTTCAAAACATCAAATGCAGTAATTTCATTTGCCAACAGCAGCTTCTGGTAAAAAGTTTATAACTTGATAAATGCCTTTCATGGCGTCGTGAGTATGAATACGTACGCATGCAATATAGTGCATAATTTATTAAAAATGTTAATTTCAATTGGAAAACGCCATAATTCTGCATTACTTTGGAATTATAAGTAATAATTAAAGGTTATTTTTACGGCATTTATCAATGTGTAAACTAGGGCTTATCACTCACAAAATTTCATAAAGTCCTTTGGACTTTAGTTAGTTTGTGGGTGAATCGCCCAAGTTTACACATTGATAATTTCCTTCAAAATAACCTTTATTACTATACATGGAAGATGTCAACCCGAAACTGGTTTCCAAGGATGTGGGTTTAAACATGTTAAAATTGAAGGAGGAATTGATCACAAAATATTTTCCCCACCCGTCCGTCCGACATTTACCATACCATAAGCCGGACTACATGCAACCCGAGCAGTAAAACTAAACTGTCATCAGAATCATGAAAAAGACAAGAAAGGTAATTTTGGAACCGACAGTAATCCCACACCTCTCGCAAACCACAATTTATACATGACAGGTGTTTTTGTGCAGGAAAGAAATGTCTTCCTGATCAGATTGATATTTTAGGATAATTTCAAAAATTGAAACAATATATGTGGAAAAGTTTATTAACGCAAAATCATTGAAATGAAACGATTTCATAGAATTGTTGCCGACTGTGTGTAGTTGCTCAAGACATAAAGGTTTTCTTGATAGGATTGATTTAGGGTTTACCATTGCAAAACGTAACTAAGCTATATACCATAGATGAGGAAGTTTATAATTGCCAAATCTTGGACAGTTTACTTTGCACTGACACAAAACCTGAATTGTTGCCTACTAATTATAGTTGTGCAATGACAAAAGTTTTCCTAATCGGATTGAGTTTTATAGTTCAAATATATAGAAAAACACGACTTCATCATTACTATATATGGAGAACTCTGTGATTGCAAAATCTCCTACAAGTATTAACGTTGGAATGAAACGAAATCTAAAAGAATTGCTGCTTATACCATGTGTAGTTGTGCAAGATATATATTTTTTTCATCCATGTAATTGATTTTTGGGATTTCCAGTAGCAAAACATGGACTTTTCCATTATTGTATATGAGAAAGTTTGTGAACGCAAAATCTCCTACATTAGAATGAAACAAAATGGAATAAATTTAGGAAAATTTTTTCTTGGAGAAAAAACATAGCAAATTGTTTCATTGAGATGTACTTGCGTGTGCCTCTCCAAACTTTGATGTATCCACTGTATGCATCATTATTATATTTACTGAAGACTGACAACAGAAGGAAAGGGAGGAAACATGTATTTGTGTCAAAAACCAATTACTTACTGGAATTGATGCACCATGTTTAAAATATAAAATATACTAGCATTCGTTGTGGTTAAATATATTTAGTTGCTTAAATTTAAGCGTACCATATATAAGTGTTGATATATGAAACTTCTCATAATAATATAAACCTCACCAGCCCTCTCAAGAAAAATATCAAATTTCGTTTAGCGATGGCGGCGTGCATTTGATAAATTTAGAGAAAAGTTTTGAGACGTAAGTTTAAGTATACATAAAACAAAATAAAAACAGTATTCAATATAATAAACCTATGATAATTAGCAGTCAAAAGACGAACACTGAAAACAGAGAGTCACTTCTTGAGACATGAACATATAAATCATGGTCAGATTTTAAGTGCTTAAATCAATTAGTTAAGTACTAGATCAAAACATTCCATACAGACCACAATGAGAAGACTATTCTAATCGTTATGTACATGTATATAAGCCCAAAGAAGTGTACGACAAAAAAACAAGATGTAAAATTTTAATGTTATAAATTATAGTGTTTTCGAACAAGCATATTTAAAGAAATCACAACTTTTTGAAGGATACGTTTTTATTTTTGGTATATGTCAGACCTGGGAGTTTATACTGCTAGTAATTCAGTATTTTCCTGTTTCTGTTTAATTTTGGTTTGTGTTTTTATATTTTATTGATTATATCTTTATTTGCTGTATGACTGTACGAATCTGACGAAATAAACTGTGGTCTTGGGATTTTGGTCTTAATTCAATACCTTCAATGTTTTTGGATTATTGATAGGCTTCGAGCACAACTGATGAGTCGTAATTCGACGAAATATGTATACCTTGTGTATCAAAATTGCTATCGTAGAATTTAATAAAGATGTATGAAAATTCACCCTATTCCGAAAGAATACGATGTCTTTAAAATAGCAAGCGTGTTATCTCGCTTTGAACGGCACGATCTGAATATTGTATATGAACGGGCGAGTGAAATGCCGGGGTGAAATGTACCGTACTACGGAAGCCCATTTAGGACGTCCCAAAAATATAATTTGAATTCGATATCACGAATTATAATCGATATCACGAATTGTAGAATTCGTTATCAAAGATTAAATTCATGATCACGAATTTCTGGAAATAGTTATAACAGTTTTTGTAATTCGTAATAACGGATTAAACTCGTTATCACAATTTTTTTGTAATTAGTGATAACGGATTAAAAACGTGATTACGACTTGTATAATTCGTTACATCATAGATTAAATTCGTTATCACGAATTTGTGTAATTTGTTATCACGTTTTTTTTTTGTAATTCGTGATTATGGATTAAATTCATTATCACAGATTTTTATAATTAGTGATAACGGATTAAAATTGTTATAACAAATTGTATAATTCGTGATAAAGGATTAAATTCGTGATAATGAATTCCATAAAGTCGTTATCACGAATATAATCCGTTATCTTGAATTTAAAAAATCTGTTATAACGAATTCAATCTGTAATAACGAATTTAATCCGTTATCACGAATTACAAAAAAAACTGTGATAACTATTTCTACAAATTCGTTATAACAAGTTTAAATCCGTAATAACAATTCGCTATCACGATTTATACAATTATTTATCACGGTTTTAATCCGTTATCACGAATTACACAAATTCACGAATTTAAACTGTTATAACTAATTCTTCAATTCGTGATTTCGAATTCAAATTTATATTTTTGGTAGGTCCTACATTGGCTTCCGAAATACGTAACAAGATATGGAAAAACAAAAACTTAATTTTGAGCTAAGCGAACCATCTGTGGAAAGATTTCTATTAACAATAAGTTTTTTTTTCATTTTTGACTTCATGCACTTAATTAATTTCTATACAGTATTGTCACATCCTGTATGTAGATGTGCAATAAGGTTTTAGTATTTTGATTTTCAAAAATTTGGGCCAACAATTTCGAAAATTGAGAATTTAAGCTTGTGACCTTAACTCCTCTTTCATTTTTTATTTTATGCATTTAATTTATATACAGTATCGTCACAATCTTTACGTATATGCGCAATAAGGTTTTCAAATTTTGATTTTCAGAACTTGGTGCCAACAGGGGTTGAATTTGGAAAATTGGGAATTAAAGCTTGTGACCTAAACTCTTCTTTCATTTTTCATTTTATGTATTTAATTTCTGTACAGTATTGTCACACACTGTATATATATAGATGCGCAATAAGATTTTCAAAAATTGGGAATTATAAGCTGGTGACCATGCATGCTGACTGAAACTCTTCTTTCATTTTTTATTTTATACATTTTATTTCTATACAGTATTGTCACACACGTACTGTATGTAGATGCGCAGTCAGGCTTTAGAATTTTGATTTTCTAAAAATTGGACCTGATTTCAAAGATATGATTTTGAGAAAGGTGCACAGGAATACATCATGTGGGGAGTGCGGGGATAGCTGTCGTTTCCGACTGCCTCAATCTAGTTACTTTTTAGGAGGATTATTGACACCATTCAGGAATTATTGTTCCTTCTGAAAGCCAACTCTACTGTTACATTTTTTTCAATAGTTTAATCAGATTTTGTTGATTTGAACACCTTTTTTTCTTGGGCCATTTAGTATTTGTCTGTTGGGCAGGGTTGATTCTCGTCGAATGCCATACAATAGCCACTAGACGTAATCATTTATTCCCTTCCTTCAATCATGTTGGTTTTTGCGTTATGTTGAAGTTCACTCCATATCATTACATTTGTTTGTCATCTATATCAAGCGGTTATTTTTAATAAACTTCTTAATAATTAAAACTAAAAATATTTTGAATAGAGAAATGGATATAAACAAAGTGAAACACAGAAGGCTTTCTAGATGTGAAACATCTACGAGTGGAAATAAACTATGGATGTTGATTCTGGACGGAATCAAGGAATTTTAAGTTTTGTATTCGAATTTGTCCTAAAATCCTCGGCCCAGTGTACTAGTCCAACACAATGAAAATAGTTTACCTCTGACGTCAGTGCTAATGGAAACACCAAGGTGTATCTTTAGTACTTCTGAAAATGTTTGACCTCTGATGTCAGGGTTAACGGAAGACAAAGGCGTACCTCTGTAGTTTTTGTTGGGGTATGACTTTTTTTAGATAAGTCTAAGTATGTAAGGTTTATATTTGTTTACAAAGTTGCAAAACACTCACAAAACGCGCGATTTCGTTGTCCCCTCTTTGAATTTACTGTATTTCTTCTATATTAATTTTTTGCCCCTTATAAAAACATTTTTAAGTGGTTTTTGTTCTATATTTGTAGTAGAATATTCAAAGATGTTTTAAAAAGTTTGAATAAGTTTTCTAATGGTCATAAAAACAAACTTTTATTATTTCTCCGACATTGCACATTTATTGAATATATTGTTAGTATATACTTACTAAAAAAATAATAAAAATAAAATAAAAACCACAATGGATTCACACTGTGGATTCATTTATTTTCGTGGGCATCAATTTTTATGGATTGAGGAAAAACGCAAGTTCATGATTGTCATTTCGAAAAAAATGTACAGTTACCTCCCTTTGATTACTTAAAATCTCGAAATCTATGGTTATACTGATCATCTCATAAACCTTCCATTTGCCGAAGCTACAAGTTACCTAAAGTTACAGATTCAAACTGTATGAACTGAGTGATATTACGTTCAATAGTTGTGTGACCAGGCAAACGTATGTTTTGAAATAGTTTTCAGCAATATTTTGTGTAATGATGTTTCAACAGAACTTGGTTCCTGATATCATGAAGTTGAAACTAAGGTAGAGGTACGCGTAACAGGTCGTTCACATACCCTACACTTTGTTCACGTAACCTAGACAAACTGTTACGCGCACCTCTAGGAACGTGAACAAAGTGTTACATGTACCTCTAGGGTACGTGAACAAAGTGATAGTGATTTAAACCTAATTGTATATGTTGTACAAACTGTTTGACAGGGAGATATGTTTTACCTGTATCCAATTTTGCTAGTATAATTCAAATGTTGAAATGAATAAGGTATCTCTTAAACATGTGGATAATGCAAAACTTTCAAATGTTGACTGTTACCCATAGACTTTCACAACATGTACAGTAGAGTGAAGATTCATGGTCACTAGAATATAACTGAGGAGGCCAAGCCAAAAAATTGCCATGCGAATGCTAATACAACTGAGTACCAAATTCTCCATTAACTGACCTAATAACCAACTATTAACAAATTGATGATGTTGTCGTACGAAACAGCACATCTTTATGACTTTTGTGATTCAAGAGAAAAACTGTAGTGATATAGCACTTTAGACTGCAACTAGAACACTTCCTGTTGGGTTTACTGTTTATGTCCTTAATATAGTAAAATGGTGATATTTTGTACAATGTCGATTTCATGTTGGCTCACTTCTTTCACAATCAGAGGTTCATTTAGGGATTAGAAATAAATTTGAAATTTGTGTTACCATTTAAAAAGGCCATCAATGTATCAATTTGAGTTGCAGTATAAAAACAATATTAGGTCAATGTCAGTAAAATATAAACTTTTTTAGTATTCGGCACGAAACCGTAGAAGGGCAAAACTCGCCATCCCAAGTTTCTTGGCCTCATACAAAAATGTTTATATTTTTCAGACATTGACTTAAATGTTACCCATCTTAGCAACAATGTATATATAGTTGCACCCAACTTGGCAACAATGTATAGTTGCCCTCAACTTGGCAACACTGTATATAGCTGCACCCTACTTGGCAACAATGTACATAGAGCTACACAAAACATGGCAATAAATTATGGAATGAATATGATATTTAAAACAATCTTGAAGGACGATGGTATATTATAAATAAATATCTGTTTTTACTTTTGTAACTGTTCCCATCTTTTCTCCCATTGTATCTTATCTAATATATGCATAAATATATTAACTATTTAGAGAAAATATAGCAAGAGCACAAGTTTTAACATAGACATGATAGGTATAAATCGATGTGCACAGTATTCTCCCACTATTTCATATATTTCCATGCAAACAGGGATAATTGGAATACTATTTTGATTACAAATATTTTACATTGCAGTATTCTCTATCATAATTCTCATACACCGTATGTTTAAAACCTTAAAAATATAGTCAGATCAGTGAAAATAAATATTTGGCATGTGTATTGATACATGTATGTTTTTCTTCATAGTTTGTATAGCAACACCCGACACTTCTGTAATAATAGCTGCAAACGACATAGCTCTGTCAAGTATCATCTCAGGGGATGCATCCTCATTGTCGAGGATCATCTCGGGCGTATCATCCTCATTGTTCCACATTTGGATCCCACTTGTCTTGATATCTTTTACACATTCCTCTAACAAGCAATTCAGTATGAATTTGTCTTCTTCTTGGTCATAACCTATTAGTTGGCAGATGTGTGTTTTCTCTGGAGGGGATGTCTCAATCTATAAGTAAAGATATATGTATAGTTTCTCAACTAGAAGTATTCCTGGTGAAATTAAGATAAAAATATGGTCAATTATATAGCCATGATTAACATGCTCAGCTTATACACATGTAAATGTACCCGGGTAACCTAATTATACCCCAAATATACACAGAAAAAAGTCCAACAAAATCTAACTTGAGGAAGACTAAAAAATCACGATTTTAAAATTCCTATGGAGATTTGCATTGAAAATGGGAGATAACTCTGCAAAAAAGGCAGAAATATCAATAAAAATTGATACAAAATTATAACTTTACCGCTTCTATTCAGCAGGAGGTATTGATTCTTGATATTTTAGCCGTCTTTAGAGTATAACAAACAACTCTAAAGGTGTTTTCATATCTTTTATCAAGGTACAACCTTCGTAATTCATTAGTTGACCATTTATTAAATTTTTCAACATGTCAAGGTAAAGAATCTCAAATTTAATAAAAAATTATTAAGCATATATTCTTCTTTTTGTGGTTTAAAGTTTCTTTAAACAAGATAGATGCTGAACAAATATAATTTACAGATATAAACAATACCAAATTTTCACATTATTTTTTCAAAATGGTCACAAAGCCACAAATTTGCAATTTCTTTAATGAAAAATGTGCAAAAAAAAAAAAAAAAAATACCAATAACACTTCGGTTTTGTACATTTCATGAGCAGAAGATTATATAATTAAGTCAAATACAAACTTATAACCCCATCAAAGTATCATACTTTATAAGAATTTTAAGAAAATCAACCAAAAACTGACAAAAAAGACTAATTTTTGCAGAGTTATCTATCCTTTCCAATGTTAATTTCCATAGGAAATTAAAAATGCTGATTTTGAGTTTTCCTCAAGTTAGATTTTATGAGACTTTTTTCTGTGTATATTTGGGGCTTGATGCTGTAGATTAGAACTAAAACATTTTCTGTTGCAATTAGTTTGAGGTTAAAACTTAGTTTGACTGGACTACTACCATTATATAGCACTGATCATCTTAGTCAGGTTTGTCTCAATATAGTTTAGCATGCTCGTATTATATTATTGCTCTAATATATTTCTCACGTTTGCTCAAAATATATCACTGATCTGCATCTTCTCAAACATATGTGCTCAATTTAGTTAGGCTTGACATGTTCAAGTAATACATCATTATACCTATGCTGAATTCAGGTTCTCTCCCAATATATATATATTTACATGTATTCCAGAATATTACGATAAATTTAACTTGCATGTATATAAAAATATTTGTGGATTGTTACATATGTAGGAAACTGATCACTAATTATAACAAATGTTACCATATATTTGCTGCATCTGCACACACAAAAATTATTTGTGCATTATGGAACGATTATGTAACTGGAGATATTTTCAGAAATGAGTTACTAGTAAATGGCTAGGTATGGTACCTCATAATTACATATGTATTAATCTCAAATAACAGTGTGATAATATTACAGCTCTTTTCTGATTAAAACTGCATTATATTCGCCCATGAAAATCATTTACTATTAACATGGTTTCGAAATCTCAAAGGAAGGACACGGTTGTTAACTTTAACCCAAATGACATACTTATCAGCAAATATCCATGATGACGACAGGGGACGCCGAAAGAAAAATTGTACCGGATTCAATAATTAATGCTCTCCTTCGACAATATCTCGTTAATATATATTATATTAAACTATGATTAATGTTAAAACGATTAAATTCTATCAAGTATAATATATTTACCTTTCTTGTGTTAAAATAGTTACTGATCACCTCTCATTTCCTCTTCATCTAACCTTTGACTGCATCACCAATTCTGGAATCAATCCGCGTTTATAAATATATATTATTCTCGGTACAAAACATGTTGATATATAAAAATGTATCATAATGAATATGTTCATGAAACTGTTTTGATAGCAAGATCCAAATATATGAGTTGATAAAGAAATCTATGTTGCACTAGAAATGTCAGCGTATTCACACAATAAAAAGTGAGTAATTACGTATTAAAACAACCCAGTGCATGATCTGAATAGAGTGGTTTTTCTCTCTTCGAAGTGAGCCAACCTAGTTTCTAACGGAAGTTGATCAGCTTGCCGGTTTAAGAATCTGGGCGATAGCTATACTAGGGATAGCCACCCTGGTAAAAAGTACATATATTTAATAACTACAATGTACATGTTATCTAATTTTATATTGTCTCACGAGGGAAATTTCTTGAAGTATAAATTTCGGCTTAGTATAAAAATACTAGAAACTGAGCTGGTAATACCCACAGGGACCTTCAGTCCATAATGTCAACCCATTATGTATATTCCATTAGGATAACTTATTTTATTAAATGTTAAGGAATTTTGCCTTACGCTAATTGGTGTAGACAGCCTTTTCTGATCGTACCTCAGAGTGACTACACCTCGTCCGGCTCTTTCGAGGTCTGTTCGGGATTTGCAATCGACTAACCAGAACCAAGTGTTCATGTCCAATCCGCCAATCACATTGCGTATTTCTGCGAACGTATGAATGCCTTTTATGGCATTACCAAACATACAAACTATGGGCAAATAACTAAAAATTATGATATGAAAACTTAAGGTGGTACCCAACACTTTCACTAAAATTAATTTGGCTCGTTTAATTTTCATAAAATTTTGACAAAGTATTTACTTTGACCCATTGACAAAAATTTTTAAATTTCAAAACATTTGAACCAACCAATTCATCAGAAAAATTACACTGATTGTATAGCAGTTTGACAAACACTAATATTGATCATTGAAAAGCTTAATATTCCCTTAACAACACAATGTTATTTAAACGTTTAGCTGATTTTACAGAGTTATCTCCCTGTAGTGTTAGGTACCACCTTAACTGAAATGTTGAAATTTCATAATTATTGTATTTAAAACATTGTTGGTATTTGAAAGTTGTTGAATATATTATAAAAAACTGTAAAATTCCTCATTATTTAATAAAGGTTTCATGACTATACGGACCTGGTCAGACATTGCTATACCTCGAACGTTGGCTTCGGTCGACCAATGAGTAGACCTCATGAAAAGTCAATAATTGTATAAAGTTGTAGAGATTAGAAGTAATAAAGTAACCTATGCTACAACAGTTCCATGTTAGAATGAACATGGTTTTTAAAGAAGCTTGTATTAAAAGTATGTCTGCACAAAGTACGTTCGGGTGTTAATCTTTTCTTCTAAAACCACTGGGCCAATTGAGACCAAACTTGGTCCTTTGGTGGTCTCATTTCAAAATGTTTTACGAGGTCCGGACATTAGACCAATATGGCCGTGGTTACTGAAAATAAAACAATCAGCAAAAATGTGTTATTTATTTCACAAAAAATTAAGCGCAGAAATAAAAACAATATTAGACGCAAATGTTGATCAACAAATGAGCAAATAACAAATAATTAACAAAATCATAGAAAAAAATATATAATTATAGCTATAAGAGCTATGAAGAAAAAAAAAATAATAATAAAGACAAATGATCATTGGAGAGAGTTGTGCATAGGAAGACTATTTCCAAGTTTTTAAACAGAATTACTCAATTGCCTTCTTTTCGCTGATGACATTGTTTTAATCGGTAAAACAGATATCGAATTACAAAGACTCTTATACGTAGCCCATTTGTTTTCTTCAAAGAAGAATTTAAAGTTTAATGCGAAAAAGTCAAAAGTTCTCATCATGGGTCAAAGGTTAGATAGAAATATAAAATGCATTTTGGGTGAAAATGAAATCGAAGAGGTCGGTGAACATAAGTACCTCGGTTTTTATTTTTCAAGGTTCTTAAAAAGTACTTACCATATCGAATAATATCTGAAGGAAAATTTTAACAAGAAATTGAATTACATGGTTCGAGTTTTAGGTGAACATGGAGACTTCAACCGATTAAATTTTGGTGATGTAATATGGACCTCTGTAATTAGACCTTCGATTGCTCATGCATGCTCAGTATTGTTTCCTTCTTCCAAGTCTTGTAGTGACCTGCTGGAAAGTTGGCAATATCAAGTTGCTAAAATAATTTGGAACTTTGTAAACTCATTTTTAATGAAATCATGGTGATGGGTCGCAGCGAATGGGGATATAAAGCCTACATGAAAAACTTTTTGTAGTCGGCCCGTTTCGACCACTATAAAAACGGACAAATTGATTACAAAATTTTCTGTTCGCTTCATGGTACGGAAATTTCAAATAAGACTAGACATTGAACCCGCGCCAGCGCGGGAAAATAAGCTTTTTTTGTGGTGGCCATATTGACTATAAAAATTTGTTGCGGCCATGCCATTTATGGAACAGGAACTCAATATGGATGATGTGGCAGGCTTCCATAAACTTTCCTGTCCAGTAGGTGGTATCAACTGATAGTTTCATGTCTATATGTGCTGCATGTAGTATTCTTAGAAATGAATTTTAATGCAGACTTTAACCAAAGTCAATGAAGCGTGAAATGTAGGTCATCGTGACCCAATTGTCATGGCTATTCGTTACTACCGAAGATGTATCCACTGATGCAGTAGACTGTATGCCACGTAGAATTACCAAAATGGACCTTAAGGTGCCATCAAAGTCAAAATCTATGACGAAAACACAACCACATAAATTGTCAATATTTTTTGTTATAATTAATTCTGAACTGGAACTTGATGAAAAGCTTTCATTAAATACACATTTCATAATGCATTACCTTTTTCCTTCAGAATAAATATGAAAATGAAATTGTAGATGTAAACATTTCCTTAGTGACGGATGAATTTTTCAAAAGATGCCGTGAGTTAGAGTATTTTTGGAAAATAATTGTTCCAATTGTTCCATTGTCATCATGGGCAGGGCAAGCGAGGCTTAATTTCACAAATATATCCAATAATCAGAAGGTGAAAGCATTTTTAGTGTGTGGCTGCTTGTGTTGTCCACGTTTATATTTATCAAAGATGTCCGAGATAAATTTCGTCATTAATGATAAAGATGACCATTTGTTAAAAAGATTTTTATCTAGGGCTTACAGTAGAGATATATTTAGACAGGTCACATGACAAATAATTTAAAAATAGATAATGGTTGGTTTTATCACTTTGTGCAAGGTAAACATCGGGCAATCCAAAAAAAACAACTAAGTTAGGAATTCCTCTGAACTTTACTTTACTTCTTCATTATCTTCAAAGTTCATAACCTTTACAGTTAGGAGAAATTGCGTTATTGTAGAAAAACAATCCTGAATACATAAAGCGGAAACATCCCACTCGAAGGAGAATGTTTTTAATTTTTTTTATTCTTCTTCCGTAATTTCAAACAGAAATACATTAAAAATATGTGCATACTTGTTTATTTAAATCAATGTGCTAAAATGATGCCTTCGAGAACCTTCTAAGGGATACGTTGGGAGAATTCATATCGGAAAAGTGCATACAAATTCCATTTGCACATAAACAAAACTGTAGTTTAAATTTATAAATGCAGATTGTCAAATCCGATAATAACCTTTATAATCTGAACTATACATCGTTTATTTTGAATCACGGGTTTTGCCGCCTATTCGGCTAATTCGTAAATTTAGTATTATAGATATGGTCACTGAAATATTTATGAAAAGAGTAGTTTAAACGCTTACCAATTTTTCGTCGTTACAAAAAGAAAACAGCCATATATGTCAAATATTGACGATTTTCGGCCGACTAGACTTAAATGTTTGGAAGAACGAATTGTCTCCCCATAAATTCGAATTTCTTTAGAATGAGACTTACTGAAAGTGATAAATGTGAATTATGTCGTTTGAATGTGACAGATTGTATTTCTCACGTTTTAACGGAGTGTGAGGCCTATTCTAGTATACGGGAAAATTTCTTCTCTAATTTACAAAATATACTGTCAAATAATGCTCAAACTTGTAATATCTACTTCTCATAGTTGCCCAGTCCTGTTAATATACAGTTTTTGATCGGCGATATATGTTATTCTTTTGATTACAATCTCGGCAAACAGATTCATTATTTAAGTAAAATATTTTTATCAGACATGTCAGATGTAATGTATTTTAGAAAAGAAAATATAAAAAGGTAACTACTAGGAAAATGACAAAAACTGCAAGCATAGTACCGTAGTATTTTTTGGTAAATTATTCTTTTTATCGTATGTACTTCTCTGTATTTTAATTTATGGATATAGACATTTTATCATTGTCCCTAATTAGATTTTATCGTATCTTTATAGAGAGATGTGTAATTTTGTGATAATGAATGTTTTTAGGCTATTGCTGGCCCGTTGTCCACGAATATAGTTCCCCATATTTTATAGTGTATTTTTTTTCCATTTTAATTTTCCCCACTTTCTGTTTGCCTTTTTCTAAGTAAGTTAAAATATAAAGCACAAGAGTCAAATAACTTAATTTAAAACAGTTTTTTAATCAGAAGTATGTAAAAGTTGTAATTTGGTGACCGTCAAAATGACCTAATTTCAGGGTACTAGGGGCTATGTGAATGATAACTATACCCCTTAAAGACATTTGGGGGGTTTCTAGAATTCGCAATGGTAGAATTTGCTATAATTTTTGATATCTTTTCCAGTTATGAGTATACATTGAATAAAAGAAAGATTATAAAGTTTGAGCTGGTGTAATTTTTTTAATTTGACTTAATGCTAATATGAAAATGCACTATGAAATAATTGTGGTCTCGGACCCGCTCATCCTATGTTTTAATGTTTACAAATGTACTATTGTGTAAATATTTCTTATAGACGCAAACGTCCGTACCCTGCCTTCGTTTGCCCCCGTTGTAAAGTGGTAGTTCTAAATAAATAAATAAATAAATAAATAAATAAATAAATAAATATATAAATAAATAAATAAATAAATATATATATTATTAAACGCTTCATTTGTTTGAATTTATGATCAAATATATTGATATATTAAAAAGTTTTCTTAATGTATTTTCTTTATCATCAAACTTACGAAAATGTTATTAAATCATGAATATTTTCAGAGGTTGTATTAGTAAGATGCATTTTAAAAAATGGGAAAACACAGGACCCATTTTTAGCTCACCTGGACCAAAGGTCCATGTGAGCTTTTACCATCACTTGGCGTCCGTCGTCGTCGTCGTCTGTTAACAATTTTTCAAACGTTAACTCGTCCGACACCATAAGTCCAATTGCAACCAAACTTCGTACAGTTGTTTATTGGTATATGTGCTACAAAACTATCGTTTGGATTTTTGATTCGTAAAAAAACATGGCCGCCATGGCTAAAAATAGAACATAGGGGTAAATTGCAGTTTTTTGCAAATAACTCAAAAACCATAACAGATATCAAAATTCTGGCAGAGGGTAAAAGTGTTCAGCACCTCAAGATCTACCCGCCCTGAAATTTTGAAGAAGATCCAACGACCCATGTAGGAGTTATTGCCCTTTTTCTGCATTTTTTCCAAATTTTGCACTTATTAAGCTCAATATCTTGGATACTATAAAGGAAATTTGAAAAATTTAAATTTCATATTGTTAGGCACACAAAGATCTACAAAATTTGTAACAGGATCGAAGTTGTAGGTTCGTTCCTTTTAGGAGTTATTCCCCTTAGATCGTCAAAATTGACCATTTTTGCAGTCTTTATTCATTGTAATAAAATCGTTAACTCCTCTTACACCATAAGTTTAATTGCAACCAAACTTAGTGTAGTTGTTCCTTGGCATGAGTGCTACTAAACTATCGTTTGGATTTTTGATTTGTAAAAAAACATGGCTGCCATGGCTAAAAATAGAACATAGGGGTAAATTGCAGTTTTTTGCAAATAACTCAAAAATGGTGACAGATATCAAAATTCTGATGGGAAGCTAAAGTGTTCAACACCTCAAGATCTACCTGCTTTGAAATTTTGAAGAAGATGTAACCACCCATGTAGGAGTTATTGCCCTTTTTCTTGATTTTTTTTTTGAAATTTGTACTTATTAAGTTGTATGATCATTCCTTTTAGGAGTTATTCCCCTTAGAACATCAAAATTGACCATTTTCACAGCATTTCCCTTAGTTTGCAAAATGTTTAAATGAGCCCTTTAGGAGTTAAAGTTTTGTCCCTTAAATGTCAAAATAACTGTTGATGCCTTATAGATGACCCTTTAAATGTCAAAAATAGCGTTTTCTCTTGTTTTTGCCCTATAGATTGAAAACTATTGTCGATAGAGAAAAGCTGTTGTTTGCTTAAACAATCAGCTCATTGAGCTCTACAAAAGTCTGAATTGGGTCGAAGTTGTCAGATGATCCATTATAGGGGTAATAGCTCATGAAAGACTCCCTTAAAGCTTAAGGACCAGGTGAGCGATTCAGGCTCCTGGGAGCCTCTTGTTTTTCATCAACTCCGCCTACAGTTTTCAATCCAGATTTATCAAACTTCACAGGAATATTGTACACATATTGAAGTTGTGCACCTGCTATTATGGAATTGTTTGAATAATTTTTTCCAATTTTTCCAGACTTGGGAACTTAGTAATTTTTTCATCAAAATGTGTTGTTTTTATGTGTTATATGCTTTTAATGCATAGTGGTTTGTTGTTTGCGTATTGTTGTGGGGTCTGTCATTGTTGGAATTTGTTGTTAGCTTTTTTGTATTAATTAATTTAAAACAATAAATGGATTATTCAACAACAATCTACAGTTAAAGTGTCAACATTCCAAATTGATTTCAAACAATACCTTTATCTTGAAAGTTACTAATAACTTTTCCATGGTTCATAACCAATTCTTTGCAACCCGGCCATTTGTGACTTTAACCCATTTTAGATCGCCTGGCCATGTGAGCTATTATCATCACTTGGCGTCCGTCGTCCGTCGTCGTCGTCGTAAACTTTCCTTTAGAGATCTTCTCATCTAGATCTGGAACCACTAGGCCAATTCGAACAAAACTTGGTAGCATTGGTTCTTATTTGATCCTCTTTCAGATTTATATCCAATTACCTGGTCCGCCATCCAACATGGCCGCCAGAGCCGACCATAGTTTAACATAGGACCCTGTAGTAAATTTACTTAAAGATCTTCTTGTCTGAAACCACTTGGGCAATTGGAACAAAACTTGGCAGCAATTATCCTTTGGTGGTCCTCTTTCAGAATTGTATCCGTTGACCCGGTCCGTCACACAAGATGGTCGCCAGACTTGAACATAGTTTAACAAAGGACCCTACGTAAAATTTAATTAAAAATCTTCTTGTCTGAAACCCCTTGGACAATTGGAACAAAAATAGGCAGCAATGTTTCTTAGTTGGTCCTTTCAGAATTATATCCGATGACCTTGTATGTCATCCAAGATGGCGTGAGAGCCGAATATAGTTTAACATAGAACCCGATTTGGGAATTTACTTAAAGATATTCTTGTCTGAAACACTTGGCCAGTTGGAACGAAAGTTGGCAACCACGGTCCATAGGTCGTCCATTTTAAGACTGTATCCAATGACCCCGTCTGTCACCAAAGATTGCTGCAAGAGCCGAAAATAGTTTAATATAAAACCCTATAGGGTATTTACTTAAAAGATCTTCTTATCTGAAACCACTTAATTGACCAATTGGAACAACACTTAGCAGCAATGGTCCTAGTCCTCTTTCGAAATTATATCTGATGATCACGCCTGGCATCCAAGATGGGCGACAAAGCCAAACATAGTTTAAAATATGACACTATGGAAAATTTACTTAAAGATCTTCTTGTCTTAAACAACTTGGCCAATTGGAACAAAACTTTGCAGCTATGGCCCTTAGTTGGTTTTCTTTCAGAATTATATCCGATGACCCCATCCACCATCCAAGATGGCAGCCAGAGTCGACCAAGGTTAAATTATATACAGTATTGTCATGCACCATATGCAGATGCGCAATAAGGCTTTATAATTTTGATTTTCTAAAATTGGGGCACACAGGGGTCGGATTTCGAAAAACTGTCACGTTAAGCTTGTGACCTAATGCCCCTCTTTAATTTTACAATTTATGTATATTATTTCTATACGGTATTGTCATAAACTATATGCAGATGTGCAATAAGGTTTTATAATTTTGATTTCTAAACAAGGGGCCCACAGTGGTCGAATTTTGAAAAATTATCAATTTACGCTTGTGACATAAACTTGTCTTTTGTTTTTTTTTCAATTTATGCAATTTATTTCTATACAGTATTGTCAAACACCATATGCAGGTATGCAATAAGGTTTTTAGAATTTTAATTTTCTAAAATTGGAATCCACATGGATCGAAATTTGAAAATTTTAATTTAAGTTTGTGACCTTAACTTCTCTTTCAGTTTGCTTATATATAGTATTGTTCTACACTATATTTAGTTACACAATAAGGATTTAGAATATCGATTTGATCCGGGGCTCACACTGGCCAAATTTCAAAAATTGTCGGTTTAAGCTTGTGAACTAAGGTTTTTTCATTTTTCATTAGGTTTATTGATTTAATTTCCTTAGAAAATGCGTACTATCTTTGGATTGGAATAAGGTATTATATTTTTGACTATACGTAAGTGGCCCGAATACTTACAGGGGGTCCTGATTTCTAGTTTCACCTTGAATTACTGCTTTAATGGTGGTTTTCGGTATGACGGTAATTCTATATGACAATTTCCGTTCATTTAATCGTTTCAACAAGGGTTTTAAGTTTCAGTATAAGAATGTGTAGGTGTAGCTTGAACTACGTATTTAAACAGTACATATTTTTAAAACATAATACAGGTCATCTGACGATAAGAGAAGCGGCCACGATCTTGAAATAGTAGGAATTCTATCATATACATATATTATACTGTCAACAATGTCAGTAACTTCAGACATGAAATATGAGACACTGAATGAACCTCTCGCTACAGAATTGACAATACCAAAAACTGTAGAGGAAAGTGTGTTGGATTTCGAAGATCTGCAAATAGAAAATCAGAGAATGGGTAATAAAATTGTAAACTCGGAACGTACGGATTCGCAGATAAATGGAGATTATAACGAAATAGAGCTTACAGTTCTAGGTTCAGAATATTCGAGAACAGAATCAGCTCAAGAAAACAAGACTGAATATCAACTTACACGTAGTTTAACCATCGAAAAGAAGAAATGGTCTAAAACAGTGAAGAATTTGATTTTAATAATTATTCTTATAACCATGATAATTACAATTGTTGGGGCTGCGTATATCATAGCACATTCTCTTGAGTCCAAATCACTAACCGAAAATTCTTTCAGTGCTACGAACGACAATAAACCCATTTGATTTCCAATCAAGGCTACTGAATGCCAGATTAAATGGAAAAAGTTTAATTCATGGTGTTACCGACCATTTGAAATACGAAAGACCTGGCAGGAAGCTAGGGATATATGCCGAAGCATGGGAGCCGACTTGCTTAGTATTAAGAATATAATTGAGACCGAGCACTTAAGAAACGAATTTTCAAAGAAAGACTTCTGGATTGGACTGAATGATATTGATAATGAAGAACATTATGTATGGAGTGATGGATCAAACACCACCTATACTAATTGGCATAGAGGGGAACCAAACGACAAATTTGGTGATGAAGACTGCATACAATTTTACGGCAATTACGGTACGTGGAATGATTTGAATTGCTTTAATTCAATGTTTTTTATATGCAAACAGGACAGACCTGTTCAATGTGGAGATGGGTACTGGTTTTATAACAATGGTTCCTGCTATACGTCTTATCCCCCTCATGGTACAAATAAAACTTTTTCATGGAATGAGGCCCTTAATTACTGCAATTCGATTGGAGCAGACCTTGTACACATTCAATCAAAGAACGAATTAATTATCTACGATATATATTATTTCAACTTCCTGGAATATTGAAACAAGGTTATTGGATAAGACAAAACGACCTCGAAAAACAAAAGACTGAGTATAATAGGTGTGTACTATTAACACACGACCCGTACTGGTATACTGTTACTGAATTTTGTTTTAAAGGACGTGGATTTATTTGTAAAAAGAGCTCTATAACGACAACATACTAAATATGGGTTCAATGCAAATACTAATAAGCCTTACGATTTTAAAAACTAAAATAGGCTCTGTTTGGGGAAATGAGTTCTACCCTTAAAGCTGAGCACTGCCAGTCGGTGTGTTCCCTGAGTGCCAACATTCTTAAAATTACATAAGGCACATAATGTTGTTTTGGGCATTTCAGTGGGGTACTCTAAGGGGTGTTGATTAGGTACTAATTAGACAGATTTTTGTATTGTTAAATATATGATTAATGGCATGAGATATCATAATGAACAAATATTGAAAAATAACATGAAAATTACTAACATTTTAAATATAAAAAGTTAAAATAATATTTGATTTTTTAAAATATTTGATAAGAAAATGTATAAAATAATGTTTTATAATCTACAATTTTTGCATTTATATGGGAATCATTTTGGACTGGTGACAGCTTCTTCACTTTGGATGATCACAGTGCATATGAAATTGACTTTCGATAATTTGTTCTCTTTGTATATATTTGTTTCTTTCAATGTAGTGCTTAATTTACTTATTGTTATTCAGGTATTGTTGATGATGCTTAAAGAATTGTAATAAATATATTATCAGAATCCAATGTCTTTTTGTTACATTCCCATATCTTTATTTGAATCGATTGCGAGTTGAATAATAATATTCTCTTTCATTTATCAATACTTTTCTGTTTATCTTTCAAGCAATGTTTAAATTGTATTATTGTAAAATCATTTTATCTTTACAATATTCAAATTTAAATATTATATTAAGATTAACTGTAAAAGGATTGAAATCATATCAACATCAAAAGAGACAAATTTCACAAGGACATTACAATACAATAGTGAGTTAACCTTCAAAAATTAATTTATTTTACCTAATTAATTACCCTTGATGGGGCCCCGTAATCTCACTTAATGAGTACCTACAATATTCTTTGATCTTACAAAATGTTGGTACTCAGGCAGACATTATTGGTGTGAAAAAAGTCCTGAAAATGTTAATTGAAGATTAAGTGTAAAAGAGGGAATGAGTGAAAGGGCATAAAATAAACAGTCTGTGATATAGGTGTTCCCTCTTCTATGCATATTTTCAAGTCTGCTCAATAATATTCAAGGCTGGAAATGATGAAAAGAATATGAATGTTGCAGATTCAACTTTGGAAGTGTCAAACAGGGGTATACAAAACTCTCGAAGTGCGAAATTGGGATATAACCAAATTCTTAAGTGTCAAAAAGGGATATCACCAACCCACAAAATGTCAAACAGGGATATAATAGACTCCCGAAGTGTCAAACAGGGATATAATAACTTAAAAAGTATAACTAAATCCGAAGTAACAAACAGGGAAATAACCAACTCCCGAAGTGTCAAATAGGGATATAACCAACTCCCTAAATATCAAAAAGGTATAACCAAACGCTATTTAAGATGATAGAATATATACAAGGGTAGTAGTTTACACATTTAATTTACGCCAGTATCAAAGGACCACCACGTGAGGGGTTGACAACCTTGGAACTTTGAGATATTACGTCTAGAATGGCTAGTTACTATATGGTGAATCAAGTTATACTTCCGTTAAGTCTGTATTGTCGAGTAGAAGTGTACTAAGTGGAGTGGATTTTCCAAGTTTCCATTTATGTCAAATATATACTCAAACTTGAACTTTTATTGAAAACATTTGGAACACTTT
The DNA here is from genome assembly GCA_028015205.1 of Mytilisepta virgata. Taxonomy (NCBI): domain Eukaryota; kingdom Metazoa; phylum Mollusca; class Bivalvia; order Mytilida; family Mytilidae; genus Mytilisepta; species Mytilisepta virgata. The sequence goes on from CM051515.1 coordinate 26,653,046, forward strand.
TATATGTCGTTGACCCCACTTTATTTGTTGGTAATTAGTAACACAGGGGCCCGACTTCTGGAAATTTATTTCTTTTTTATTTTATTTTTTTTGTTATCTTATTTCATGAGTACTTTTAATAAATATTCACTGTAACAACGAAGATCCTGCGTTTATTATCAAAATGCTATACACTAACCACGTCCTTATACTAAAAAATCCTAGGATTTTTTAGTATAAGGACGTGGATAGTGTATAGAACATTGATAATAAACGCATAATTTGCGTTGTTACAGTGAATATTTATTAAAAGTACTCATGAAACAAGACAACAAAAAATAAATAAATAAATATCCAGAAGTCGGGCCCCTGTGATTAGTAAGCCCACTTATAAATAAATATTATGTTGTACTTAAAAACGTACATGTAATACAGAAAACTGAGTCATTCATTGTTAGACAGCACAGTTAAAAATTACATGTATATCACAATGGAAAAATCGTTTAGCATTCATTACAATTACATATTGTCTTACTGAAGCAAATCTGAGAATGATGGAGTTGTGTCTCTTTGTCCAAATCTGGCTGGATGTCCTCAAAAATTATACTTGTAATTATACTGTCATTTTTTGTTGTTTTTTTTTATATGATTAAGTTAACTGTATTTTATATGATCAACCCAATCATTAATCTAATGAACAGTTATTGTCTGATTATTTCATGATTTTTAGTTTGTTTTATTATATTATGAATGATTTTATTGTGGGTACCTTGATTGGCCAATAAAGTTACCTGTGATTAATCTGCCCATCAATGGGCACCTTGATTGGCCAATAAAGTTACCTGTGATTAATCTACCCATCAATGGGCACCTTGATTGGCCAATAAAGTTACCTGTGATTAATCTACCCATCAATGGGCACCTTGATTGGCCAATAAAGTTACCTGTGATTAATCTGCCCATCAATGGGCACCTTGATTGGCCAATGAAGTTATCTGTGATTAATCTGCCCATCAATGGGCACCATGATTGGCCAATAAAGTTATCTGTATCTGTATTAAGTGTAAAAAATATGCTGTAATAATTACTTCATGTATACCCTCTTCTAAATTACATTAAACGTACTCTTCTTTTATTTTTTTTAAGGTGTGCCAAAGACTGACAAATTATCCTTTGATTTCTGCTCTAGCAAAAAAAAAAAGTATTAAAATTCAAAGCGACTGTACATTGCACTTCTTTTTCTGTAAGCTAGGTCATTTTAATTTAATACGCTTTCCATGTTCACAATGAAACATGCAATTTCATAACTTAGATTATAAGATATTTGACAATGATTTGAACTATACCACTATTTATTTTTAGATATTTAAAAAGACTTTCAGATAAAATTTAGTACGAACTTTTTAATGTAAAAAAAGATAACGTTACCATGTCTTTTGTTAAAATTTCCAAAATACATACACATTAATCTATTGATAAATAGTTGGTAACAAAGATCAATAAACAAATTAGGAAATTTTTGCAAATTGTGACCAACTAAATAATATTGATAATTATTTGACTATTTTAAATGCATTTACAAAAAAATGCTTTGAACTTTTAGTATAAAAATCTTGAAATAATGGATTTTTGTTTACAAAATCAAAATGTGGGCGTCCTTATGCTTGTTGTAGATATAATCAAGAAAAACCTTAAATTTTAGATGTTAGGATTTTTCTTTGCGACCGCATTACCCCCCCCCCCCCTTTTTTTCAATCGCTGTATTTGCTTCTTGCAGTTAACGTATATGTATGCTGAAGTTCGGCTTTTAAATATGTTGTTTGTTAATCATTAAACAGAGTAGGTTTGTCCTCTTATGCTGGTTTTTTTTCACGAAATGTGATCTGGTCATACCTGTAAATGGTGTATTTGCTATTATAGTTTATATTGTATGTGTGAATTCAATTGGCAGATTGTATGTAAAATGTGACCACTCGCGTATTAAGGGACGACCATTTGATTCTTAGGGGCGCAAGGGCAGGCTGGCAGTTTTTTGAAACACATATTCTGGCCTCAATAAAGCTGAAAATAAATACATGTAGTCTTGCTTGTGCATCAAAGGAAATATAAATTCTGACCATTAAATAAGGCTCAATTTTTTTTTTTGGTATCTTCGCTCGCAAATCTACTCAAAAGAATGCTGTCATGTAGACGACGAAACGTCTACCAATACACAGAATGCAAAGGCTTTTCATTAGCCATAAAAGTAAAGTATATATGGATGAACGTTTTATTTTATTATTGAAAAAACAAACTCAAACAAATCAAATTGAACAACATGTAACAATTTAACATCAATAACAAAAAAAACTTCAAGTTAAAGGTATATTTATTGGAAGATATCAATTTCTTCACTAATATCCTGATTGTTTTATTTGTTAAATTACAGTGATACGTTTTCAATAATTTTCCATATAATGCTCAAACGATATGTATAAAAGCCAGAAATAATTATACATGTGTATTTGCTTTTCTGGAAAGGATGGATAGTAAACATTGTAAAAATAATTTTGTAAAATGAATAGGTTTAACACAATAAAGACTTCTTACAAATCTGTTTTACATAAATTTATGCTAAATTCCACTGATGAAATTGATCATTATAAAATCATTGTTGATTTTAAGAGTCAGGTAAATTTTAAACCAAAGTTCCCCCTTAAATCCTAAAATTTCATCCAGTATACTATCTTGTTTAATGTTATAGAGGTATTGAGAGTGTTCAGCAGTGTTAAGCAGTATTTTCTAGTGTTCTCCCTAGAAATTGTTGAAGGCGCAAAAATTTAGATCGCTTAACACTTTTGTTTGCAGTAAGCTATTGTGACGCGAAACAATGCCTCAGAATTCTGATATACAATATGAACTCAAAAGCTTTATGACAGGCAAGGTGTTTAATTATGTACACTATTTATAAATTATTAGAATATAAAATAAAATAAAATAGATTCCTTAATCCCCTTTTAGCTTAATTCCTTTCTTTTTGACAGAGAACGTGTTGATTCAGCATCAAAATTTGATATGATATTTTTGGAATAAAACTTTTTAAAAGAAAAGAATTTAAATGAACAGCTGATCAATTTTCGCGATTTGACATTTCGAGATCGCTTCCGCACGTGTGTGTTTGTCAATTTTTTCTTTGACAGGTAGAAACCTGACAAATTCTTCAAAGTTAAGTTCAAGGAAAGTATTAACTAGTGACATTATACTCAGATACTTCTGCGTTTCCGTACCTAACTATTGACTGACATCGTGTTGTTGATTGTCACAGATTTTCCCGTGCAAGAATGATATTTGTTTTATTTTTTTAAACATGACAGTTAAGACGAATTTCATTTGCAAAGAACAAAATTTCACATTCTGACCCAAACTATCGCTTCACATTATGAATTCATCGTAGATTCGAGTTTACTTCACGTTTTTTTTACGTAAAACGACTCCCATTCATAAATATTTGTAGTTGTGTATTGCAATGTTACCACATGTTCATTGGTCGTGTTTAAACAGATTTTTGTTATTGACCCATGAAAAAATTTGATATTTCATTCGGCAATTAATCATGAAAACCATGCATAAAACATTGTAATTTCGCCCTTTTCCCTTAATTCTAACCCTGAAACACTAATAAAAAGTATCCAGGAAAAATATTTATCTATTCGATGATAATGTACGCAATTGCGGGTACTAATAAGGACAATACAGGTAAAGGATAGACTGGAGTCCATCAATAATTGCTTAATTTGTTGTAATATTGATTTTCTTGTCAGCGGCGATCTTTAATTTGACAATAGTTATCAACAGTTCATAATTAAATATGAAAATTAACACCCTGTGGGATTATCTTATAAGACACTGTGTGCCAATGTAAGCGCTGCGGTGACAACAAAAATATTGGTCATATCGGCCTCGGGAGAACCCTTTTTCCCATTAATATTCTTTGAAGGATGGGAAATTGACTGAACATGCTGAAAGGAGCTGGTTATCAATTTGCAAGGACAGGTACTCATTAAGAGTGATAGGGAATTTCAAGTTTTAAAGGATGGGGGTCTAAATTAATACATACCAATCATTTATGAATGCCAATGGATAAATTTATTCTAGACTTGTTAGGTTTTCATTTTGTGTTTATTAAAGGTTAAAAATTACTAAAATCCAACAGGGTTTAACATTTAAATATCTCATGCTTTCTTGGCCAGTTTCTTAATAAATTTGTAGAGAACATGATTCCTTTCAAAAAGTTCCTTGTGTCTGGACAAATTAATAGCTGAAATATTTTCAAAGTGGCATTTTTGAAGTCTGTAACTTTGATTTTTTACAGAAGTAATAATAACAACATGGATCAAGATATTAAGTTCTGACAAAATCGTTTTGATGACATCTAGAGATCTTCCAATAACTTCTCCATTGTGTTTAGCCCCAATGGCAACTTGCATTAGATATAAAATATTTTGGAACTTTGGTTTCTTGGCAGAAGAACCTCCTTCTGTGTTTCTTACTTTGTTTGGTAGATACAGGAAGTAATCAATGCCCATTGGATTTCCAATATCAGGATGCATTAATAGTGATTGATCTTCATGGCTTCTGATGTGATTCTTCATGAAAATAGCACATTTTGCCACATTTTTTTCTACTTTTTGAAATCCAGTTAGAATATTTGCCATTGTATCTCCAGAAGGCTGCAGAAAATTGTCATTACATATACCTACAAAAACAGAACAATGCTTTTCGATTAATACATCACAGTTAGTACTAGAAGGGTTATAAACTGTTGTATCTACAGCATTAGGATAAATTGCCATTTTTTGTTCTTGCTGGAAACCAACAAACAAATCTACAAACTTTTTACGGGCACCTCCATACTGAAACATGACGGCCAAAGCCTGATCCTCAGTCATGGCCATAACATGTTTTATATCACAAGGCAGTTTCCTCCTCCAGTGAACAGCAACCTCTGGAACCAGATGACAGACACGAATATACTCTTCTCCTTCATCCAGATCAAATTCCTTCATCCTAGCATCACTCTCAAGATCATTTTTTGATACTACACAATTTGTTGCTTCAAATACATTTATGGCAATAAATAATTCTTTTCGAACATGGGCTGGAAAAATAAATTCCCCTTTTTCTGGTATGTAATGAGCAAGAGCCCGAGTATGGCTGCAGAACCTTGAGTACACTTCATCTTCTGTTATAGTAAATTCCTGAATTCTATTTCTCTGGTTTATCTCATACATAACAAATGCATCTGCCACTGATCTACCATACAGCATTTGATTCAAAATAAATCTCAGTAGCCTTGGGGACAAGATGTACCTCCCTTTGATAAATGAATAGGCTTCTCTCCCCACTCCTAAAAGGTGAGCAGTGGATTCTTTATCTTCTACTGAATTTATAGATACATTCCAAATACTGTTGAATTCGTCTTTGTTTAACTGCATATTTCTCCCAAGCTCAAATGAACATGCATGAATGCTGGCAGTGTATCCAGTTTCAATCAATATAATTTTGCTTTTCTTTCTGAAGACACTTTTAATCTCATTCAGCAAAGCAATATTGTCCAGTGTATTGTGGTCAATTACCAAGCATCCCTTTGAAATGCAGGCATCATTTTCGGCAAGACTTTTCATTTTGTCCAGATCATCTATTATAACATCTAGATCAATATAGTGGATGTCTTTTTCATTCCTCCCCAAGCATTGTAGGACAAAATATATCAGCGAAGTAGTCTTCCCCATGCCCTGAATTCCATTCATGTAATCTATTTTCTCATCCAGGTTCTGTTTCCTCATCGCCACTAAAGCAGAAAATGTTTTATGAAACCTAGTTTTGATGTAGCATTTTGTATTTCTGAATTTTCCAATGTTTGCATATTCTTGGAGAAAAGGGTCTGTATCAGCAAGTTCTAAAATCTTTTCATCAAACAACTCCAAGTCTTGATTAATCTGTAACAAAAGTATATTGTATGTGACAAATCAGTTATATAACATCACAGTGTATGAACATTATAATGGTGTATCCCCACTGTAACAAACATAAGCTTAGTTATTGGTATGATGAGAAAAAGTGATAACAACTGTTGGATTTTTGAAAAATGGGTAACATTAAATGCTAAGCCATTGAGTGACAAGCAATAAATTAGAAAAAAGCAACAAGTTGTTAAAATGAAGGCGTCTGTTTAGTTGAATTTTTCCTTTTGATAATGATTAAAAACATATAAAACATGTAAAATCACATACATCATCATACTTAAATGTAATAACACTAATTTACACTTCAGTGGCTTAAATTTGTAATTATGGACAACTTATGACCATGATGATTCACTGAAATAGACATATTACTATTAGATTCAAAGAATCTCATCAACAGTTTTCATAACACAAGCAAAACTGTGGTGTTATTGACTGAAGGGTAAAATTTCCAAAATCAATTAATAACTATATCTATGCACAATGTCAAGAATGGTTTTTCCAAAACTGTGGTGTTTTTGACTGAAGGGTAAAAATTATTCCAAAATTAATTAATAACTATATCTATGCACAATGTCAAGAATGGTTTTTCCAATCCTAATTAACCTTAACAACCTCACAAAGTTCAACAACAAGTTCAATCATGCCCTTCACAAGATTTTCAGAAATCTTCGGTTGAATTTCAAATCCTATCTAAGAATTATTTCTAGTTGTAGTTAGAGGGCTATAATTTTAATCAAATATTGAAATTTCTTATGTAGGGCGTACCATACATTATTCCTGTCAGGTTCAGAAAGGTCAAGTGGTTAAGTTTCAAAGAAGATTAGATAATTTGTCCAACTGGAAAAAATGAAAAGTTTTAGTTTAATACAGAAATGTCCTTCAATCTTGTCCCTATATTTTATTCTATCAATTTTGGTTCCAACTAGCCTTCCACATGTTCCAGTTTTAGATCACTTGATGAAAGTGTGAAAAGTTAACGAAGGATTGATGAAAAAACAAACACCAAGTGAAAGTAATAGCTTGCCAAAATGACATGAAGGAGAATCAATATATGCCAAGAATTCTAATTCAAGAGATTTATCCCAACAGTTCCAAAAATTGGGGAAACTGTCAAAATATGAGTTCTTATTTTTTTTTTATACCAAAACACATATTAAACATATTTTCAAACAAAAAATAAGCAATTCTAGTGGGTGAAAAAATAAACTGTTGACACCTGGATATGTCTCACCTGTATGTAATTTTGATAGTAAAATGCAAATGTTGAAATCAAAATAGTAATACTTTAACATGTAAGTTATGAAATATATTTAAAGTCAACGAACCAAGACCATGGGACTGAAGGCACAGGGCATAATAATTTCCAATGCTTGTAACTCCATATAAAATTTCATTGATTTGACATTAGTGGTTTCCCTTAAACTGACCTAAACTTTAACATTTGAACTATGAAATTGTTTTAAAGTCATAGACCATGACTGAGGGGAAGGGGCCAAATAATCTCCATATAAATGGGATGTGCCAATGCTTATACAACTACTTACCAAATATCATTGACTTATAATAAGGGTTCCCTTTAAACTGACGACATTTTCAATTTAAAAGTGCATCAGTGTCCGTCAAATATCTAAATCGGCTGGAATCAATTAATGTACAATTCCAAAACCTCCCCGGCATGTTTGGGGATTTTTTTTTGTGAAATATATAACAATAAAAAATAAGTTTAAAAAGGATATGAGTTATTATTTGCCATTTATTAGATAAAATTATGTTGCAATCGTAACAAATTTGACGGACTTGGGCTATTGTAATTTATAGGGTCATATTTGAAGCCGACAACTGTCTGTAAGCTATTGGAATAACGTCTACTCACGTATATATATACAAGAGGCTCAGTGGGCTGAGCCTGTATCGCTCACCTGGCAGTCACAAACTTTTGATTTGACAGACTAGCTTGATTTCTGGAAACTTTGTAAATGATCTTCTATAAATGCTTCATACCAAGTATAAGTTCATTGGCCAAATGGTTTCAGAGGAGAAGTTTTAAATTTCGACCGATCAGAACATATAAAGGTTTCTGGTGGCAATTTTGTTTCACGGACTAGAAAGATTTATGCAAAGTTTGTAAAGGACCTTCCATAGATGCTCCATACCAAAAATCAGTTCATTTGGCTTTACGGTTTCAGAGGAGAACTTTTAAAATTTCGACCAATCAGAACATGTAAATGCTCATGACGGCCATTTTGTTTCACGGACCGGGAAGATTTATGCAAACTTCCTAAAGGACCTTCCATAGATGCTCCATACCAAAAATCAGTTCATTTTGCTTTAAGGTTTCAGAGGAGAAGAAGTTTTAAATTTTGACCAATCAGAAGATGTAAATGCTCATGGCAGCCATTTTGTTTCACGGACCAGGCTGATTTATGCAAATTTTGTAAAGGACCTTCCATAGATGTTCTATATCAAAAATCAGTTCATTTGGCTTTACGGTTTGTAAGGAGAAGAAGTTTTACATTTCAACCAGTCAGAACATGTAAATGCTCATGGCAGCCATTTTGTTTCACGGACCATGATGAGTTATGCAAACTTTGTAAAGGACCTCCCATAGATCATTCATACCAACAAGAGGCTCTCAAGAGCCTGAATCGCTCACCTGGCAAACAATGCACTATAAACTAAACTAATATATTAATGTTTGTTGTAAATTAAACTGAGTATTAAAGGTCACGTAAAATGCTGAAAATACCTTTAAAAGCCTTTCAAGAACCTCTGGAAAGAAATGGGCATGAGTTCTCCCTACGCTTGATTAAGATACAGTCATGCTCAATCTGATGATTCACAATACAAAATACAAGCTTTAATTCATCTTCAAATACAAGTATAAATCTTTTGGTCTATATGTTGTCTTCGTTTTTAAAATGTTTGAAAGAAGTTATGTAAAAATTGTGGGTTAAGGCTTTTTATTGTACTTGAAAAGGAAATATTACTGGAACAATCATGCTAAGTTTCATCCAAATCCCCCTAGTAGTTTCAGAGGAGAAGATGTTTGAAAATTTGTTAACAACGATGATGACAGACACCAAGTGATAGCATATTAAAAGCTCACATATTATGAAGTTTAATCATTGTTATACAACATTCTCATCATCACCATTCACTAAGGATACCATGTTTACATTAACAAGAGGCTCTCAAGAGCCTGAATCGCTCACCAGGTAAACAATGCACTATAAACTAAATCTCATCATCACCATTCACTAAGGATACCATGTTTACTTTAAAAACCAAATATTGTTGAAATCCGAGCAAGTGTAAAAAAATGGCGGGAAAATGGCAGCCATTTTAAAAATGGCCGTCCAAAACAAACTTTCATCATCACCATTCAACTCGGGATACCATGTTTACCTTGAAAGTAGCTTTCATCTTCATTTTCTTTCTATAATTCAGAAAAAAATAGCAACAAGAGGCTCTCAAGAGCCTGAATCGCTCACCTGGCAAACAATGCGCTATAAACTAAATCTCATCATCACCATTCACTAAGGATACCATGTTTACTTTAAAAACCAAATATTGTTGAAATCCGAGCAAGTGTAAAAAATGGCGGGAAAATGGCAGCCATTTTAAAAATGACCCTCCAAAACAAACTTTCATCATCACCATTCAACTCGGGATACCATGTTTACCTTGAAAGTAGCTTTCATCTTCATTTTCTTTCTATAATTCAGGAAAAAATAGCAAAAAACACCATTTTGACCCCTTTGTTCTATTTTTAGTAAGGGCGGACATGTTTTTCGACCAATCAAAAATCGAAGCATTAACTTTTTGCAGGATACCCTAAGGAACAATCTTACCAAGTTTCATTTGATTTTGAATAGTAGTTTCAGAGAAGAAGATTTTTGAAACAATAACATAAAAAAAAGCCAAAAATGTCAAAAAAGGGCAATAACTCTAACATCAGTTGACAGATTTTCTCACGAAAATCAGCACACAGGTAGCTCTCATCATGCTGAACACTTTCAACCTGCCAGAATTTGCCGTAACCTAATGATTTTTGAGATATTTGCGCAAAACTGTTGTTTGACCCCTATGTTCTATTTTTAGTAACAGTGGCCATGTTTTTCGACGGATCAAAAATCGAAGCATAAACTTTGTGCAGGATATCCTAAGGAACAATCTTACCAAGTTTCATTTGATTTTGAATAGCAGTTTCAGAGAAGAAGATTTTGGAAACAATAACATAAAAAAAAGCCAAAAATCTCAAAAAAGGGCAATAACTCTAACATCAGTTGACAGATTTTCACGAAAATCAGCACAGAGGTAGCTCTCATCATGCTGAACACTTTCAACCTGCCAGAATTTGCCGTAACCTAATGATTTTTGAGATATTTGCGCAAAACTGTTGTTTGACCCCTATGTTCTATTTTTAGTAACAGTGGCCATGTTTTTCGACGGATCAAAAATCGAAGCATAAACTTTGTGCAGGATACCCTAAGGAACAATCTTACCAAGTTTCATTTGATTTTGAATAGTAGTTTCAGAGAAGAAGATTTTTGAAATAATAACATAAAAAAAAGCCAAAAATGTCAAATAACTCCTAAAAGGAACGAACCTACAACTTCGATCCTGTTACAAATTTTGTAGATCTTTGTGTGCCTAACAATATGAAATTTAAATTTTACAAATTTCCTTTATAGTATCCAAGATATTGAGCTTAATAAGTGCAAAATTTGGAAAAAATGCAGAAAAAGGGCAATAACTCCTACATGGGTCGTTGGATCTTCTTCAAAATTTCAGGGCAGGTAGATCTTGAGGTGCTGAACACTTTTACCCTATGCCAGAATTTTGATATCTGTTATGGTTTTTGAGTTATTTGCAAAAAACTGCAATTTACCCCTATGTTCTATTTTTAGCCAAGGCGGCCATGTTTTTATACGAATCAAAAATCCAAACAATAGTTTTGTAGCACATATACCAATAAACAACTGTACGAAGTTTGGTTGCAATTGGTCTTATGGTGTCAGAGGAGTTAACGTTTGAAAAAGTTTACGGATGACGGACGGACGACGGACGGACGGACGGACGACGGACGACGGACGCCAAGTGATGGCAATAGCTCACATGACCCTTCGGGTCAGGTGAGCTAAAAAACAGCATTTTGACCCCTATGTTCTATTTTTAGTAAGAGTGGACATGTTTTTCGACCAATCAAAAATCCAAGCAATAACTTTTTGCAGGATACCCTAAGGAACAATCTTACCAATTTTCATTTGATTTTCAATAGTAGTTTCAGAGAAGAAGATTTTTGAAATAATAACATAAAAAAAAAGCCAAAAATGTCAAACAATGAGTGCTGACCACAGCCAGTTTCAAAACTAATTTCACAAAAAATATATAAATATATACATCTAATGAAAGTTATTTTTAAGTACTATTGTATCTTGAGGTAACATTGAATTTATATTTTAATAAATAGCCATTTAAAAACAAATTTACACGCAAACAAAAGCTTTTTTTCATTTTCTACAGTTTGCCATCTATAAGGCATCAACAGTTATTTTGACATTTAAGGGACAAAACTTTAACTCCTAAAGGGCTCATTTAAACATTTTGCAAACTAAGGGAAATGCTGTGAAAATGGTCAATTTTGATGTTCTAAGGGGAATAACTCCTAAAAGGAATGATCATACAACTTAATAAGTACAAATTTCAAAAAAAAATCAAGAAAAAGGGCAATAACTCCTACATGGGTGGTTACATCTTCTTCAAAATTTCAAAGCAGGTAGATCCTTAGGTGTTGAACACTTTAGCTTCCCATCAGAATTTTGATATCTGTCACCATTTTTGAGTTATTTGCAAAAAACTGAAATTTACCCCTATGTTCTATTTTTAGCCATGGCAGCCATGTTTTTTTACAAATCAAAAATCCAAACGATAGTTTAGTAGCACTCATGCCAAGGAACAACTACACTAAGTTTGGTTGCAATTAAACTTATGGTGTAAGAGGAGTTAACGATTTTATTACAATGAATAAAGACTGCAAAAATGGTCAATTTTGACGTTCTAAGGGGAATAACTCCTAAAAGGAACGAACCTACAACTTCGATCCTGTTACAAATTTTGTAGATCTTTGTGTGCCTAACAATATGAAATTTAAATTTTTCAAATTTCCTTTATAGTATCCATGATATTGAGCTTAATAAGTGCAAAATTTGGAAAAAATGCAGAAAAAGGGCAATAACTCCTACATGGGTCATTGGATCTTCTTCAAAATTTCAGGGCAGGTAGATCTTGAGGTGCTGAACACTTTTACCCTATGCCAGAATTTTGATATCTGTTATGGTTTTTGAGTTATTTGCAAAAAACTGCAATTTACCCCTATGTTCTATTTTTAGCCATGGCGGCCATGTTTTTTTACGAATCAAAAATCCAAACGATAGTTTTGTAGCACATATACCAATAAACAACTGTACGAAGTTTGGTTGCAATTGGTCTTATGGTGTCAGAGGAGTTAACGTTTGAAAAAGTTTACGGACGGACGACGGACGACGGACGACGGACGGACGACGGACGCCAAGTGATGGCAATAGCTCACATGACCCTTCGGGTCTGGTGAGCTAAAAACCAAATATTGTTGAAATCCGAGCAAGTGTAAAAAATGGTGGGAAAATGGCAGCCATTTTAAAAATGGCCGTCCAAAACAAACTTTCATCATCACCATTCAACTCGGGATACCATGTTTGCCTTAAAAGTAGCTTTCATCTTCATTTTATTTCTATAATTCTGGAAAAAAAAGCAAAAAACAGCATTTTGACCCCTATGTTCTATTTTTAGTTAGGGAAGACATGTTTTTCGACCAATCAAAAATCCAAGCATTCACTTTTTGCAGGATACCCTAAGGAACAATCTTACCAAGTTTCATTTGATTTTGAATAGTAGTTTCAGAGAAGAAGATTTTTGAAATAATAACATAAAAAAAGCCAAAAATGTCAAAAAAGGGCAATAACTCTAACATCAGTTGACAGATTTTCACGAAAATAAGCACACAGGTAGCTCTCATCATGCTGAACACTTTCAACCTGCCAGAATTTGCCGTAACCCTAATGATTTTTGAGATATTTGCGAAAACTGTTGTTTGACCCCTATGTTCTATTTTTAGTTTTTGAAATAATAACATAAAAAAAGCCAAAAATGTGAAAAAAGGGCAATAACTCTAACATCAGTTGACAGATTTTCACGAAAATCAGCACACAGGTAGCTTTCATGATGATGCTGAACACTTTCAACCTGCCAGAATTTGCCGTAACCTAATGATTTTTGAGATACTTGCGAAAAACTGTTGTTTGACCCCTATGTTCTATTTTTAGTAACAGTGGCCACGTTTTCAGACAGATCAAAAATCGAAGCATAGACTTTGTGCAGGATACCCTAAGGAACAATCATGCTAAGTTTTATCCAAATCCATTCAGTAGTTTCAGAGGAGAAGATGTTTGAAAAATTGTTAACGACGACAGATGCCAAGTGATGAGAAAAGCTCACATGGCCTTTCAGGCCAGGTGAGCTAAAAATCAGTTCATTTGGCTTTATGATTTCAGAGGATAAGGACTTTTAAATTTCGACCAATCAGAACATGTAAATGCTCATGACGGCCATTTTGTTTCAGGGACCGGGAAGATTTATGCAAATTTCCTAAAGGACCTTCAATAGATGCTCCATACAAAAAATCTCATCATCACCATTCACTAAGGATACCATGTTTACTTTAAAAACCAAATATTGTTGAAATCCGAGCAAGTGTAAAAAATGGCGGGAAAATGGCAGCCATTTTAAAAATGGCCGTCCAAAACAAACTTTCATCATCACCATTCAACTCGGGATACCATGTTTACCTTGAAAGTAGCTTTCATCTTCATTTTCTTCTATAATTCAGGAAAAAATAGCAAAAAACAGCATTTTGACCCCTATGTTCTATTTTTAGTAAGTGCGGACATGTTTTTCTACCAATCAAAAATCCAAGCATTAAATTTTTGCAGCATACCCTAAGGAACAATCTTACCAAGTTTCATTTGATTTTGAATAGTAGTTTCAGAGAAGAAGATTTTTTAAATAATAACATAAAAACAAGAGGCTCTCAAGAGCCTGAATCGCTCACCTGGCAAACAAGCACTATAAACTAAATTAATATATTAACGTTTGTTGTAAATTAAACTGAGTATGCTGAAAATACCTTTAAAAGCCTTTCAAGAACCTCAAGAAATGGGCATGAGTTCTCCCTACGCTTGATTAAGATACAGTCAATCTGATGATTCACAATACAAAATACAAATGTACAAGCTTTAATTCATCTTCAAATACAAGTATAAATCTTTTGGTCTATATGTTGTCTTCGTTTTTAAAATGTTTGAAAGAAGTTATGTAAAAATTGTGGGTTAAGGCTTTTTATTGTACTTGAAAAGGAAATATTGCAGGAACAATAATGCTAAGTTTCATCCAAATCCCCCTATTAGTTTTAGAGGAGAAGATGTTTGAAAATGTGTTAACAACGATGATGACGGACACCAAGTGATGGCAATTAAAAGCTCACATATTATGAAGTTTAATCATTGTTATACAACATTCTCATCATCACCATTCACTAAGGATGTTTACTTTAACAAGAGGCTCTCAAGAGCCTGAATCGCTCACCTGGCAAACAATGCACTATAAACTAAATTAATGTATTAATGTTTGTTGTATATTAAACTGAGTATTAAAGGTCATGTAAAATTCTGAAAATACCTTTAAAAGCTACATTAAGATACAGTCATGGTCAATCTGATGACTCACAATACAAAATACAAGCTTTAATTCATCTTCAAATACAAGTATAAATCTTTTGGTCTATATGTTGTCTTCGTTTTTAAAATGTTTGAAAGAAGTTATATAAAAATTGTGGGTTAAGGCTTTTTATTATACTTGAAAAGGAAATATTGCAGGAACAATCATGCTAAGTTTCATCCAAATCCCCCCAGTAGTTTCACAGGAGAAGATGTTTGAAAATTTGTTAACAACGATGATGACAGACACCAAGTGATAGCATATTAAAAGCTCACATATTATGAAGTTTAATCATTGTTATACAACATTCTCATCATCACCATTCACTAAGGATACCATGTTTACTTTAAAAACCAAATATTGTTGAAATCCGAGCAAGTGTAAAAAATGGCGGGAAAATGGCCGTCCAAAACAAACTTTCATCATCACCATTCAACTCGGGATACCATGTTTGCCTTGAAAGTAGCTTTCATCTTCATTTTATTTCTATAATTCAGGAAAAAATAGCAAAAAACAGCATTTTGACCCCTATGTTCTATTTTTAGTAAGGGTGGACATGTTTTTCGACCAATCAAAAATCCAAGCATTCACTTTTTGCAGGATACCCTAAGCAACAATCTTACCAAGTTTCATTTGATTTTGAATAGTAGTTTCAGAGAAGAAGATTTTAGAAATAATAACATAAAAAAAAGCCAAAAATGTCAAAAAGGGCAATAACTCTAACATCAGTTGACATATTTTCACGAAAATAAGCACACAGGTAGCTCTCATCATGCTGAACACTTTCAACCTGCCAGAATTTGCCGTAACCTAATGATTTTTGAGATATTTGCGAAAAACTGTTGTTTGACTCCTATGTTCTATTTTTAGTAACAGTGGCCATGTTTTTCGACGGATCAAAAATCGAAGCATAAACTTTGTGCTGGATACCCTAAGGAACAATCATGCTAAGTTTTATCCAAATCCATACAGTAGTTTCAGAGGAGAAGATTTTTGAAATAATAACATAAAAAAAAACCAAAAATGTCAAAAAAGGGCAATAACTCTAACATCAGTTGACAGATTTTCACGAAAATAAGCACACAGGTAGCTCTCATCATGCTGAACACTTTCAACCTGCCAGAATTTGCCATAACCTAATGATTTTTGAGATACTTGCGAAAAACTGTTGTTTGACCCATATGTTCTATTTTTAGTAACAGTGGCCATGTTTTTCAACGGATCAAAAATCGAAGCATAAACTTTGTGCAGGATACCCTAAGGAACAATCATGCTACGCTTTATCCAAATCCATTCAGCAGTTTCAGAGGAGAAGATTTTTGAAATAATAACATAAAAAAAAGCCAAAAATGTCCAAAAAAAATCAAGAAAAAGGGCAATAACTCCTACATGGGTGGTTACATCTTCTTCAAAATTTCAAAGCAGGTAGATCTTAAGGTGTTGAACACTTTAGCTTCCCATCAGAATTTTGATATCTGTCACCATTTTTGAGTTATTTGCAAAAAACTGCAATTTACCCCTATGTTCTATTTTTAGCCATGGCAGCCATGTTTTTTTAAAAATCAAAAATCCAAACGACAGTTTAGTAGCACTCATGCCAAGGAACAACTACACTAAGTTTGGTTGCAATTAAACTTATGGTGTAAGAGGAGTTAACGATTTTATTACAATGAATAAAGACTGCAAAAATGGTCAATTTTGACGATCTAAGGGGAATAACTCCTAAAAGGAACGAACCTACAACTTCGATCCTGTTACAACTTTTGTAGATCTTTGTGTGCCTAACAATATGAAATTTAAATTTTTCAAATTTCCTTTATAGTATTTAAGATATTGAGCTTAATAAGTGCAAAATTTGGAAAAAATGCAGAAAAAGGGCAATAACTCCTACATGGGTCGTTGGATCTTCTTCAAAATTTCAGGGCAGGTAGATCTTGAGGTGCTGAACACTTTTACCCTATGCCAGAATTTTGATATCTGTTATGGTTTTTGAGTTATTTGCAAAAAACTGCAATTTACCCCTATGTTCTATTTTTAGCCATGGCGGCCATGTTTTTTTACGAATCAAAAATCCAAATGATAGTTTTGTAGCACATATACCAATAAACAACTGTATGAAGTTTGGTTGCAATTGGTCTTATGGTGTCAGAGGAGTTAACGTTTGAAAAAGTTTACGGACGGACGACGGACGACGGACGGACGACGGACGCCAAGTGATGGCAATAGCTCACATGACCCTTCGGGTCAGGTGAGCTAAAAACCAAATATTGTTGAAATCCGAGCAAGTATAAAAAATGGTGGGAAAATGACAGCCATTTTAAAAATGGCCGTCCAAACTTTCATCATCACCATTCAACTCGGGATACCATGTTTACCTTGAAAGTAGCTTTCATCTTCATTTTATTTCTATAATTCAGGAAAAAATAGCAATAAACAGCATTTTGACCCCTATGTTCTATTTTTAGTAAGGGCGGACATGTTTTTCGACCAATCAAAAATCCAAGCATTAACTTTTTGCAGGATACCCTAAGGAACAATCTTACCAAGTTTCATTTGATTTTGAATAGCAGTTTCAGAGAAGAAGATTTTTGAAATAATAACAAAAAAAAAGCCAAAAATGTCAATTTTTTGAGATATTTGCGAAAAACTGTTGTTTGACCCCTATGTTCTATTTTTAGTAACAGTGGCCATGTTTTTCGACGGATCAAAAATCGAAGCATAACCTTTGTGCAGGATACCCTAAGGAACAATCATGCTAAGTTTTATCCAAATCCATTCAGTAGTTTCAGAGGATTTTTGAAATAATAACATAAAAAAAAACCAAAAATGTCAAATAAATATATACATCTAATGAAAGTTATTTTTAAGTACTATTGTATATTGAGGTAACATTGAATTTATATTTTAATAAATAGCCATTTAAAAACAAATTTACACGCAATCAAAAGCTTTTTTTCATTTTCTACAGTTTGCCATCTATAAGGCATCAACAGTTATTTTGACATTTAAGGGACAAAACTTTAACTCCTAAAGGGCTCATTTAAACATTTTGCAAACTAAGGGAAATGCTGTGAAAATGGTCAATTTTGATGTTCTAAGGGGAATAACTCCTAAAAGGAATGATCATACAACTTAAGTACAAATTTAAAAAAAAAATCAAGAAAAAGGGCAATAACTCCTACATGGGTGGTTACATCTTCTTCAAAATTTCAAAGCAGGTAGATCTTGAGGTGTTGAACACTTTAGCTTCCCATCAGAATTTTGATATCTGTCACCATTTTTGAGTTATTTGCAAAAAACTGCAATTTACCCCTATGTTCTATTTTTAGCCATGGCAGCCATGTTTTTTTACAAATCAAAAATCCAAACGATAGTTTAGTAGCACTCATGCCAAGGAACAACTACACTAAGTTTGGTTGCAATTAAACTTATGGTGTAAAAGGAGTTAACGATTTTATTACAATGAATAAAGACTGCAAAATGGTCAATTTTGACGATCTAAGTGGAATAACTCCTAAAAGGAACGAACCTACAACTTCGATCCTGTTACAAATTTTGTAGATCTTTGTGTGCCTAACAATATGAAATTTAAATTTTTCAAATTTCCTTTATAGTATCCAAGATATTGAGCTTAATAAGTGCAAAATTTGGAAAAAATGCAGAAAAAGGGCAATAACTCCTACATGGGTCGTTGGATCTTCTTCAAAATTTCAGGGCAGGTAGATCTTGAGGTGTTGAACACTTTTACCCTATGCCAGAATTTTGATATCTGTTATGGTTTTTTGAGTTATTTGCAAAAAACTGCAATTTACCCCTATGTTCTATTTTTAGCCATGGCGGCCATGTTTTTTTACGAATCAAAAATCCAAACAATAGTTTTGTAGCACATATACCAATAAACAACTGTACGAAGTTTGGTTGCAATTGGTCTTATGGTGTCAGAGGAGTTAACGTTTGAAAAAGTTTACAGACGGACGACGGACGGACGACGGACGCCAAGTGATGGCAATAGCTCACATGACCCTTCGGGTTTGGTGAGCTAAAAAGCCAAAAATGTCAAAAAAGGGCAATAACTCTAACATCAGTTGACAGATTTTCACGAAAATAAGCACACAGGTAGCTCCCATCATGCTGAACACTTTCAACCTGCCAGAATTTGCCGTAACCTAATGATTTTTGAGTTATTTGCGAAAAACTGTTGTTTGACCCCTATGTTCTATTTTTTAGTAACAGTGGCCATGTTTTTTGACGGATCAAAAATCGAAGCATAAGCTTTGTGCAGGATACCCTAAGGAACAATCAAGCTAAGTTTTATCCAAATCCATTAAGAAGTTTCAGAGGGGAAGATGTTTGAAAAATTGTTAACGACGACGAAAGACGACGACGGACGCCAAGTGATGAGAAAAGCTCACATGACCTTTCAGGTCAGGTGAGCTAAAAAATAAAAAGATGTGGTATAACTGCCAATGAGACAACGCCCCACCAGAGACCAAATGACATAGAAGTTAACAACTATAGGTCACCGTACGGCCTTAAACAAAGAATCCATACCACATAGTCAGCTATAAAAGGCCCTGAAATGACAAATGTAAAACAATTCAAGCGAGAAAACTAACGGCCTGATTTATGTACAAAACAATGAACGAAAAACAAATAAGATATACAGCAATGATCGAAAACCACTAAATTACAGGCTCCTGACTTTGGACAGGCACATACAGAATGTTGCGGGGTTTAACATGTTTGTGGGTGCCCAACACTCCCCCTTACCTGGGACAGTGGTGTAACAGCACAACATATGAACAAACTATAAAAATCAGTTGAAAAGGGCTTAACTCATCAGATCGATATAAAACAGAAAAACAAGTAACAAAGATTGATTGATTGAATATTGTTTTACGCCGTGTGGGCGACATTTAAGCCATATCACGGCGAGCAAGTAACAAAGACACAGACTGGATGTGGCAGGGTATTTATACATACCCACAACGAAAAAGGCACTAAGTACAGATCTGAGAGTACTCGCAGTTACTGACAGCTAGTTCAAAGCCAATAACAACTAATGAAAAAATTTGTAAGGGGTTCCCTGGAACCCTGTGTCTCGCCTGCGGTTGCTGCTGTCAGTGTAAAAGTGTAATGTTGACTTAAAAAGTGAGTCCATTTATCAATAAAATACAGAATTTAAAAAAAAATCTAATTTTTTCTTTAGATGCTATTTCATGGTCTTGAAGATTAACTTCTGTCCAAGTCTCATAACAATCCATGAAGGTTTACAAATTTATGATGTCAAAAAAGTTTAATCCCATCTAAGTCCATCTATCAGAAAAATACTGACAATGAAAAAAATATATTTTCAAAAGTTTGCTTCAGACATTATCTCTTAATCATAAAGAAAGCTTCTGCCAAAGTTTCATAAAATTCTATGAAGGTTTGACAAAGTAATTAATGTGTAACAAACTTTTAACTCCAGACTGTATCTACTTGTTAACTTTAAAAAAAAAGTTTATTTATCAGTAAAATACGGAAAATGTAAACAAATATTTTCAAAATTTTACTCTGAATACAGGTCATGACTGAGCTTCTGTCCAAATTTCATAAAGTTCCATGAAGGTTTGACAAAGTTATTGATGACTGAAAAACTTTAACCTCAGACTGTATCTACTATTTGTTAACCATAAAAAAACTAAGTCCATTTATCAGAAAAATACAGAAAAATGAAAATAAATATTTCAAAATTTTGCTCTGGATACTGTCTTTTGGTCATAAACAAGCTTCTGTCCAAATGTCATAAAATTCCACAAAGTTATTGATGACAGAAAAACTTAACCTCAGACTAAATCTGAATGTTAACCGAAAAAAAAACTAAGTCAATTTGTCAGTAAAATACGGAAATTTTGCTCTCAATATGTATTTTGGTCATAAAAAAGCTTTTGTCCAAATTTCATAAAATTCCATGAAGGTTTGACAAAGTTACGGATGTCTTAAAAAACTTTTACCAAAGACATGACAGACTGAACCTAAATGTTGACCCTGCCGATGGAATCTAGGAATGCCGCAGGCTCGACAAAAATGATGTACCTAAGACTAAAATATCAATCAGTACACATCCAACATCCAATGGATTTAGTGTAAAGATGTTATTAACATTCAGAGAAAAACATGACCTTGTGCAATGCCAAATTACAGATATCGACAGATTGTAGAACCGTGAATGTGCATATGTATATAACAATAATATTTAGATTGGTTTTAATTTACTGATAACAAAATTAATATTTATACCAATAAAAACAGTATTCAAAGATCTAATTACATTGTTGAATTGGTAACCTTTTAGAATAAGTTTATTTAAAGGATCGATAAGTTTACCCGGATCGTATCTAAATTTCCAGGCTCGGTAAACAACATCTCCGTAAAAATTAGGATGTGCTATCCCGTTTGAAATAATTTTTCTACAGGTACAGCCAAACTTCCAAACCAAATCTTTGTATCTATTGTAACAAAAAAATTGCTTTTCTATTTATTTTGTTCAATATTAGTAAAATATAAAATTCAGTTCTCACAAGTCAGGTAATTTTTTTTCATATTTTATTGAAATCTGTACATTTGTTAGTTGGATACATCGAATACCGGTACCTTATCCCGGTCTCGTTAATATTAGTAAATGAATAAAAAAAAAAACATCAATGTTAGTATTTGTTAGTAAATCACACATAAATTTACACATCAGATTTTCATAATTCAATTTGGAACATTACATAACTAAAGTTTTGGACCAGTATATTCGAATATGTCATCAAAAAAATTTCCATTACTAACAAACATACAGATATTCAAAAAGGAGAAAAGAGGGAAGAAAGAGTGATAGGTATAAAGTTAGAAACAGATTCAGAAAGATGGAAAAATATAAGAAAGGAGAAAGTGCTTAAAGTAGTACAGAAAAGATTTGATGAAACATTACATGCTTGATGCATATGGTCTGGCAAAAAGTCCTCCCTTAAACATACACACAACATCTAAATTGCACATTTAAGGAAAGGGAAAGGGATATCATGTACAGCGTTTTATTTAGTGAATTAGTTCTGTTTCTGATGTAACAGAGAAATAACAGGTAAACAGTTACTCAGAGGAATCATCACCAGTTCTAAACAGAATCTCGTATTTTTTCCATGCAGTTTGGAAGTTAATCAAAGTTTGCTTATTTGTTGCCAGCATTTTTTCTACATGATACATATCTGTCAATTGTTTCTTTATTGTATATAATGACAGGTCTTTTTTCAAACACCTGGTTGTATATATATATTGCTTAATATACAGTAAAATAATGTTATAAATACAGTCATTGTTTGTTTCATCAAAATTTCCAAAAAGAACATTCTTTTTTGAAGCCAGCGTAAACTCTGGGATATTAATGTCTCTAAACCATGCACAAAGTTCACTGAAAAAGTTCTGAACAATGTCACAGTCCAAAAAAATATGTTTAATAGTTTCAGTTTCGTTATTGCAAAAACTACAATTCTTATTATCAACAATCTTAACTTTATATAAAATACAGTTTGTTACTAACATATTATGGTTTATTCTGAATTGTAACCACTGAAGTTTTGTATTTTTTGTAACAGTGAAAGGAAGTTTGTATATTTCCATCCACTCATCCTGACTAAAATTGAAAACTTCATTCAGTTTTCCTTCAGCAGTTGGGATACAACTGTTCTTGTTAAGGATACTATATATATCTTTTGATCCCTTTTTACTTTTTAAAACAAACTCAAGTGCGGATGGGATAAAAGGATAAGATATTTTTTTTATTTCCACATCTTTCTGAAATAATTTTGACATACGATTCAAACAGCTAATAATACTGTTATATTCCATAACACTAATATTAATATTATAATTCTGTATGAACTGTTCATATGTGAAAAAGTTACCATCACCGTTTATAAAGTCATTTACATCCCTTATACCTTTTTCAAACAATTTTTGCAAGTACATGCATTTCCCACCTACTTTAATCATATTGTTAAACCAGATAGGACTTGAAAGGAAGTCACTCCAGCTATCTCTAAAATTTTTATCAATAGTAAATTTCCAAGAAGACAAAACATCTTTCCAGAACTTGTTTGTAATTGTCTATATATGTTGTTCCACAACAAAACAATTTGTCCATATTTACTAAGGATTTAAATGGATTCTGCCATTTGCTGATATTTTGTGAAAGTCTTCTTATCCATGTTGTTTTCAGTGCATATATAAAATGTTTAAGATTAACCATTTTCAGCCCCCCCCCCCATTTTGATATTCTTTTTGTACAACCTCTTTTCTTACTCTGCTTAAAGGGGATTTCCATATAAAACTATATAGCATGTCTTCTATCATTTTAATTATCTCAGTGTTAGGATTTGGTAAAGAAATGAAAAGCTGATTCAACACTGGAAGTATAAGAGATACTTGTAATACTTGTACTTGACCTTTTAAATGTCCACTCAAATTGGTTGTCATGAAATGAGTGACCACTTCAAGTATAAATATAAATAACTGATATGTAAAGATCACGCATGGTAAACAAATTATGGTATGGGTGACCGTAATTTGAACTATTTTGACGTCATTTGCTTTCATTAAGCATACTGACCCTTGGTAATTTTATGAAAATATCGTGATTAATTAGTTTATATTTAGGCAAATCTGCTGACAAACGGAAAATTTACACAAACAAGTCCAAGGTCGTCTTCTAATTATTCTAAACAAAGGGGCAAATTTGGTATAAAAGGGGGAAATCAAGAGTGTTCGTCAATTCAAACCTCTTGATCATTTTAGGTACGTACTATTACTTACTAAAGGTTTTTCTTTAAATATTTTACATGTTAATTAAATATTTTTCTCTTGTCTATTAGTATTTATAATTGTTGTAATTAATAAAAAAAATATCTGTAATTTTGTTTTATGATATGCAATTTTATTATTGGGTAATTGTTTATCATTGACTTAGTTTTTCTTTTATTTCAGAAAAAAATAAAATGCTCCGCTGGGCGCAGCTTGATACGACCGCAGAGGTCGAACCCTGAACAGTTGGGGCAAGTATGGACACAACATTCAAGCTTGATACAGCACTGAATTTGGATTGTAAATAAATATTTGACACAGCATAGGTTTCTGACACAGAATTAATGTAGTCTAAGAACTTAAAATTTTTTAATTTACCTATTGAAACCATATCAGTATTATTTGCTTTTATATATAAATCAGAAATAACCAATTTAAAATGGAAAATTTTGAAGAAGTTTAATTTTGGACCCTTTGGACCTTAATGTAGACCAATTTGAAAACGGGACCAAAAATTAAGAATCTAAATACACGGTTAGATTCGGCATATCAAAGAACCCCAATAGTTCAATTTTTGATGATTCAATTTTTGATGAAATCAAATAAAGTTCAATTTTGGACCTCAATGTGGACCAATTTGATAACCGGGCCCAAATATCAATTTCTTGCTATTGCGCAATACTGTGCAATTGAAGATTTCTTGCTATTACGCAATACTGTGCAACTGAAGATTTCTTGCTATTGCACAATACTGTGCAATTGAAGATTTCTTGCTATTGCGCAATACTGGGCAATTGAAAATTTCTTGCTATTGCACAATACTTATTATAATAATTTACACATCCTGTTTGGTGTGTATCTCTGGCCTTATCATTATTATTTGCTTTTATATATAAATCAGAAATTTAATAATAAAGTTTTTGGCAAATTTCCAATATACAAATCAAATAAAGTTCAATTTTGGACCCTCTAAACCTCAATGTGGACCAATTTGATAACCGGGCCAAATATCAAAAATCTAAATACATGGTTAGATTCAGCATATCAAAGAACCCCATATATTCAATTTTAGTTGAAATCAAACAAAGTTTAATTTTGGACCCCGATTTCGACCAACTTGAAAACTGGGCCCATAATAAAAAAAACTAAGTACATGTTTAGATTCAGCATATCAAAGAACCTCAAGAATTCAATTTTTGTTAAAATCAAACTAAGTTTAATTTTGGACCCTTTGGACCTTAATGTAGACCAATTTGAAAACAGGACCAAAAATTAAGAATCTAAATACACGGTTAGATTCGGCATATCAAAGAACCCCAATAGTTCAATTTTCGATGAAATCAAACAAAGTTTAATTTTGGACCCCTTTGGCCCCTAATTCCTAAACTGTTGGGACCAAAACTCCCAAAATCAATCCCAACCTTCCTTTTGTGGTCATAAACCTTGTGTTTAAATTTCATAGATTTCTATTTACTTATACTAAAGTTAATGTGCAAAAACCAAGAAAAATGCTTATTTGGGCCCTTTTTTAGCCCCTAATTCTTAAACTGTTGTGACCAAAACTCCCAAAATCAATCCCAACCTTCCTTTTGTGGTCATAAACCTTGTGTTTAAATTTCATAGATTTCTATTAACTTATACTAAAGTTATAGTGCGAAAACCAAATGTCTTCGGATGACGCCGGACGACGACGACGCCAACGTCATACCAATATACGGCCGCAAAAATTTTGCGGTCGTATAATGACATTTTAAAAGTAATAGAAAAATTGTATTTCAAACTTTTATCTGTATGTTTAATATTATATTTGGCATTGTTTATTTTATTATTTTATTTGATATTAAAGAATTCGAACCTCTTGATCATTTTAGAGTTCTGCGGCCCTATTTTTCCTGACCCGACCCGGACCTTGATCTACCAGAGCATTCTATTGATTGCAGTAGGCTGACTGTAGATATTCCCCATCACTGATATTAAATCAGGAGAAAAGTGTTGTTACAAAATATCTATTGAAGAATTTATTAAAGGTTTTAAGTAATTTGTGGTAACGAAAACCCTGACTTAATAATTTACCAGTAATACATAGATTTCGTTCATTGAAATCCAAAATGTCACTACAGACATGGGCATAGCTAACGAGTTGTGATATATAAACACCGTAAGATGGTTCCAAAGGAACAGCACCATCCAAAAATGGAAAATTAACAATAGGGAAAGAAAAATCATCCCTTTTGTCGTAGTTTTTTGTGTAGAGTTTCCCATGTAAAACTGAAATATCTAAATCTATGAAAGCACAGTTATTACGATTTATAATTGATTTATTTAAAGTAAGTTCCTTTTGATAAATTTCGGCAGTATATTTTGAAAATTCTTGATTATTTAACGAAAAAATATCATCAAGATAACGATAAGTGTTGTTGAAATTATCAATTAAATGCAATTTAGACGTTGTTTACTGAGTTTGGCCATAAACTGTGATTCATAAACAGCACTAGAACAAGTCTGCTATTAAAGGGGTGCAATTGGTGCCCATAGGAATACCTACAACCTGTCGATAAACTTCATTGCCGAAACGTACATAAATGTTGTCAAGAAGAAAATTAACAGCTTCAATCATCTGATCAAACCTCCACTAAGCATATCTAGCATATTTACTCTTCTCATTAGAGAAGAAGGCTTTAAATGAGTTGCAGCAAATATATTTGCAATCAGATTTTTCAAACGACCATTTAATTAAATAGGAAAACTTTTGTTTTTTGTGTAGTTTAGATAACCAATACATAGAAGGGACCTTCAAATGTTCAGAAGAGGCCTTAAACTGTGATGTTGTTATGATATGACTGTTTACTATATGACTCTCTGTGGAGAGCACGAACCTGAATGTAGAAGAATATATAATTTCATTCTTAAGAACTTCCGTGTAGTATTTACGTCATACCACCACCACATTGTTGGCTGCTTTGTCGGCTTGTACAAACACAAACCGCTTTATGACTACTTGAAGTTTGTTTCTTATTCTAGAAATAGGTGTATTATGTACTCTTTTATTTATTTCTAATTTATTTTCAAAATGTGATATTCGAATATCTACAACATTCATACATTTATTTAAATTAAAGAACCTTTGTGAGCACGCTCACACAACCCACGTCTTCATATTGTCACTGGAGAAACAAAATCTCACTTCCCAAGTAAAATGAACACAATCAAATGCTTACCTTCACATATTTATCCTAATTTGAATGGCAGCATGTTGGGAAATTTAAATTCCAAGCGAGAGGAGTCAACAGTAATAGTATAGTGAGGCAAATAAGTTCAAAGGGGCATAACTCCTGGAAAAAAAATTGAATCGTAATTTCCTGTCGATATGCACATCTACGTAGTATGTCCTTATTATCTGAAAAGGTTTCATGAAATTCTGTTCTGTGGTTTGAGAGGAGTTGTGATGACAAACTGTTGCAGTAGTACATTAAAGTAAATAAGTTCAAAGGGGCGTAACTCCTACAAAAAAAATTGAATCGCAATTTTCTGTCGATATGCACATCTACATAGTATGTCCTTATTATCTGAAAAGGTTTCATGAAATTCTCTTGTGTGGTTTGAGAGGAGTTGCGATGACAAGAAACAGGACTGACGGACTGATGGATGGGTCAAAAACATTATACCCTCCGCAACCTGTTGCGTGGGGTATAAAAAATCCTTGTACCCACTTTTTCCATGTGTACCAAAACTTTTAGTAGCTGGATGTCATGTCATTCAATTGAAAATTAATATTTAAAGCTTTGAACATTGTAGATACCACATTTAATTTCGCCCCCAATACTCTTGGTCCAAAAATTTGCTATCTCGTACGATTTAATAGCTTTTATTTGCTTTTATGGTCCAAACTTATGTAAGGCTGAATTTTAGATACATATTACTTCAGCAAGAAAATCAATGTCAGATAAAAAAATTAGCAGCAAGTTTTACCCTCCACCCTAAACCATGTGGAATCAACAGTTTCTCTTATTTTTGCTTGTGTTACTGTATTTTGGGTAAACTATTGCAATTTAGTTTTCTCTCAAAATTTATCTTTGATGTCCTTAAAATGTAGAGATAAAAAATATCCAAAGTTATTGATGTCCAAAATAACTTAACCATGGTCATTGACTGAATCTAAATGTTTCTGATGCTGTCGACAGGACAACGTAATGATGATTACTATGTCTAGCCTTAATAACTTTTGTCCCATGCGAGACAAAAGAAACATATGAAGGCTGGAATAAGATTAGATTCTTTTTCAAGTGGTCATAAATCTACAATAACAACTTTGGGATCTTTTAATTTAGCCATTCAGCATGTTGAGTAGAAAATTATTGAAGTGTTTACAATGATAGACAGATGCCAAACAATGAAAAAAGATTGAATTAAACTTAGTCAACTAATGTGAATACAAAGTATATAAACAACAACTTGAACAACAGTTATAATATGCAAAACTTACAGTAGAATCAGACATTTTCATGAATAGTCACCTCACTGCATTGCATAGGTACTGGCTGAAATGTTCAACATATTAATTTTAGTACAATGGTCTTTTTAAGCAATATAATCAAAAATTAATACTATAATCTACCATAATACTGTTTCACCAGCATGACAAGTATAGCAAAACTTTGTGTTGTCTTTAATAATATATCAACCTATCGATAATGTACTTAAATGTTAAGGAAGTTAAAAAAAAAAAAAAAACAATCTGATTAAAGTACAGACCCTGTGTCCAAGCTTTGCTTACAAGGATCTGGCAACACTCCATTTTACTTTCTGGAAATAATTGCATCAGCCAATGAAATTTCAGCCTTCAACACTATCATATGTGGGATTGTTTCAAAGAGAAACTTTTTTATATTCATGATAACAAGTCCACACTACTTTTGTTGTTTAAAGATATATGGCAGCCCGAAATCCATTAATTTTATCGACGAGCCACAGGCCTCTGGCTTTAGGATTTTTCAGCCCTAAAAGCTTTTTAATTCAATATTTATATAAAACCAAATGTTTCAATTTGAGTTGGTAGGAGTGGTCTGCCCTTTGATGGAAATGACAAAATCCGCCTGAGCTGTATAGTGTCACAAGTGTGAATTGGATATAAAATTTAAAATAGCCATTTATGAGGATCTACCTCAACCTGATTTCAGGACTATTTTAACTATTTTAAGAAATTGTAATGTTGTGCTATCTCATATGATCATATGTATACATTATGAATTATTATGGTTTCATCTTATCCATTTTATATGAAGCAGGACTACATATAATGCACCAGATATAAAATTTCAGTGGCCAATTCAAAATTATAGTGGCCAGGCAGTAATATCAGGTCAAATTTGCTATGAAAGAGCATAACATGAAGACTAGTCTAAGAGAGCATATTACTTAACATTTTTCAATAGACTTGAAGTAAGTATCTTGCGATGATCATGGATGGTGGTTGTTAATGAAACATTTAACCAGCTTATTTCTGATGGTTAGTACTGAGGCCAAAAACATTGGTGCGTTTCCTGTTGCATACCCAAAAATAATTTTTTTTGCCAGCTTGCATTGTGTTTTTTGTTCACCAGAATCCCTTATCAACACCACAGAACGGCATTCAGGAAAATTTTATCTTGACCTCTTTTTCATGTTTGAGGTGTTTTTTGTCATTAATCCTTTTTGTCTCATCTACAGGGGTCTAGACATCGATAGCCAACATATTTCTCTCTGTTCCGCCACAAAGATTGTGACCATATCATTTCAAGTGTCACATTTCAACATTTATTTCGTTTAGCAGATTTAATAGAAATACTAAGGGTCCATTTCTTGTATTGCACATGGTAGATCTCCTTAGCTGAAATTTGGCTTCCTATTTCAGTATTTTTGGTTGAGTACTTCTTTTTTAATATAAGTTTGGTTTTTGGTCTTCCAAATGTTTCGGTTTTAATGCTGCTGATGAGAGGTAACTCCGTTAAATGCGTTGTATACAGCATAGTATAAATTTACTATATCTAATATTAGTTTCTTTGGATTGTTATTTTGTTGTTGGATCAATGGCTGCCGTTACTCATGATCGATGAAATGCTTGACACTTATAAAAATCACCCCACTTGCAAGCGCACTGCTGATCTGATAGTAGAAACATATTTTGAAATCGGCTAATAGGATCGGGCCTGAGAAAAATCCGGAAGAGTTTTAAAATGTTATGTTCGCCAAATGGCCACCAACAGTGCATTTTAGGGTTAGGGGTAATATGTGTAACCCGTACCCGTACCAAAAATCCCCGTACCGAAAATACATTTTCTTGAATATAATTACTAATTCCACATTTATATCTTCCTTTCTTGAACTGAATATAATTTTATATGTAATGAAGAAATTTACATATACAGATCTTTTGTTTGATATGTTTTGGTCTCATTATATCACAAAAACGTAGTTCAGAGGGGTAAAATGTGTTACCCAAACAAGCTAAAATGTGTGTTATTATCCCGATTAATATACAATACTTACAATTTTGACATCTTTTTTGAAAAATATGAATGTTTATTTTTGTTTTTTTAAAGAAAAATATGAATGTTTATCAAGTTTATTTTTTTAAGAAAAATATGAATGTTTATTTATTTTTTAAGAAAAATATAAATAAGAAAATTTATTTATTTGACAATAATATTAAAACTATTATACATTATATAATGACATTATGTTTAGCTTTTTAACGTTTGGATTTTTTTATTATTAGGATTGTAAAATAAATAATCATTAGGAAAATTTATAATAAAAAGAGAAATGAAACCTGTAATATAACTTAATAGATAAATTTGTAAGTATTCATAGGGTGTATAATTCGTCTTGATCAAAATAACAGTGTGCCTTTTATAGTGGGTATGTATATTTATGATATTTTTTATGTTTATTGTTTCACTGCATTATTTGTATTTATTACTTTATTGCATTTATATTGCTGTACATTATCATAAAATATATCCTGTTATTAATTTAATTATATGCTCTTGTAATGTTGATAATGCTGCTGAGAAATATAACCGTGATATAAGCACAATAAATTAAAGTATACATATGGTTATCTGAATCCTGATTTATATTATTGGCTGTAAAAATTGCTGGATATATTTTACAGAAAATATAAATTGTGAAGTTTTTTGAAGGTTATCATTACAATTTATTGTACTGTTCATATGACAATGTCTGTGTTAATTGCGGGTCATTTCCAAACTAAGTACTTTTCCAAGTACTTGCCACCAAGTTTTAAAGTTTCTTCTCATAGTGGTTGTAATGTTGAATGATGTAATGATGTAGTGGAGATTCAGAACTACAATTCAACGAAAATGAAATGAGAGCCCATCTTTTGCGGTGTCTAGAAAAGAATTATCTCACCCCTTTCCCCAAAAGTGTTAATAGAAAACGTAAACTTACTATCAAAAAGAAAACCTCCGTGTTTGATATAGAGACAGACTGTAAAGGTTGCAGATTACCAAATATTTTTGAAGACATGGTCAGATGTGACACTTGTGAGGTGTGGAGGCACTACAGCTGTGCATCCAAGTCTGCTGGAAATATTTCAAAGAACAGCTTTTCTGGCGACTGTTCGTTTATATGTAGTGGTTGTAATTAACATTCTCTGCTCTATCGATAATGTGATTTTCCCCGAAAATAGTATAAACAAACCTGTTTAATATCAGTTTGAAATGCTAACCCAGTTGACATGCTAGATAAAATATGAAAAGAATTTTGGTGTAGAAATAGGGGACATCAACTATTGATATACATTAATTTCCCCCCTTTTAAAATTTGCTATATTGTTTGTTTGTTTAGTTGGGGTTTAACGCCGTTTTCAGCACATTTGGCTATTTCGCGGCGGCCAGTTTTTATTGGTGGAGGAAGCCGGAGTACCCGGAAAGAACCACCGACCTTCGGTAGGAAAATTGGCAATCCTTGTCAATTAAGATAGGAGTCGAACACACCCCGCCACAGGTGAGATTCGAACTATTGTAATAATTAATAATTCATATAAAATTTATCTGTTGACAAATATGATAATTATAAAAAGCATGAACCAACAGTGACAACATTAAAATCACTATCATTGCATATAGAGTACAATGGATATTGTAAATATTCTAGTTTATATCATTTTAAATGGATAACAAATTAACTAAATCAATAAATATGTACGTTATTTTATGTAAAGAAAAATAATCTATGTAGTATGCTTCTTCTCCATTTTAAAGCATTACCCTTTATTCTTACTATTCTTAATATGTAAACATCGGGATTGTACAACCTAATTTAGCTTCTTCGGGTTACACATTTTACCCCTTTTTACAACATTTTTCGTGATATATCAGGGCAAAAACTTATAAAATTGAATATATTATATTGATTATTATGTAAACATTTACATTGATTTCAAGAAACAATGCTATAAAAGTGGAATTATTAATTATATTCAAGAAAATGTATTTTCGGTACGGGGATTTTTGGTACGGGTACGGGTACGGGTTACACATATTACCCCTAACCGCATTTTAGGTCGCCTGCGGGCTTTTAAAATCGCCCCGCGACTGTTTAAGTAGTCTAAATTGAGGGCTGTGGTCAACAGAAGAGAGGTGAAAGATAATAAAGGGACATTTAAACTCGTAAGTCAAAAATGAACTGACAATGCCATGGCAAAAAATGAAAAATACCAAAATACAAACAACAGTATAAAAACACAACATAGAAAACTAAAGACTGAACAACACCAACCCCACCAAAAACTGGGGGTGATCTCATGTGATCTCAACAAATATATAGAGTTCTTTCCCCTTTTTGCCATATTTTAAAAATTATACTCCTAAAAAAATATTTTTTTTATAGATAAAAAATTGAAATATTGAAATTGAATGCAAAATTATTTAAGAATGTTAATTATATTATTTACATTTTTTTATAAAAATTATTTTTGGTAAATGGTTTTCGATATCTTGACCTTTTTAAATGCCTTCAGACAAATATTATAGAGACTATTTTCAACCAAGGTATAGTTTTTGCAGTTTGATAAATGAATGATGCAATATAAGCTATGCCATATAGTCTACTAACCTCCCTACAAATATGATGGTGGAAGAAATGCACTGTGACATTAAAATGACAGTAATGATACATGTCCACATCCTATATCTTTATTTCACAACAAACCAAATTATTTTTACCTTTTTCTTTCCTTTTTATTTGAGGTACATGTATGGGGAGAATAGATTTTCCTTTGAAGATCAGTGTATAGCTTGCGATTGTAAAGTAGAGACATTAGAACATTTGCTTATACAATGTGAAGCTTGGAATTACTTGGGAGATCCAATACTACAAACAATTGAGAACCTCTTAATCACAAGTGGGGAAGTGCGTGAAGAAGAAATTACAAGTGAAATGACAATACAAGTATTAATGGACATTACTAAAATACAAAAGAGATATAGAATCACATCCGACCTGATGTCTAAAACAGAATTTCAAGCAAGAAGGCTAGTGTTCCTCATACACGATATCAACGATGCACGATATCAACTGGTGATGAAAGACCAAGCAAGGAAATAGGATGCCTGGGAGTGGGTGCAAGGATGGGAGGGGCAGCAATAAAAATAATACAATGAAATAATTAAATAAATAAATAAATCATTAATTAAATAAATAATTAATAATGTACTTAAATATATTCTCGAAAGCATTAATTCTTCTATTAACTCTTATAGTTCACAGTAAATGTATTTTTTGCAAATTAGCTTTAAAAATATATAGGTGAATTTTTTCATCCTTTTCAATACTAAATTTAATATCAGAAGCCCAAAACTTTAAACTTCCTCCTTTTGGCCTCAGTTTTCATGCCTAAATCAAAAGTCTGTAACATACTGATTAACACAGAAGTACAGTGATTAAATTTTTGGTGGTGTAACTGTTCGACATACGAAAGTATGGTTACCCTATAAAGGGTGTAAAGATCCAGAGAAGAATTGACTATATCGGGTGCCGATTTGACCAGGTGCCGAAGTGACTAGAATTTCCCCCCCCCCCCCCCCCACATGCCACACGCAAACAAAAGATAATGGTCGTTGTCTAAATTATTATTCGATAAGAGCGACACAAAGTTACAGATAATACCATGTGCTATAATTAATAAATTTACCAAAAGGAGTTACAAAAATAAGTCCATGGATGGCAGCTCAAATCCCGGATTGACGCAAATTTATTCATTTCAGGCCCGACCTGGGAAATGAAAAGATTTCTATACAAAATATCAGACATTTAGCGGTATCTAAAAGAAAATGGCACTAATGTAAAGTAAAAAAAAGAAATTTATCATAAATTTGGAAAATTATTTCTCAGTATCTGTCAAACAACACGGACATCTCATTTTATGTAACGCTCGGACTCGTATTACACCTTTTTATGTCGGTTAAAAGCTCACCAGAGCTTATGTTGTCTCTGTTTGTATACTCTGGCGACTCTAAATAAAGCTTATTAATAATTAAAAATAAAATAAATAAATAAATAAAAAAAAAATAATTTATTAATTTACCACCCTTTAATAACATTTCCTAATCAACTTCCGTTCATGCCAGGATTTTTTTTAACCAGAGAGAAATTGTGACTTAAATTCATTATTTACTAGAAACAAGATTTTTTGACAGCGACATCTAACCTGTTACTCGCCAAGTTTTAATGTGTAACAGTAGAGCATGATTTGTCTCCCAAAATTACCTACCGCACCAACCGGGGATCGAACCCGGAACCTTTGGTTCAGTAGTCCACCGCTCTACCGACTGAGCTAAAGGAGTACTCCACTAGCGCAGCTAATGGAGGGTGGTTATAAACCTATTACGGTTCTATAACTTCTAAGCCCGTTACACTTCCCCCACCTCAAGAGTCATCGTCCTACGATGACGATATCCAACTTCAACCCTTTTGCCAACTAGTCCTTTTTGACAATCGTGGGTTTTTTAGTTGGGCGCCAATGTAACAGTAGAGCATGATTTGTCTCCCAAAATTACCTACCGCACCAACCGGGATCGAACCCGGAACCTTTGGTTCAGTAGTCCACCGCTCTACCGACTGAGCTAAAGGAGTACTCCACTAGCGTAGCTAATGGAGGGTGGTTATAAACCTATTACGGTTCTATAACTTCTAATAAAGGGAAGCCCGTTACAAATGTAAGTTTTTTTGTTGTTGCAGCACAGTGTGGGAGCGGAAGTGTACAGTATTTTTTTTTCAACATTTGAGTTGCGATTCTGTCAAGCGCTAGATAAGGATAAACGCTTTGGAGAAGGTAAGCTTTTGACTATTTTCCATGTTTACAAAAATGTTTTTCAATCAAATAAATCGATAAGAATTTAAACAATAAGACGTTATTCATTCATGCTTGTTAAAACCTACATTTATTCATTATAACAGACATATGAAGTAAAAAATGCTTCGAAATCATCTATTGTTGGTACAATACGGCTTCTTCAAATGCTTTGTAAACGTGGTTTCTTTATCCATTCCTATTAATAATATTTATTTTTAATACTAAAATGATCAGTTAATCTTCAGGTTAAATACGAATTCCCTATGTTGCCTCGTTAATTCCTTATATTGAAATGAATGTGAAACAATACAAACTTGCATGGTTTGTATAGGTGCTTGCTAAGACAAAATGGTTTGTTGTATAGTTGCTTGTGATAGTACTGTATAGTTGCTTGATATCTTGTGTGAAAAGTTTAATGATATTTCGTCATAAGGTGACATACACTCAAGGTTTCAAGTTGCTCGCAACACACATCGTGTAATTGTGAGTGTAATACTATGATCTACTAAAAGAGGACAAATATACCTAAGGAACAATCCAAAAACGTAACCCATTTAGACAGACAAAACTCGGGAGGACAAATGAACAACCACAAGCACAACAAATAAACACTGAAAACTAAAAAACAATGAACAACACGAACTCCTATAAAAACCAGGAGTGAACTCAGGTGCTCCGGAAGGGTAAGCAGTTCCTACTCCGTATACGACATCCGTCATGAAGTCCAACAAAGTCAATCCGGTGGTAGCCACAAATCGGTGGAGGTAGTACATGAAATGTTACGACAGTGGGAACAGGCCCAACATCATCTTATATATTGGAACACTGTAACGGTCAATCAATTAGTGAAGACAACCGCAAAATTTCCTAAGTGTTGACATCAACTTATCCCTGATAAAACCCTGGTTAAACAGTTTTACAAATTCAATCTTAATGCTACAGTAGGCAGCTCAAAGTTAATTTATAACGTATGAATAACAAATATAACTGTGTTAATTTGTGTTACTACATGTATTTAGTTATAAATCTACCTTACTATAACATTCTGAATACGCTTATCATAATTAAAATCAATTAAAGACCCAGGTCTTAAAAATTTGCTGAAGATGGCTCACTCCTTCTCACATCCTTGTCTTTTATTTCCAGAAAACCTCTTATATTAATCTTCAAGCGTGGTAATCGGATTCTAATCGACTAATTTGAGTTTTACATTTATAAATAATTTGTACCATTGACTAGATGTGTTTGTTTCTTTGTTCAGTGTTTGTATTTTCGTGGCCCACATGGGCGTAGCAAATAAAGATTTGAGTTACTTTCTTTTGATGTCTAAAGGTCGAGAAATTTAGATTATCGGCAATTCATTCTTTTCCCTGTGATGTAATAGTCAGACATTTTTCAGTATTCATGACACGACACTGGAAAATATCATGCAATACATGATGACGTCAAAAGCGGATGCTTCGCCGATAAATAATAATAGACACTAATGTACTAAATATTGACTTCATCAATTTGAATATATGTCTCGCCATCGTCTCGACCGATATTCAACGTGATAAAGCCATTAGTGTCTATTAATTTAATTTGATTGGATGAACAGTATAGACCAACATTGGTTATACTGTATATCCTGGTTTGGTCTTTAATTAATCGGCCACTTGCAAATTAAGTCCAATGTCATTATTGATTCTAAAATTATGGAATCATTGTACTTCTGTTTGGAAATTAAATTATAAGGAATGTTTATTTTCTTTATAAGATATCTAAATTATATGAGATATCTTCTAAAACTATATAAGATATCTTATAAACTATATAAGATATCTTATAAAATATATGAGATATCTTTTAAAGTATATAAGATATCTTATATAAAAAATCTTTATAAGATATCTTATATACTTTATGAGATATCTTATATACTTTATAAGATATCTTATAAACTTTATAAGATATCTTATAAAAACTAGATTATATCAGATATCTTTTATATTATATGAGATATCTTGAAGTTAGAATAAATAGTAAAACGGGTTGCCATAAATGTTTATATCGTATAAACCGTTCAAAACTTGGAAACATTCCTTAAATAATTATTCTATGTCACCGAAATGACTATTTTATGCTATCGTTCGCATAATAGTCTATCGCTATATGAATTGTTGTTGTATACATGTAGCAATGTAATATTCCTTGTTAGACACAACCAAAAATTAGCGCTGGTATTGCACTGAGTGGTCATAGGTAGTTTTCTTGGTTGGAAGGTCTTATTTGCTTTGATATACAATGAAGGTGCTATTACACAAAATTGGGAAATAATGTCGCTTCGTACAATATTGTATCACACCCACAAGCTCGTGCGTTATTAAATTCTACTACTGACAGTGTTTCCTAATATTCATGAAATAACCCCATATTATAGTCCAAGTACATTATATTGCAACGAGTGACTATACAAAAAAATTGCAAGCGCCCGTACAGTACACATACAAGCACCTATACAGTCAGAGAAATGATGTGTTGTTACTTCATTTTATAGGCAAAATAATTCGATAAAATTTGGTTTTATGGTATAAAAATGAATTGACTTCTGGATAATCTAAAGAATACCTTCTTATTTCTTACCATTTTTTACATATTCAGTTTTAAAGTCAAAATTTCAAACACCAAATATAAGAAGCATCGTGATCAAAGCTTGATTAAAGTGATATTAACCATATTTTTGAAAAAAATGTTCATTTAATTTTATAGGCATATAAACAGCCAAGTGTCAAAAGAGGCAAACATACCTAAAATTTCCATAAAATCTGTTTAAAATTCAAAAATTTATTATTAAGTTTGAGCGATCATCCTTGCAAGTGACCGATTTGCTGCTATACAAAATCGCAAATTAACAACTGGCAGAAAACATGTTCATATCCGCTCCCACACTGTGGCAGTACTCTGTCGTGTGTAATATTAGAATCAGAATATATTGTAAAATGTGGGGCCTACTTCTTCTTCTTTAACCCCCAAGGGTGACTGGGAAATAAATATGGTCTTCCGACCGGCAGTAAAACCCTTGCCAAAGTGGGGCGTCCGTTTGGCTGTGCGGGATGTATCAAGTACGCAGCCACGTCCGGTCAGAATGGGGACGTTAAATCCGATGCGAGTGCCACGCTCTCTGCACGTTAAGAACCCTTGCAACAATTCTTTGAGGGGTCCGTAGGTGGCCTGTTGCAAGGTAAAATTTTTGTCCCTATCCAATTTACCCTCATTTTCTAGTGGCAGTCTAAATTTCCCCGACCTTCATCCCGGACGGCCTCTATTACACGTCGCTACAGGACCTACTTTTTGTACCTATTGTATTTATTGTTAATTTGTTCTCGTCCTGAACATGCATGAAATATTTGCCAACAATCAATCAATCTTTAAGTTTACCAGTCTTCCATCTGAATAAAGATGATCCATAACTGTCGAGAACCAGTTACCGTCAGAAATTGCAGTTTTGGTCAATTTCTCAAATAATTTTTAACAGGGACTCTTTTGGGAAATATTCTTTTAACATAAAAAGGGTAACCAAAAGTTATATTGAAGACTAGACTCGGACTTCAATTCCTAGTTATGTAAACGGTAACAAGACACTTCGGCACCAAGACATTTCGGTACCTACAATGTAGTCCAAATAATTATGACGTCTTGAAAGGCTATTTTAATTCTTTGCTGTGACGCCCTCCTACGACGTCATAACGTTGAAGCCTTTTTTTCGGTTGGACTTTTGAGAGAGAATTTCCTTCAATTTTGAAACCCAATTTTGCCATGAAATCTTCACTGACGGCTAGACATTTTTGCATATATATAAAAACTCTTACCATTTGTGTGCTTGTTGGTACAAACTATTTCCAGAAATATCCAAAAGTAATGATAAAATTCCATCCGAGTGCACACATGACAGTAGCAATGTCATTTAACACCATTGCTTTGATACAAAATTTGAAGGAAGTGGTGAAAGATTAAGTAAACCAGTTATACAACAGACTATATGTGGTTCAAACAGTGGCACACCTACTGTAAACAGACATTACTAATAAGAGAAATAAAAACAAATACATATAAAGCTATACATGATTTTTTAAAAGTAAGCAGATGCACTCTTTAACTAGATTTAATTGCACACACGTACGTATGCAACTAGCTTTTACACAACAATGAAACCAGAAAGAACCAAGAAAGTGATGAAAGTATAAAGGTAATAACACTATGTTGGTTCGACATAAATATTCTGTCCCTTTAAAAATTACTTGACTTGGGCTTAGTGGAAAACAAATATTCTGTCCCAAGAAAATTTGCCAGGCCTCCTCTCAGAATCAAATGGTCGTCCTCTTATGTCCGTTGGAAATATATAACTACCTGAGTGAGTTGGAATTTATGTCCTTAGATTATCAATATTCATAAATGGCATACTATTTAGTATCTACATACCGGTTAGATTTTTAGCACGAAATCCGCTCGTGAAAAAGTTAAAGCAAAAGTTTTGTCGCTATTCTTCGTCTTGAAGTCACAGTTAGGTCTACCATTTGGAAAAGTTTAGACTTCAAAGCAAGATCACGACATGTTTTGCTATATGTCAATACTTACACAGCTGTAAAATTGAAGCTTTGCATAGATGCGATTTCCAATAAATGATCCACCCTAACAATGAAATTTGACAAATACTGTAATAGTTTACAATGTATTTTCTTTCATGCGACGGGATGAAAAGGACGCATTGTTAAGAAAATAATTCATGGCAGCCATATATTCGTTGGAGATTTTAATGTGGATAAAATTATTTGAGCTAATGCTCGGGAAAACATTTTTCTCAAATATAATGTTACCCATATTAAAATCTAATACGAATATATGGCTGCCAGGAATTATTTCCATTCTGATACGATAAAAACTTAAATTAGGATTAGGTAAACGAAGTGGTACTGCAAGGCCTTTCATGAGGCGGCCATTTTGATTTTAGAACTTCTCAAAAAGAAATCGAAAACGGTAGTGGTACTGCAAGGCCTTTCATGAGACGGCCATTTTGATTTTAGAACTTCTGAAAAAGAAATCGAAAACGGTAGAAAAGTAAACCCAATAAATTTGATAACAATAAAATTTACTTTTCATTTGAATTTATTATACTTTGGAGCAAAAAATAATCCAAACAATTGTAGTATTTCCCGTTCTGACAGTTCTTCTGGTGGTATTCAAAAGAATGCAACCCATAATAAAAGACCTCGGACTCTATATGGGAGTCTCGAGCTGAAACCATGGCTAAAATGGAAAATTCCATGTAATAATCTGTAAATATCGTTGATTAACGGACTTCTAATAAATATTGAAATCGAAAGTTCAAACAATAACTCGAAATGTTGAAGAGCACGTTCACTTACCAAAATTAAAAGAAAGGTGTTTAAGCCAAGGTATCTACATATTTATACCCCCGATACGAAGGAGAGAGGGGGGGGGGGGGTATGCTGTTTTACCCTTGTGGTTCCGTCCCCGTCCGTGCGTCCGTTCGTCTCTCCGTAACAAACTTTTGGCGTCACTCTTTTCTCTGCAACTACTCATCACAGCCATCAAGGCGACATCAACTTCCTGTTTAACGACTTTGTTTATTTTTCGACCTTATGGTTTTGAATACAAAACTTTTTGTCACACTTTTCTCTGCAATTACTCACCAGAGCCGCTTGATATTTGGTCACAAACCTTCTATATGTACGCCATATCGTGGGATACGTTTTCGGACCAAGGCGACATCAACGTCCTGTTTGACGACTTCGTTTATATCTTTACCTTATCGAAAAGCAGGGTACCACTAGTGAGCAATGGCTCGCCATACACCTTGTTTTTCATATTTTTGCCGACATGAAAATTAAAGCCCATTGTGCTTTTTCTTGTTAAAGGGATAAAGTTAGTCACTTTTCGACTCTTTTTAACTGACCTGGCCCTCTGGGCCATGTGAGCTTATGCCATTACTTGGCGTCCGTCGTCGTCCGTGGCCCGACGTCGTAAACTTTTTCAAGGATCTTCTTCTCAGAAAATACTAGGCCAAATACTTCAAAAGTTTAAGTGAATGTTCCTTAGGGTATCTAGTTTATAAATTATATCCGAGGTTTTGATCCATAATCAAACATGGCCACCATTGCTAAAAGTAGAACATAGGGACAAAATGCAGTTTTTGTCTTATATCTCAAAAACTAAAGCATTTACAGCAACACTGACATGGGGGTAAAAATGTTCATCAGGTCAAGATTTACCTGCCATGAAATTTTCAGACGAATCGGTCAACCCTTTGTTGGGTTATTGCCCCTGAATTGTTAATTTTAAGGACATTTTTGCAGTTTTAGGTTATTATCTTGAATATTATTATAGATACATGTAAAGATAAACTGTAAACAGCAAAAATGTTCAACAAAGTAAGATCTACAAATAATTCGACATGACCAAAATCATTGATTGACCCCTCATAGGAGTTTTTTTGCTCTTTAAAGATTTTTTCTTCTGAAACCCTTGGGCTAATTGGGACCACACTTTGGTGGAATAGTCCTTGGGTGGCCCCCTTCCAAAATTATGTCCGGCATCCCCGACTTCCAACCGTTATGGCTGCTGTTACTAAAAATAGGAAAAAGGGGGGATGAAACTACTGAGTCAATTGGAACTAAATTTGGCAGCATTGGTTCTTAGATGGTCCTCTTTCAGAATTGTGTCCGGTCAACCAAGATGGCTGTCACGGCCGAACTTAGTTAAATATTGGACCTTATGGGAAAATTCATTTAAAAATCATCTTGTCTGAAACCACTTAGCCAGTTGGAACAAAACTTAGCGGTAATGTTCCTTAGATGGTTCTCTTTTAGAAATGTTTCCATTGACCTGGACTGTCAACCAAGATGAATGCCATAGCAGAACTTAGTTTAACATAGAACCCTATAGAAAAATCAGCCAAATTGACTATTGACTGCAACACTTAAATTTTTAGTCCTGCTCAAGGTGAAAAGTTAAATCCAGGTGAGCGATACAGGCTTTTGAAAGTCTCTTGTTATAGATTCTATAAATATCTTTATCACCTCATACGTCGGCCCAGTTACTCTTATCTAAGAACGGCTCTTGACATTTATTTAATTTCTACTGTTATAATGAGTCGATGCCATTGCTGGATAGTCCCCGAGGGTATCTCCAGCTCAGTTGCTAGTATTTAGATTCCACGAGGAATTTTCGCGTCATTTTCCATGATTTATTTACGGAAGTGTCGTAAGTCACGTGCTGGGATCCGTTTGTGTCGTCTATGCATGCTTGACCGGAATTCGGATTGGATTATCTCCCCTTTTTCCGCGCTTCTCGGGCGTCTCTGTGTCTTTCATCGGTCTGTATAGGGTAAGGGTCTCGCATCGCGTCTCTAGGGACTGATACTCTCACTGTTATGTCGAAGTCCGAGAGTATACGAGGTACTGTTGGATTATCTCCCCTTTTCCCACGCTTTTCACCACGGGTGATGTTTTCCGTTCGTTCAAGGGAGGACCAAAGGAAGGTTTGGATTATGTTCCATTGCCTCCAGCTGAAACTGTCACCGTTAGTTCAATGGAGGGGTGTCCTTAGCAACTGCCTTAGCAACGACAGTTAATTTCATTGCTCTATGATGAACTTCGTTTCTCTTCTCTTGCTCCATGCCGCTCTTGGCTGCTCGTCGCTGTTCATAGTGAGAATAGTTATGAGTAGCGATGAACAGCAAAGAGCAAGAGAAAAACAGCGATGAGCAAGAGAAGAGCATGATGATGAACAGAACAAAGAGCAGGAGCAGTAGCGCAAGCAGCGATAAGTAGCACCAAAACACCGACATGAGCACGTGAGTATAGTAATGAGTAGCGATGAACAGCAAAGAGCAAGAGAAAAACAGCGATGAGCAAGAGAATAGCAGCGACGAACAGCAACATGCGCAGCAAATAATGGGAAATTGGCGGTGAAAACCACTACTTCCTGTTACGCATGTGCGCAAACAACTTCCGGTTCCGGTAACGGGACGTCATTTCCGTTTCCGGTGACGTCATATCCACCTCCACTGAAATCATAATTTGCCTGTGCCCATATACTCCTCACGTACTTTTAATAAAAGTTAATAAAAAGATTTTGAAGACCGTAATCTTTTATGCCTCACCTATCATCCAGCACATATATTAATTATGCATTGAAGGTTCAGGTTCCATGACACCAAAATATAAATACTGTCTTTTATCTAGAATATGTAAAATGATGACTATCTTCTGAAACAGTCTGTTGTTAGATCAAACCAAACTTTCATTCATTATGTATAAGTTAATTCATAACTTGTATACCATTTACACTGCTAAATTTAAGGGGATATCATATATGAAAAATGTACTTGATAACTGTGGTTTAAGTTATATGATATCAATTAACACGGTAGCATTAAAACCATAATTATAGTGTCAACGATAAAAGGGTGAATTTGTACAAATATGATTTTTACAATTACATAATTCATCTAGTGGAGAGTTAATGCTATGTTTAAGAATGAATTTCGTCTGCAACCATACTTATGAAAATTGATTTTTTCTGATTTGGGAATGATAGCAACATTGAGGTACGTGTTCAAATTTGAAATTCCCAGTTGAACAGGAAGGTGGGCCAATATACCGAAAGCGGATATAATATGTCATTTATGTAATATCGGATTGGGAGATGAATTTCACCATCTTTTTACTTTGTAGTAAGTAATCCTCAAATCCCATTTTTGAACGGCAACATTCCAGAAGCGTCGGCGTTATTTCAGAGCTTTTGACATATAAATTGACTCCATGAACAGAAACGCTACTGAATCAGGGCTATGTTTCTCTAAGTTGCAGTCACCCTAATTAAAGTTTTATGGACGTCATCATGATTTGGTTGACAGGTATGAAAAACCGTTCCCAAATGAAAATGACCTGTTCCTGATACCGGATTTGATATGGGCAGCATGGCGGGTGTCCTGCAGGTAGCAGAGACTGCTTACTCTTCCGGAGCACCTGAGTATACCCCCTGTTTTTTGTGGTGTCCATGTTGTTCATATAATTTTAGTTTTTCAGTGTAGTGTTTGTATTGTTTTGGTCTTGTCGTCGTTGTTCTCCGGTGTTTCAGTTGTTTTCGATTTTCCCTCCTTCGAATAACCTTTGGTATTTCTTGCCTTTACTTACTTCTAAAACTCATCCCTGTGTGATTCCAACATATGTTACTAAAATTCCAACTGATCACACGTTTAATGGTTTGTCCTGCCAATGGTATACAAACCGTGCTAACTTTTAAAAACGTATCGTAAAGTTTCTATTACACTTTTATCTTATTTCGAATAATTCTTGAATAAAATCTTCGATCGATTTTTCATACGCCCGT
Source organism: Mytilisepta virgata (assembly GCA_028015205.1). Classification (NCBI taxonomy): domain Eukaryota; kingdom Metazoa; phylum Mollusca; class Bivalvia; order Mytilida; family Mytilidae; genus Mytilisepta; species Mytilisepta virgata. Next base: position 26,697,425 of record CM051515.1, read on the forward strand.
CAAAATTTTGACGGGACGTATTATGGTATACAAATGTCCGGCGTCCGTCTGTCCGTCTGTCCGTCGTAAACATGTCGCGCCGTAACTTGAGAACGACTCATCCAAATTTCACGAAACTTAACATAGTTGTTTCTTATGATGGTCAAACGATCTGTATACTTTTTGGTGAAAATAAGATTAAAACTTTTTAAGTTACGGGACTTTGTAACTAAAACAGAAGTGTTTTTTTCAGATGTCGCGCCGTATCTCAAAAACGATTTATGGTTATTGCTTAAAACTTTACACACTTATTAGTTATATTAATCTAAAGATCTGTATACTTTTTGGTGATGATTCAAAATTTTATTTTAGAGTTTTTGAGTTTTTTGTAAAAAAAAGGGGGGGTTTCACATGTCGCGCCGTATCACAAAAATGATTTATGATTATTGCTTAAAACTTTACACACTTCTTAGTTATATTAATCTAAAGATCTGTATACTTTTTGGTGATGATTCAAAATTTTATTTTAGAGTTATTGAGTTTTTTGGAAAAAAAAAAATGGGGGTTTCACATGTCGCGCTGTATCTCAAAAACGATTTATGATTATTACTTAAAACTTTATACACTTCTTAGTTATATTAATCTAAAGATCTGTATACTTTTTGGTGATGATTCAAAATTTTATTTTAGAGTTTTTTAGTTTTTTGTAAAAAAGGGGGGTGGGGTTTCACATGTCGCGCCGTATCTCAAAAACAATTTATAATTATTGCATAAAACATTACACAATTCTTAGTTATATTAATCTGAAGATCTGTATACTTTTTCGTGATGATTCTTTATTTTTTTTAACAAGACGACGGGCGTATCATGCGCTCGTGCCGCAGCTGTTTATTCTTTATTCATCTGAAAACATTAAAGTAGGTCTTTTAATATTTTATTGTAATGCATATCAGGTTTATCAATGAATAAAGGTCTTAACAGATCAAAAAGGGATCCCCTGCGGCAACATATCCGAGAAGGATAATGTTACAACATAAGAGAGTACTTTAATTACTAAATTTCAAAAATATGAAAAAGTAAGAACAGTTCACGCTTGTGTTCTTTCCCCTTTATATACTGAACCGCAAAAGAAACGTCGCACAAAATGACATGTTCACATACATTTATTTCAAAGTGACATTTATATATTTTAAATTAATTTTTACAAAATTTAATGAATGATTTACAGTCTTTTGGTTACAATGTTCACAAAAACGTCACAATTGTCGCAACGTCACATGTTTTCAATGCTGTGCTCCCACGTCCGTTAATAACATGTATGTCCTCCACCGGCACCAATTACTGCGGCACATCTTCGGTACATGGAGTTGATGAGCCGATTAATAAACGCCATCGGAATACGTGCCCATACTCTCTGAAACGCTTGTGAAAGTTCAGCTGCAGTTGCCGGACTTGGCTGCTCATTATTCAACCGTCTTTGAACTTCGTCCCATAAATGTTCAATAGGGTTTAAATCTGGACTCAAAGCCGGCCAATCCATAACATTAATGTTATTCTGCTGTAGGAAGTCTCTTGTGGCTCTTGCGGTATGCGCACGTGCATTGTCCTGTTGGAAAGTCTTATTTTGATGACGTGCGAAATGGGGCTGAACATGGGGTGTCAAGACTTGGTCGATGTAACGGGCAGCTGTTACGCCATTTCCTCTGCCTGGGCCAAGGTTCTGAAAGATGACTGGACCAAGTTTAACGTTAAGGCCGATTCAACCCCATACCATGATGCTAGGTCCTCCCCACGCGTCTGTTTCCAGAATGCAGCTGTCTTCGTAACGTTCCCCGCGTCTTCTCCACACTCTGGTTCTGCCATCGGCTGTTGAAATGCAGTAACGGCTTTCGTCAGAGAAGATGATGTTACGCCATTGTCGATTTCGCCAATTCTGTCGCTGAGTGGCCCACTGAAGACGAGCTTGACGGTGTCGAGGAGTAAGAATAGGTCCTCTTGCTGGACGGCGACATCTCATGTTTCTAGCAGCTAATCGCCGACGAACCGTATCATCACTTATGGGTCGTCCATGTGTTCCAACAGTGTTTCTGGCAGTTTCGGCAGCTGGGGTGAACCGATTCATCAAATGGTGACGAACAATGCCTCTATTCTGTCTAGGGGTAGTGACTTGGGGTCTACCGCTCCGTGGACGGTCATTTGTGCTGTTTGTTGCATTGTACCGTGTCCGTAGACGTTCAATTGTTCGAACAGCACAGTTGAAGTCGTTGGCAATAACTCTGGCAGATTGCCCAGCATCCAATCGACCAATGGCCTGTTCTCTCTGTTGTGGAGTCAGACGTGGCATAGCTTCTGTGTCAACACTGATACTAACACTCTTTAATTTTCTCCGGCCTTTTATACCCATAAAGGAGCATGAATTTCACGAACATTTAAGATTTAAGAAAAATTACCGCCAAGTGTGTCCCACGAGCGGTTTTAGGTACGGTCGCTCTACGATATCAACTGAAAATTAGTCAACCGAAAATTTAATTCACAGGTAATTTAATCTTACCTGGTGATGTAATCGTAATACTGATTATATAAAAATCATTAATTAATATTTATTTTGAATTTTGCTAACATTTTGAAAAAGCGACGTTTCTTTTGTGGTTCAGTATAGATAGTTTCCTTTTTTCATTGATTTAAAATGAAAAAAAAAACCATAGAACTATTAGAAACCCTGCAGTGGTTATCTGTTTATAAGAATGATCGTATCTGTACTAATTTTATAATTTCAACATCTTACACATGTAACAGATTTTTATGTGCCAAAACAATTCAAATGTGATACATTTACACATTTCTATGTTTAGGGTATTACAATTAACCTGGACAACTAAAAGCAAATGGCTTGTAAGACTTTTTATTTGATATTAAGCTCAAATGTGATAGAGAGAGAGAGAAGCGTTTTATAAATCACGATAATATCATGGATGCTTCTCACAGATGTATCCTTGTTTTTCATTACATGTTCTATATCCCCACCACCCTGAACTAGGGTCTCCTGAAATACCTTCACACATCCCGGTTACTTGTTCTTCCTTGGATAGTTCATTTTCGCCAATCCATAACACATCAACTGATGAATTACCAATTAGCGATCGCAAAAAATTAATCTCTTCATTTGTTTTCAATTTAAGAAGATCCGCTCCGATTGACTGACAGAAACGTTTTGACTGATACCAGTCAAGTTTTTCATTTGAAGCAGTAATCATGTAACATGTCTCATTGAAAAAGAACCAGGAACTATCTCCACACCGAGGTGCCCTCCCAATTTTACATATAAACTTCAAAAAAATAAAGCAGTTCCGATCATTCCACGTTCCTGGACCTGCATACAATTCGACACAATTTTCATTGTCCGTCAAGTAATTCGGTTCGAACAGCTGCCATCTTGTATAATTCTTTATAGATCCATCACTCCAAACGAATACACTTTTATTAGCGATATTATTTAATCCAATCCAATATTTTTCATTGTTTGAAATACTTCGCTGTAAAAATAGAGTTTCATCGTTGTCATGTAGACTAAGAAGATCGGCGCCAAAACTGCGACAGAAATCTCTTGCTTGTGGCCAGGTTTTCAAAGTGGGATAGATCTTATAACACCATGCGGTATATGTTACCCAATCATTTGGACAAACACTTACAATTCTTGCAAATGACAGGATTGGTTTCTTTTTACGTTCATGTATGGCTGAAAAATTCTTAGTTAATGTCATATCCACTTCCTCGCATTTTGAATTATTGTACTTGTCGCCAATATTTTCATCTATTCTGTTTTGTTGCATGTAAGTAACTGTAACAGCAAATGCTGAAGTCGTCAAAAGAATTATTACCATAATGCATAGACATAAGATCCAGGGTTTAATTTTTAGATGTTTTGATCTGACTGTTACGTTAAGCTCATCATAGACTTTTTTATTTTCCGAAACACTGTTTAGGTCTGTATATCCTACATTTACATCATGCAGTTCAAGATATTCCGGGATATTACTCTCTGGTACTGCGTAATTATCTTCTGTCAGATTTGAAGATGATAACGGTTGCATCTTTATGAACTGCTATAAATCCATCTCCAGTTTTACTTTCTATATATATAACACTGAACAGTTAAAATTCCTTTTAGTAGAAAGTTAAACTAATTCAGTGAAAGACACACATCACTGGAACATCAATTACGAACTTCATCGGTTAGCACTTGAAAAAAACAAGTGTTTCCCTTTTACCCAGAAAACGTTAACATGTACGAAACATCCCTCGGTTGGTGAATGTTGTAGTTATCGGAATGTATGATTATAGTAATCCAGTTGAGAATGTGTTTTTAAAAATACCCAGAAACTTTCTGCCAAACACTTATTATTCATGGTACAACAATTTTCGTGGAATTCGAAAATTTTCGTATATTAGTTAGTGACAATGAAATCCACGAATTTCAAACCCAATAAAATATAAATTTTTAATCGTTTTATCAAGATAAAAAGAAAGCAAGCTCGAGGTCATTTCCAAGAATGCAATATCATCGTTTCAACTTAAGTATATATATCTCAACCGGATGAGGGTGAATAACTATGTTGACAGTGAAGAATGATTTACTTTGTGACAGGAAGAGCTTTGGCTAAGATAAATAATTGAAAATGAATCAATACTTCAAATAATGATCAATAATGCAAACGATTTTGTAGTAGAGTATTTGTAGCAGGGAAACTACATAGGGAATAAGTCAAAATGGAAGATGTAGATGTGTTGTAAAATTTTATGTACAAAATATGAATCACAATTGTAACAATATAATAGTTCTGTTAAATGTTTATAAAATGTCCAATAACACATCTTCCCAATATTAATATTCCACTGCCTGATTCGTCATTACAGTATTACATATATAAATCTTAAGGTGTTTTCGCACGGTAATGTCCGTGTACCTTCCCTTTACCGTTGGGTTCCAACTGCCAGTACACAAGGTTTTATAATCAAATGTTTATGTAACGTAACATGATTAAAGCAATATCAGACGGCCCTCAGGATGAATTATATATATTCATGTTTTATGTTAATCATTAACGTATGATCCTAATAAATGTATAATGTTATATATCTAATTAAAAAATAATATAGCCTACGGGTATCAACTTTTCACACAGTTACGTAATGAATAGATACGGTACAACGAGAACAAAATATAAGTGTCCTTTATAAGACGTAAGAGGATGCTTTCATTCAGGAGTACCCTTGACCGGGTACGAGTGCATACAAATTATTCACTTTATCTTATTAAGGAAACTTCTGTTGTTCTCATTGTATTGTAAGTGGCTTGTACGACAATCCACACAATTCAGAACTCCATCGGTTCCTCATGACTACTAATGATCACTGGCCTGTCAACGCTGAGGTTGTGAGTTCGAATCTCACCTGTGGCGGGGTCACCAAACTGGGCGATTAGGGCGATTTAAAAGTCGCCTAATGCTCGCCAATGTCGCCCTGTCATCGGCTCCAGAGCGACAAATGAGTCGCCCTGTGTTTTTAAGTAAGGCGCCTCCGAACAACGTACGTAATCAGCTGCGTCTGAAGACCGTTATTTCATTAGAAATTTCGAGCCGCCATTTTTTGTTTTCTTGGAGATCAAAGGGGAAGGGGAAAGGAACGACAAAAAGTAAGCTAGAAAATGGCGGCAATCGGAATTCTCGTGATTTTTCATTGGTCACGGTGTTTTTTACCGACCGGTAACAATATGTAGACCTTATTTAAAAATAAATTTAGCGGATTTTGACATATCTATGCACAAATGGAAATTTTGTCAATACATGTACTGATTATTAAGGTGTTCAAGCAAGGTGAATGGGAGGATGTTAAGAGTATGTTTGATAAAAAATAATAGTAAAGATTATAGATAAATGAATATTAAAAAATAAAATGGCAATAAATAAGTTGTGTCAAAATGTACAAATATTTTTGCTCATATCTGTAACAGAAATTTTCTTCCAAGTTCGGAGCACCACTGCATAATATCATTTTTTTTTTTAATTTTTTCACTTCAAATTATATTCGTCAGTATTTTAATGCAGCACATGATTTTAATTAAACTTTAACAATAGTACAATAGACCTACCATGGTCAAAATCATGCAGCAATGTACGTTAAAAAAGTGGTGATGAAAAATGATGAGTCCCAGGACTCATCATGAAAAATTCTTAGTGAGAACCCTGTTTAGTCATATATTTATTATGTCTGTTATGCTGGATTCAAATATCAAATAAATAAAATATGAAAATCAGAAATTGAGTTTTATTCATTTCAAATATAAATTAATCAGTTTATTACAAGATATCATCATGGCTGTAGAGGAAACCTGCAAAAATAGTAAAAAAGTATTAAACATCTCTAAGTATACAAATCAAATGTACATAAGACAAACTCACAATCTCTGACAAAGGATATTGATTAAATGCACATGAGACAAAATCTCAGATTATGACTAAAATGGAAAGATATGGAGTAAATGTAGATAAAATCTCAAACAATACAGGATAAAACACAATAAAGGAATGTATAGTATACACTATAAGACACAAAATAACAGGTATTTACTCGACGGGCAACAAATTGGGGGGAAAAACACAGTCTCCCTGGTAGACTTGGAAGTTTCCCTGTCATGTCCTGAAGTCTCCCTGTTGCTACCCTGAGGGAGACTCTGAGTCTCCCTGTTATTTTCAAGTGTGGTGAGCCCTGCGGCGGGGGTGTGTTCGACTCCGATCTTAATTGACAAGGATTGCCAATTTTCCTACCGAAGGTCGGTGGTTCTCTCCGGGTACTACGGCTTTCTCCAACAAAAAAACAACTAGCCGCCGCGAAATAGCCAAATGTGCTGAAAACGGCATAAAACCCCAAACAAACAAACAAACAGAACTCCATCGCAAATATGTGCACGCTGGCCAAGATATCGGGGAGAAGAACGCGACTCTGGAAAGGTAATGTTTATTTAAATTATACTAGGAAACTGTTGGGGCTTATTAATGTTTGTCAAACTAAGGATCGGTTGAATAAAAGAATGTGCGGACATAGATAACAACGACAACAAAAGTCGCCATATCTATGCACATTTCAACCAGACTGGCCATTCGATTGTTAATATTGTAAAGGGACCAGGGGTCTTGTCAGGATAGACATCATCTTTTTTCTAACTGGCTCAGCCGTTTCAGACAAGAAGATTATTCAATGAATTTTCCCATAGGGTCCTATGTTAAACTTAGTTCAGCTGTGGTGGCCATCTTTCTTGACATTCCGGGTCAACGGACACAATTCTGAAAGAGGACCACCTATGAACCATTTCTGTCAAGTTTGGTTCCAATTGGCCAAGTGGTTTCAGACAAGAAGATTTTTTAAATGAATTTTCCCAAAGGGTCGTATGTTAAACTAAGTTCGTAGCCATCTTGGTTGATCGTCCGGTTCATTGGACACAATTCTGAAAGAAACCATCTAAGGACCATTGCTGCTAAGTTTGGTTGCAATTGGCTCAGTAGTTTCAGACAAGACGATTTTTAAATGAATTTCCCATAGGGTCCTATGTTAAACTAAGTTCGTCTTTGGCGGCCATCTTGGTTGATCGTCTGATTCATCGGACACAATTCTGAAAGAGGACCATCTAAGGACCACTGCTGCTTAGTCTCAGTAGTTTCAATGAATTTAAATAAATTTCTCATAGTGTCCTATGTTAATCTATGTTCGGTTGTGGCAGTCATCTTGGTCTAGGTTGAGGCCATCATACACACTTTTGAAAGAGGACCACGTTATGACCATTCCACCACAGTTTGGTTGTAATTGGGCAGATAGTTTCAGACAAGATGTTTATGTGAATTTCCCATAGGGTCCTATGTTAAACTAAGTTCCGCTTTTTTGAGCAGATTAAATTGTGAATTGTGGACGAAAGACTACGGACGACGGACGCCAAGTGATGACAATAGCTCACCTGACCCTTCCGTCGGGTCAGGTGAGCTAAAAATGACGTAGCAGACTGTAGTTTGGCTGTCTGCAAATAAAATGTGCATTATATCAATAAATTTCACATGAATAAGTATAACCAATAAAATTATTAGCGTTGACATGCTTTGAAAATAGACACTACGTATTTTTACATGCCCTAATAAGTATAGCAGACGACTTTTGTCGGAAACGATAAAACTTTGTAGACGACGTTTGTTTACATTTTGAAACTTGGAAAACGTCTTCTTAAATAAAGTAATCTATTATCATCATAAAATATGAAATCATCATAAAATACGTTAAGTACATGAAATTTGAGCCATGTGAAATTTTGGAAACAATTATTTCAACTTTGTAACTGGCAACAATTCAAAATATTGTAAAAATCCTAACTTCCATAGACAAACACTGTGACAAAATTAATAAACAACTTTGATTGAATAATTATTAATAAAAACACTATTAACTTTGTTAGAAATGAAGTAATTTAACCTGAAACATTTAAACATCATAAAAATAATTTGAAAACATTGATTTTTCAAACACTGAACTTCAAAATAAAAAAAAGGGTTGGGGCTGAGTGCCCTACAGTTGAGATCAGTTCTAACCTCTCAACTATTCTGTCAGAGAGGACGGTTCTAGAACCATTCTAGAACGGTTCTATGGTAGAACCAACCCTGTCATAAATGGTTCTAAGGTAGAACTGTCATAAATGGTTCTAGGGTAGAATTGTCATAAACGGTTCTAGGGTAGAACCGTCCAGAATGGTTCTAGGGTAGAACTGTCATAAATGGTTCAAGGGTAGAACCATTCAGAACTGTCATAAATGGTTTTGGGGTAGAACCGTCCATTTTCATGTCCGATAACTCTGTATTGATTATGGCACGTACTAACCGTCTTCGCTTTTAGCAACATTTTTTTTTTAAATATGTAGTAAGATTTCACATCGATTATAATTTCAATATATGAAATTATGACAATAATTAATAATATTAAATTTATGACCAATTTATACAAAACTGCAAAAGTACATACATGTAATAAAGAGCCATTTTTGGAATTTTTTCTTTTTTTAACCAACGAGAAAAACGAATTATTGTTTTTGTTAAAAGTATATTTATGGTAGGTAAACCTAGCATTTCTACGTGTTTCGAAGGCTCGTAAAAATATACTGTATATGTATTTCTTTTTTTTCTCTTAAACTTACTATTTTGTAAATAAGGCTGTCTTAAAAATATCAATTGACATATGGAAATACGATAGATTAAGTGCTGTTCGGTATGTATCAGATGTATCAATAATGTGAAAATACCAAATAAACATTCTTGGAGTGACAGTACTAAAATTCTGATAAACTATTTTTTGTATCAGTTCAAACAGTATATTGGTTCTTATTCAGGCATGGTCACTCCAAATATTAAACCTTCGTTAAATAATTTTATTTTTAGTATATCAATCAAGTGGTTTTAGGAAAAGCTACATTACCAAGAATTTCCATTGGATTTGTACTCGAACTTTAATCCACTTCACTTTAAGTGTTGTATGTTCCGTTTAAAATAAAACCGTTACGATGCTGATTGTTATGATATGTTTTTCATTGGTACAGACAATTACCGGTGTCCGGTCTGATTTATAACAATCATTGTTTCAAAATATGATTCATGTTAACACTAAGTGGAAGAAAAATTTCCGGGATCACACTTCAAAAAAATATACTGCGCAATATGCTACCTTACCACACATATGTTTTACAATATATTTAAAGTCCAACCACCCTCCCCCCATTCAAGTTACATTCATAGTTACATTTGTACAAGGATTTAAATAGTGGAAGGATATGTCGCGTTGTATGTAAATATGTTGCGTGGGTCGAGAAGAAGTGAGATTACCAATAGTGCAATTCGTTGACGCTGGAAAATGGTAGAATATTTCATCGTTTGCTTTAAACTTATTTTATTGACCTCCCTCATCAAACAAGACAATTTAATTGGTTACAAGTTATGCAACTTACAATGCACTCTGACCACAAGTCTGAGCCCTACCTCTCCATAAAAAATATATAATTACACATATTGACAACATAAAAGGTGAAAAACTAGCACCAGGAACTGTATATGAAGTATATGAAGTATTAGTAATTTGGAACTAATATTTTCTAAGTTGAGGCGAGTTGGTGAGAACTTGGTGCGAGTTCGTGTGGGGCGAGTTGTCTAGTATTCGATAGTATTATAATCCCTGCAACACTGACATTCTTTATTAAAATGGTGCATTAATTATCAAAAAATGTGGCGTTAAAAATGAAATCACGCTGTTTTTGATCAGCAAACAGTTTACCTGTATACATACAATGTACATGTGTACCTTAATTAAGGGTTGGGACAATAAACATCCGGACAGTCAAGATACAATATACATGTCAAATCGTTAATTAGTTATAATTACCTGAACACACACAGCATGAGTTATCGAACTACCATGAATGCCTGGCATGAACGGGACCAGTACAGTCACGATATTGGGTAACTAGTTCATAAGTCGAAACAGTGTTACCTAACTTAATTATGACCGATATAGTTGCATGTGAGTTATCCAAAAATGTCGCCGCCTGAAACGTATGTTAATGGCAGCTAAATCGCTTTGAGTCCAGAATAAATCTTTGGACTGAGAGCAAAAGATTAACATTAATTTCCTCCCCATACAAAATTACACCAATATATGGCACAAGGCCCAAGTTTCTGATATCAGAAAAAAGTTTTTCCCCTTGTACCCTGTATTAATATTGCATACAGTTCATAAAATAATGCTGAACATTTTCTACACATGAATTGTCACAAGCACAGGCAAAAGTATCAATAAAATTACATCTGTATAAGTCCATATTTAAGCTACTACAATTATTTCTTAATCAAGTATGTAAAATATTTGCTCCTCTAATGCCACAAGAATAAAAAGTAGGTGGCTTGATTACTGCATAATTATTTCTCAGTAAAAGTTTAATATTGCTATAACTATCAGTGAATTTAATTCGCGGGTCTAAATTGTTCCACAATCTAGTAGTGGATGGAAAACGAATTTTGAAAAGTGCATGGAAAGTCTGGCAAACGAACACTAAAATCATCTGAAAGTTATGATCGTGAACCTAATCAACTGTACTGGGAAGCAGTCTATTTACTATGCCATAAAACAAAGATAGTTTTCTCTGTTCCTGTCTATGAGAACTTCAACATTTTAACATTTGATACCAGTATTTTTCAGTATTTCAAACCATAAATACAGGTATAACATGAAAATATTTGCCCTAAATACCAGTCATTGCTAAGATATCGACTTGTTGTGGATATTACTCCCTCCTTTCATCAATAATTACCATTAATCGGTTTGCTCTTTTGACCTTCATAATCCCACATATAAAGGGCGGTTAAGACACTAATTTAAAATTCAAACTCCTCCCTTATCATACCGAATATTGAAGCGAAGTCGTCATTTTTCCGACAGGTTGATATTTCTCGATGTATAGAAGGATTTGTTTTTAAAAACTATGGAACGCCACAGCTGCCTTATGATAACGATAATCATATCATTAAGGGTTGAGATATAACATGAAGCAAATTTTCTATACTATGACGACATTTGACTATACTACTCTGTCAATTTGCTATATCACTAAGATATATTTATATACTATAAAGACGTTTTGATATAATATGGAGTTACCTTTTCATACTATTCTGTCATTTCACTTTTTCAATGAAGATAATCTTTTATACTATGAAGACATCTTGATATAACATGGAGCTACCTTTTCATACTGATTTGTCATTTTACTATACTATTATGTGATATTGCTATATCATAAAGATACATTTTATACTATAAAGACATCTCAATATAACATTGAGCAACTTTTTTATACTATTAAGGGTTGAAATATAACATGAAGCAAATTTTCTATACTATTACGACATTTGACTATACTACTCTGTCAATTTGCTATATCACTAAGATAAATTTATATACTATAAAGACGTTTTGATATAATATGGAGTTACCTTTACATACTATTCTGTCATTTTACTTTGTCATGAAGATATTCTTTTATACTATGAAGACCTCTTGATATAACATGAAGCTACCTGTTCATACTGATTTGTCATTTTACTATGCTATTATATGATATTGCAATATCATAAAGATACATTTTATACTATAAAGACAATCTTCAAAATACAAAATAAAAAAATGAAGAAAGTGTCCATTGGACACAGATGCCCCCGCTTCCACATAAGTTCTAAAGGGGCATAACTCTTGAACGGTAACAGTTACAATACCCAAATTCGAACTTGATCTGTATATTGTGGTAATAAGCATTGTGTATAAGTTTCAAATAATCGGCCAAGGCAAACTAAAGTTAGAGCACAGAAACCACAAAATTTGAAAATTTTAAAGTTTTCAAGGGGCATAACTCTTGAGCCTTAAAAGATGCAAAACCCAAATTCGAACTTGATCTGTATATTGTGGTAATAAGCATCATTTATAAGTTTCAAATCATTTGGCCAAGCCAAACTAAAGTTAAAGCATAGAAACCAATTTCAGGACGTATGTATGTACGTATATACAGACGATATATGGACATTGGTAACACTTAATGCCCCCTTCGCCTAACGGCTTGGGCATAAAAATAATATATTTGTAAACGGCATCTGGGAATCAAAATCAAGCAAGACATTCTTAAGATACAGTGTGACATGTGAAAAATTGCCTCCCCCTTTTTAAGTGAATAAACTCAATAACTCGAAATTTAACCAAAAAGTATACAAACCATAAGACTATCATAACAAATAACGTTGTAAAGTGTGAAGTTAATGAAGCAAGACATTCTCAAGATACAGTGTGACATGTGAAAAATTACCTCCCCCTTTTTGTATGAAAAAAGTCCATAACTCTGGAAGGAAAAATCAAAATTTCACCAAAAAGTAAACAGACTGTTGACTATCATAACAAACAACTGTGTAATGTTTGAAGTTAATCAAGAAAGGCATTCTCAAGATACGGTGTGACATGTGTATGACGGACAGACGGATGGACGGACATTTGTATACCATAATACGTCTCATCAAAATTTAACGCGCGTATAAAACTAGACGTCCCAAAGAGCCTGTGTCACTCACCTAGGTTTATGTTCATATTCAACAATGGATGGACTCTCTCCAACATTGTCGACAAGAATAGAATTCATGACAAAAATCTTTTTTTTTTGTTGATCTTGTATTGCTGATCATTTTGTCTGTTTAGTTTCTCTCTATATTCTTTAGTTTTTACTCAAAACACAAAAGAGGGTTAAGAAAATCCTCATTTAAGGGCAATCATTCCATGAAGAGTGGCAGTCTACTAACTATATCAGCAAAATTTGACTTGTTGTGGATCTTGCCTTGCTGATCATTTTGTTATTTAAAGTTTCTATTTATCTATTATAATTTTTATCATAAAAGGTAAAAATGCCAAAAAATTGGTAACATTTGTCATTAAAGGGCAATAACACCAATAAGGAGTCGTCGAAAAATTTCCTCCATTGGTCTTAAATGTTAAGTCAATAAATACCAAAGGGATATTCGAAGGAGAGAAAAATCGTAACAACTGTCAAAGTCCGGAGAACAACGAAGACAAGACCAAAACAATACATGCACTACTACAATTCCTGCAGGACACCCGCCATGCTGTCCATGTCAAATCCGTTATTCGGACCGGATAATATCAATGGAACAGGTCCATTTTCATTTGGGAAACGGTTTTTTCATACATGTCAACCAAGTCATGATGACGCCCATAAAACTTTAATAAGACGTAGATCTTGTCTTGCTGATCATTTTGGCTTATTTAAGTTTCTATCTATCTATTATAATTTAAAAGATATAAGGCAAACACACAAAAAATTGGTACAAATCGTCATCAAAGGGCAATAAATCTAATAAGCAGTCGATTGACGATTTCTACCATGCAAAACTTATTCGTAGATCTTGTCTTGCTGATCATTTTTACAACTTAAAGTTTCTTTCTATCTAATATAGTTTTCAAGATAATAAGCAAAAATGGAAAAAAAATGTTAAAATTTGTCATTTAAGGGCAATAACTCCTATAAGAAGTCGCCTGACAGTTATGATGTCAATGAACAATTGGTAGAAATCAACATTCTGAACATTTTTGTCCTTGTCAGATTTTCTCATTTATAACGGTTTTCAAAATAATAGACAAAACTTGCATTTTACCCCTATGTTCTATTTTTAGCCATTTCAGCCAGCTTGGTTGGCAGGCGGGGTCATCGGACAAATTTTTTAAACTAGATACCCCAATAATGATTGTGGCCAAGTTTGGTTAAATTTGGTCCAGTAATGTCAGAGGAGAAGATTTTTGTAAAAGTTAACGGACGACGACGACGGACGCCAAGTGATGAGAAAAGCTCACTTGGCCCTTTGAGCCAATGCAAGTGAGCTAAAAAAGGAATAAATGTTGTTACAAAGAAAAAAAAAGGATAGCATTTGTCTATCTTGAGAAAACATTCCTAACCCAAACTCCCGCAACCAAACACATTTAGTGTTGTTTTTGTTTCTTAAACATTAGAACATCATAATATTGTCTAAATATGATAGTACGATGAAATGGTCTTATAGTGTAATCAAATAGTCTACTGGTATATAAATGACACCTCGTGGTATAACACATTGGTAGCTTGATATTGAAATATGTCTTCATAAGATAGTAATATGACAGAATGGTATGAAAAAGTTGCTCCATGTTATATCGAGATGATTGTATAGTATATAAATTTATCGTAATAAGATAGTAACATGACATAATAGTATAGTGAGGTGACAAAATAGTATAAAAAAGTTGCTCAATGTTATATTGAGATGTCTTTATAGTATAAAATGTATCTTTATGATATAGCAATATCACATAATAGTATAGTAAAATGACAAATCAGTATGAACAGGTAGCTCCATGTTATATCAAGAGGTCTTCATAGTATAAAAGAATATCTTCATGACAAAGTAAAATGACAGAATAGTATGTAAAGGTAACTCCATATTATATCAAAACGTCTTTATAGTATATAAATACATCTTAGTGATATAGCAAATTGACAGAGTAGTATAGTCAAATGTCGTCATAGTATAGAAAATTTGCTTCATGTTATATCTCAACCCTTAATGATATGATTATCGTTATCATAAGGCAGCTGTGGCGTTCCATAAAAAACAGTGCTCGCGTATATCTGCTGCTAGTGGAATCAGATAGTTGCTACAATTTATTGGGTTTCTGTAGAAGTCTAGTACAAAAAATGTATGTGCACGAATCTTATACTATAATATAATGTTGATGGGTTGTAAAACAAGTATAACATGTATAAGGCATGTATTGTTCATCTTAAAACATTGGACGAACATAACATTTGATATTCTGAGGGACATGGTGATTTTTATTATACCCGCATTGCGGGTATATTGTCGTTCCGTCCGTCCGTCACA
The DNA here is from genome assembly GCA_028015205.1 of Mytilisepta virgata. Taxonomy (NCBI): domain Eukaryota; kingdom Metazoa; phylum Mollusca; class Bivalvia; order Mytilida; family Mytilidae; genus Mytilisepta; species Mytilisepta virgata. The sequence goes on from CM051515.1 coordinate 26,712,946, forward strand.
CTTTCTTGTGACATCAACTCCTCATTCAGTTTTGGGTATAGCATTTTAATTCCTTCACAGTAGTGTTGCATATACCCTAGATGCGCAATAAGGTTTTCAATATTTTGATTTCGTTTAACGGGTGAAATGTGGGACCGAAAACGAGCGACTTATCATAATATGCTTGTGACATCAACTCCTAATTCATTATTGATGCAAGGCTTCTACATTCATAATAGAATGATTGTACATGTGATTTAGATGCGAAATAAAGTTTTGAAATTTTGATTTCTTTCGTGGAGAGAAATTTGGGATCGAAAATGAGCGAATTTTCAAAATACACTTAAAACATAAATTTTTGAAGCATTTTTTTATTCTTGGCTTCTGGTTTCTGTATAGGTAAATTGTCCATGGTGTAAAGATGGAAAGACCGGTTTCAAAATTGTCATTTTCGCTTAATGGACGAAATTAATAAATTGTCAAAATATGAATGTGACATCAACTCCTTATTGATATTAGCTTCTGGATTCGTCATAGGTAGATTGTCCATGATGGACAGATGCAAAAAAGATGCTCAACACACAATTTTAGGCCCATGGCATATAGGAAGTATTATAATTATCAAAATATGCTGCTGATTTTTTTTCCATTGAAAGCAAAAATTTAAATACATTTTCTGACCTCATCAAATCTGCCAGCACCCCATACCCCCTCCCATCAAATTCAAATGGTCAACTCCTTATTGGATTATGTGGGATGGACTGAAATGGTTTTTGCTAAAAAAAATTAAAACAGCGTAATGCAGATGTGGCACTGGGTTCTGCGAAATTCCTTATGTTAAGGATGATCGCTGGTCTAATGGGAAATAAATAGGATTTGAAATAGGTGTTTTAGTGTGAGAGAACATATGAATAGTAAACAAATAAGCAAGAAAAAAATATAGCTTCAGGTGCTAATTTTAGAGCTATAAGACCTTGAAGATTTGCAGGAAATTGGTTTTCTCTGGATTTTTCATTATCTTTGCATTGACAACTTCAGTCTCTCAAAAATGTATGAAAAAATAAAAAGGATTTCATAAAATTTTGAATCTTCACTATACTGTACATGTTGTACCATTTTAAGGTATATATGATTGAATTATAAAAGAAAAAGTGGGGGTTCATGGGCAAAAAATTTCATGTTTAAGAAATGGATAAAACCCGAGCATTCCGAAAATCTGACAAAAAGACCAAAACATGACCAGCGAGCATCCTTAAAAAGTGTTTTAAAACTATTTTCTTATTTAAAAAAATTAAATATGTATACAGACTAGAGGAATTGAACCTCAAACTCGCATAGATTATACGAGTCCACCAGTGTACTGTTTCTTTATTTACACACTTAATTTCAATCTATCGTTAGAAAGACTTTTCGCTTCTTGTATGGTAATTTCTTCAATTCTTTATATGTCATATGACCTTCTATAAACACATTTCAATCACATGCACCTCGGACATGGATAAGTTTATTCCACCCCCCTTTATCTCTGTCTCTCCCTTGTCTCTGCACCCCCATGTCATCTATTTAAAAAAATGTTCATTTCATGAAAGAAATGAACCCCGTATTAAACAATTATATAGCAAAAATCTTCTGTTCTAATACATGTAATATACGTGTACCGTTTCAGTCGATATAATTTGGGCACGGGATTTTTTTTTGTGAGGGGGGGGGGGGGGGGGGGGTGCAATAAACTAAATCCATGTCCAGATAAGTTTTGATTTCAGACATGTAAAATGAACCATCTGTTCACGACGGAAATTATTTGCATACATCATGAACCAACTAACACAATGAATTACCTAATCTGTAACACAGCGTGTAGTCAGCTTTATACGTACACTGCCCATGTGTGATGCTCTTATATAATCAACAAAGCTTGTAGGTGCATTTTTATAAACCTTTATTTACAATTAAATAAATAGATATACACATGTATCTGAATTCTTTATCAACAAGTGTGATCGGTGTCATTTGTTTTTCAATATTTTTCTCCAGTTTTCAGATTTAGATTTGTTATAAAAAATTACTTTACAGTAATGCAGTTTCAGTAAAATGTGCATTCCTTGACATTTTTCTCATTTGAATTAAGACTGATTTATAAAGTGACATTGAATAAATCATTTTAGCTTACGGTAAAACTGTGGGAAAAAGCAATCAAGAAATGACAAAATAAAATAAAATAAAATAAAAAATAAAATGATTTTTCAAACCAGGCAATAGTCATAATTTCATGATTTTTTTTGCAGTTTATCCTGTGATTGAATTCTTTATTTGAATCTTGTCAAAAAATGTTAATGTGTATATCTACTAAAATATATAAAAGTAACAAATTCATTTTATATATCTGAAACTAATATGAATATTAATACATACATGTGTAATAAAAAAAATCGTATGCTTATATCCAATCCTTAACGGTAATACTTTATATATACTACATTTGATAGCTTAGAACAGTATTGTGTTAATGGAAAAAAAATCATCTTCAAATTGCCATTGACACCTTAAGAAGTATTTTAAAATTATATTATTTTCTTTTGACCATTCGATTCCTTTATCATTTGGGAACATTATGCGGTGTGGAATTTTTTTTTATACGAAAGCTTGATCTTATATTATATTTCTTTGGGTTCTGGTACATCCAAATTTTGGCATTTTCCCATAGCACTATATTGTAAAATACTGATTTAAGTTTGACAGTTTTCAAAAAATCATTGACACCTGATACCATTAACTTAAAAATTATTATTTTGTACCATACTATTGGAAATTTATTTACAAATCTTGCCTGCTGTGGAATTTTTTTCTTACTTAAATAATAAATTTGTAATCGCCAAAAAAAAAAAAAAAAAATAAAGGTACCCGAATTTTCCCCATAGAAATCAATGCAAATCAGAAATCCGTTAGGTGGATGGCACAGCTGGAGTGCTGACAAGGATTTTCAAATAAAGTGGCCGATGTTCTTGGTTATGGATCAGCTTTAGTTCATCAAAATTGTTATCGCAGAATGATAATATTCATGTAACAGTAAATAATTACAAGCGTTTTTCGCAAATGAATCCATTTTTGACATTGCAATTGCTATTCGTCCAGAAAATATCGGGATAACCATTTATTGCCTCACAGTTTTTAAAACCTACATTTCCTCCTTCAACATCATTTTGGCCTATCCATAATATGGCATCTTCTGTTATTATGCTTCGTAGAAAATTGTCCTCATTTTGCGACTGAATATGAACAAGATCGGCACCCAAATCCTTACAGTACTGTTTTGCATCATTCCATGACAACATACCAATATTACTATTTGGAGAATAAAACGTATAGCATGAATTGTTAAAAAGGTGCCAGTTGCCTTGACCACATTGGATTGCTCTTTCAATTTTACATATAAATTTCATTAAAACAAAACAGTTTTGATCATTCCATAGTGCAGAGTTTCCGTCCAAGTGTATACAATCTTCAATTCTTTTATAGTCGTCTGGTTGGTTGCTTTTCCAATTGGTATAATTATTAACTGATCCATCTGACCAATCATACTGCCCCTCAGTAGCAATATCATTTAGTCCAATCCAGTAATATCCGTCGCGATCTATACTTTTTAACAAGATTTCAGACTCTTTTTGAGTATGCAAGCTAAGAAGATCTGCTCCAATACTTTTACAGAAATATTTTGCTTCCTGCCAAGTTTTTCTCTGACTGTACGCCTTAAAACAGTATGTACCTGCTGTCTTCCATTCACTTAAGCATTCAGATACAACTCTTGGAAACCAAAAAATAGAACTCTTCGTACTACATTTATTTACATCATTAGATGTATTGTTCGCACTAAATTTATTTACATCATTAGATGTATTTTTCGCCACAATCACAATTGCGAAACTCAACACGGACAACAGAACAATAGACAGAACAAAGACTAATAAAATTAAAAACTTCGGTTTTATATTCATAAACTTATCAGTGTTCGACGTTGATTTAAATTGAGGCACATCGTATGTGTTGTCAGAAAGAGTTTGCAGTTCAGTATACCGTGGATCATTTTCAGTTAATTCCAAATATTCGTTTTCTGTTTCAGATTCTATATAGCTCTCTGTCGTCATAGTATTCTTTCTCCTGAATTCTTGAATATAACATTAAATTTCTATTAGGGAAAATCACGATATGAACTGAATATGATATAATATCTGATCATATTTCCTGTACTTTACCTTAACCACTTTATATGTCAACTAAAAAGCTATTTTTATATTAGCAGGATGCTTTTTTGTTTCAAATGTATCAAATTATATGAAAATAAAAGAGTTGTAACTCGCGCAGCAATTACCTCCTCCTCTAAAAATTTATGACAGATCAACGATATCAAATTATCATTAAATACGAAGTATTTGCCCCGCACGTAAGAATTGAGTACTCCCAACTCATCATGGTCATACATTATATGGAATTATGAATTATTTGGGGCCTATATTTTCTGAGAATTTTGAACAGTAAATTTGTATAGTTCATAAGGTGAAAATGTAAGGCGGCATCACTAAAAATGAAGTAACTGTACTTTTGGTACAAATCAACAAATACAGTTGCCCATGCTTTATATTTACCATAATTTACTTTTAGCCTAAAGTTGATAAGAATTTGGCGACCAACAAATTCTAAAGTCGAAATGGTGAAAAATGTACGACAGCATTGTTAAGCAGTAAGTAGCTGTGCCACAGGTACAAAATCAGTTACCTTCATGGTTTACACAAACACTGAAATATTTCTACAGATGTTAAGAGTTTTGTGACAAAAGATTTCTATCGTCAATACGGTGATCAACTTAAGGTGGCATGGTATACCAGGAAGAAGATGTGTCATAGAGCTCATCATGCTCATCCTTCAAACTATTTATGAATTACTTGAGGTCTATAGTTGCTGGGAATTTTGCGACAGACGAAAGGACGGACAGGGTTAGATCTGTATACCTCACTATCCCAAAATATGGCGTTTCAAATTTTGGCAGACAGTTGGGTAAATACATAGAATGCACGCAGTTATCGCTCCAAAAAGAAAAATATACAATACATGTATATATACATTGTGTACATCATATACATAAAATATAAAGTTTATTTTTACGGGTCTTAGGGAGCAACCATTTGATTTTTATGGGGGGGGGGGGGGGGTTGCATCACCCCTGTTTGATCCTGCCTAGAAAATTTGGCCGTGCATTTTTGCGGCCTAAATTTTTATTTTCCTTTAAACCAAAAAAAATCCTGATTGACACAGGTCATGCATTTTTTTTATCCTCAAGTGATTCTCTCTTTTTTATTTTGCCAAAATCATGATCCTAGCCCCTCCATAAAAATCAAATGTTTGCTCCCTTAGAAACGCATAGAAATTCGAGGTTTACCGAACATTTCTCACAGGTTTAGCGACGAGTACAGATAAAGTTTATATATTCTGACAATTTTGCAGCATTAAATTGTATAATCTGTTCTATAGGAAAGGAAAGAAAATGTGACATTTTAGGTGATTAGGTAAGTAGGGGCGATTTTGGCGCGTAATCTAGGGAAAATGAACACAATACAAACTAGAAAGCTGGACTGTCGGGATCGACAGTTATCCCCGCACCCCTGCAATAAGTTGGGACACCTGTCCAATTGCATAATTCTAAAACCGTATGCCCATTTAAAGATGTTATGCAATCATCCTATGAAGAAATCACAAATGAAAAAATACTTATGTCACAAACTTTGATTGACAATTTTTGAAATCTGACCCTTGTATGCCCCAAGTTTAGATAATTAGAATTGTAAAACCTTACTGCACATCTATATAATTATATTGTGCATGACACTACTCTTAGTTCGTGGTCAAAAATTTTCGGTGCTATATATTGTACTTTCTCATATATTTATAAATATATTTATGCTATTTGGAAAAGTTTAAATTTTGGTCTTATCCCTTCCAAATGCTTTTGAAAACTTGTCTTTATTTTCTCGTTAAGTCCATACTGTAAAATCATCTAACTCTGATAAATTGGCTTCTTTGTCGTTTTTAAACATAAAATTGCGATTTAACCAAAACTGATGGAAAAATTTTGGTGCTATGTTTTAATTAATACATTCATAACTTTTCGAAATATCGTAATTGCAGTCGTTTAAATTTTCATTATATCCCTTCCAAATTGATTTGAAAATTAGCTATTTTGAAATGTGTTATTTTTTACTATTATTATACAAGATGGCGCCCGTCCAAATCAGCTTGTACCTTCTCATAACAAAGTAAATATATATACGAGTAAATAGAATTAATCATATAATATGTCAAATGATTAATATATAAATACCAAAAAGATAAATTATTAATTTAAAATAATTAAAATGTTACTTATCTGGCATTTGAAATTATATTTCATCTCTGCCTTCTTTGTGATCCCCCCTTACACACACACACTTCTTTATTAAAATGGTGAATTAATTATCAAAAATGTAGCGTTAAAAATGAAATCACGCTGTTTTTGGTCAGTAAACAGTTTACCTGTATATATACAATGTACCTGTGTACCTTAATTAAGGGTTGGAACAATAAACATCCGGACAGTAAAGGTACAATATACATGTCAAATCGTTAATTAGTTATAATTACCTGAAACACCCAACATGTTAATTGCGCAGAACAAATTTCTTTACATGTAAATTACTTCAGATAAAACTCAAATAAATTTTACCAAAAATTAAAAAAAAAAAAAAAAAATCGCTTTTTTCGTGGCTTAAAAAAAATTAAAAAAAAAAAACTTGCACCATAACCCTTTATCACGTGTAATTATGTACTTTTGACTGTTTGTATAAATTGGTGATAAATTTCATATTATTAATTATTGTCACAATTTCATATATTAGAATTATAATCCATGTGAAATGTTACTAAATATTTCTAATAAAAAGTTTGTACGTGCTATAATCAATACAGAGTACGATGAATGCCTGGCATGAACGGGTCCAGTACAGTCACGATATTGTGTAACTAGTTAATAGTCCAGTCAACCTAGCATAAATTTGACCCTAACCTTAAAGTAATTGCAAAAGAAAATTTTTAAGTTTTAATCTTTAGCATTATACCCCAAATATACACAGACAAAAGTCTAACAAAATCTAACTTGAGGAAGATTAAAAAATCACAAAATTAAAATTGCTATGGACATTTGCATTGAAAATGGGAGATAACTCTGCAAAAAAGGCAGAAATATCAATAAAAAATTATACAAAATTATAACTTTACCGCTTCTATTCAGCAGAATGTATTGATTCTTGATATTTTAGCCGTCTTTAGAGTATAACAAACAACTCTAAAGTTTTTTTCATATCTTTTATCAAGCTACAACCTAGATTTCGTAATTCATTAGTTCACCAATTATTAAATTTTCAACTTGTCAAGGTAAAGAGTCTCAAATTTAATAAAAATAATTAAGCATATATTCTTCTTTTTGTGGTTTAAAGTTTCTTTAAACAAGGTAGATGCTGATCAAATATAATTTACAGATATAAGCAATACCAATTTTTCACATTATTTTTTCAAATTGGTCACAAAGCCACAAATTTGCAATTTCTTTAATGAAAAATGTGCAAAAAAAAAAATAAAATTACCCACAACATTTCGGTTTTGTACATTTCATGAGCAGAAGATTATATAATATAGTCAAATACGAACTTATAACCCCATCAAAGTATCATACTTTACATGAATTTTAAGAAAATCAAAAAATTGACAAAAAAGATTCATTTTTGCGGAGTTATCTCCCCTTTTCAATGTTAATTTCCATAGGAAATTAAAAATGCTGATTTTGAGTTTTCCTCAAGCAAGATTTTATGAGACTTTTTTTGTGTATATTTGGGGCTTAATGCTATAGATTAGAACTAAAATATTTTCTGTTGCAATTAGTTTGAGGTTAAAACTTAGTCTGACTGGACTATAATAGGTCGAAACAGAGTTACCTAACTTAATTATTACCGTCTCCTCGGAGACGGTATTAAGAGTTGAATGGTGGACAGTCTGCGTAATGAATGCTATTTTCTACCTGATTGGAAGATAATACCGACTGAAGATGAATCAAGTACGTTGATTGGTTTAGAAAAATGAAACCTAGTAAATGTCTTCTAATCCCCCAAGGTATCGGATTTGGACTCTTTATTTTAGTACTTTCTTCATTTCCACAAAACTTGACTCAATTAACACGATTTCATTATTTCTAGACAAATAATATATTCATTCATTTGGAATAACAATAACTATAGATCTGATTGGCTAACCCATCGAGGGGAAGATCACTGATTTGTCTTTCATATGAAAGAGCTGAAAACTTGATTTAACTCAGTACATGTATACTAGTCTTTGTACTATTTTTTTAATAGCCTTATTGTATTTACATGTATGATTGTTAAATTTTACAAATTTTACCACAATCATACATTTCACAACATAAATATTGTCATAGATATCGTCAAATATCACCCCTTTTGTTTCGGAAGTTAACTTTAAAGATAAAGGCTATTACATATATCTCTATGGCAATTAAAAAAAATCAAGTATAAAAAATTAAAAGCTTTGAATATACTTTAGTAAAAAAGGCAGCCCAAAAGAAGCCATCAAAACACAGACTTTAAAAAAATATGTCGTAATATATCTAATGAAATGTATAATAAGTGAACGTTTAACGTGATGACATTACTAACATTTAATAATACATAAAAAATAATACTCTTTAATAATAAAAAGCTAAGAGACGGCTAGCTTTTTAGAAAAGCTATTACTTGTGACCGATATAGTTGCATATGAGCTATCCAAAAATATCGTCGCCTGAAACGTATGTTATTGGAAGCTAAATCGCTTTGAGTCCAGAATAAATCTTTGGACTGAGAGAAAAAGATTAACATTAATTTCATAATCATGTAGTGCAGCCCCATACAAAATTACACCAATGTATGGCACAAGGCCCAAGTTTCTGATATCAGAAAAAAAGTTTTTCCCCTTGTACCCTTATTGCATACAGTTCATAAAATAATGCTGAACATTTTCTACACATGAATTGTCACAAGCACAAGCAAAAGTATCAATAAAATTGCATCGTATAAGTCCATATTTAAGCTACCACAATTATTTCTTAATCTAGTATGTAAAATATTTGCTCTTCTAATGCCACAAGAATAAAAAGTAGGTGGCATGATTACTGCATAATTATTTCTCAGTAAAAGTTTAATATTGCTATAACTATCAGCGAATTTGATCCGCGGGTCTAAATTGTTCCACAATCTAGTGGTGGATGGAAAACGAATTTTGAAAAGTGAAAAGTATGGCAAACGGAACACTAAAATCATCTGCCAGTTATCATCGTGACCCTGATCAACTGTATTGGGAAGCAGTCTATGTAAATATTCGGGCACATCCCCATTTACTATGCCATAAAACAAAGATAGTTTTCTCTGTTCCCGTGTGGCATGTGTAAGTAGCGAGTAGTGTAAAATATCGCCACGCGAGATAAAGCGAGAAAGTACGAGATTCGTATCCTTCTACTATTTAAATCCTTGATTTGTATAATAATAAATGTCCATAAATATTAAATTCCATTAAAACTTAATGTCCATGAATCACTGAAAATATTCGTATCATCACTTTACTTTGTTCCACAATACTGTAACGGTAACTAGAATTTTGGAATCCACCACGATATTTTTGTTCCACTAGGGTATCTTTGAATAGCAAATGTTTATGTCCTGCATAGATATGACTAGCATATTAGTGTCTAGCTCAATTAGAATAATTTTCCAGCAAATTATATGACTTGCATAATAATATAAGTGTCCAGCACAATTTAATGTCTAGCATCACTGATATCTAGTCTTAAAGGAATTCCTGCCTTGTCCATCGCCTCACACTCGAAACCTGTATTTTTGTCACGTCCAGCGCTTGCTCTTTGCAGCATTTCCAGCATTATGTAAGTATACCTGTCTGGTTTTACTTCTCCAAGTGCCAGCACCTGGAAGCTTTCATATATAAATATATATAAATTAATGGTTTTTGAAGAAGGTCCGTCTTCCTCCTTCTTTGACCTAGCGTGGGGAGCAGTGCCAAGCAGTACAAACATGTTGTATTTGTCTTAGATTCCAGCTCTGGGTGGTCTATCAGCACAGCCCGACAACTACTCATACTGAAATGAAATGAACTCCCACTGCAGTTTCCTTTGGTCCACAGATAATTCCCTCCAGTTACGGGGAGGTCATTGCTTCATGAAGATGTTTCCTGGAAGCTGGACAATGGTCTTCCCAATCCAGTCCCGCCGTGCTGGAGGGAAAAGTGGAATACATCCCTTCTTAAGTAATGACGTGCACGCTCAGCGTCTGTCTTGTTAAACTGGACCGGCCTTGTAACTGTAGTTGTTGGTGGTGGAATACTGTCCAGCACTTGTTTTGGTGTCGGGATGTATATCGGTGCAGTGAGAGGTGGAGGCGATGGAACGTACTTATCTAAAGTTATTTGTTGTCTTGTTGATGGTGGTGGTGCGGAGTACTGATCAGACCTGTCTGATATGGGTGAATACATTGGATTAATTGTAGAAACTGTTGATGTAAAAAGTACAGGTAGTTGTTGTATGCAGGCCACCTGTTGAAGTTGTTGAAGTTTTCGTTGGGGTTACAGAACAGAATGGGTTTTCAGAACAGCTGTTGTCGTTGTTAATTTAGATGTGGAACCAACGGTTGTTGTTGTTGTTGTTTGTACAGACGCGGAAATGGCCGTATTTGTTGTTAGTCTTGCTGTTGTCTTCACAGAACTTTGGTGTGACTGTTGATTTAACAGTAGGCGCCAGGCCAAACCATATGTATTTAAACTTATCAGCTGGTAACCCAATTAGTGTGTACTGGTCCCGTTCATGCCAGGCATTTATCATACTTCGATAACTCTGTATTTATTATAGCAGGTACTCCTCCTTTTCCCTTTAAAAAAAACTTTCATTTGAAATATGTAGTAACATTTTACATGAATTATAATTCCAATATATGAAATTGTGACAATAATTAGAAAAATGAAAATTATCACCAATTTATACAAACTGGAAAAAGTACAGAATTACATATGATAAAGGGTTACGGGGCAAGGTTTGTTATTCATTTTTTAAAGCCAAAAAAAAACTATTTTTATTTGGTAAAATTTATTTGAGTTTTATCTGAAGTAAATATACATGTAAAGAAATTTGTTCTCGCAATAAACATGCCTTGTGTATCAGGTAATTATAACTAATTAACGATTTGTAATGTATATTGTACCTTGACTGTCCGGATGTTTATTGTTCCCACCATTAATTTAGGTACACATGTACAGTGTATGTATACAGGTAAACCGTTTGCGCTGACCAAAAAACAGTGTGATTTCATTTTTAACCCTATATTTTTGATAATTAATGCAGCATTTTAATAAAGGTGTGTGTGTGTGTGAGGGGTGGTTCACAAACATGCAGAGATGAATTATAATTTCTAATGTCAGATAAGTAACATTTTAATTTATTTTAAATTAATAATTTATATTTTTGGTTATTTATATATTGTAAACATTTGACATATTATATAATTAATTAAATTTACTCGTATGAACGATATTTACTGTGTTATGACAAGGTAGAAGCTGATTGGGATGGGCGCCATCTTGAATAATTTCACAAATATCGTAACAATAACACATTTGAACCTTAATTGGAAGCAAGAAAAATGGGACCCGAAATGAATTGGTATTCATGATGATATTCCATCATATATTAACTTTATTTTGTGGGATTGGATGGTATTAAATATCAAGAGGAAATTATCTAAATTATTTTTTTGAAAACGAGTCCTTATTTAAAATTCACGTATGTTCTATGTATTTATTAGGCGTTAAACACGAAAAAAATCAAATGAAATTGGAAGCAAAAACCTTATTCCCCAGACTGATGTAAAGTACATATCGAAAACGACCAAGTGATAAGCTATACAATGAGGGGTTGGATGGTGTCAAACACACGATAACAAATAAGTTATGTACATTTAATTAACAAGTCTCATTGAATTGTATTGATAAATCGACAGCCACTATTTGACACCTATGTACTACCAGAAGTCACACGATGACCGAAATAGCTGGATATGTTGTTGTCCATTCAATGGAATGTGGTTATGTATTTCTCTGGAACCCCTAAGACTTTCGTCCCCTCTGCTTAGGTCCTGCCTTTCAAACGGAATTTCTAACCTGCAGCTGGTCTTCCAACAAGAGTTGCCAGCAGGGTGTCGGCCAGCCGAAATCTAAACACGGTCCGATGACACATTCTGCCTCAGCTGTAATGTCCTGTGGCACAAGTGCCATATATATCACGCGCCAGGCGTCGGAATCTGAGAGCCTGTTCTCTTCTTGGGTGGTGGTGGTAGAGGAACCAGCCTAATCCGCGGAGGAAATGGCACGAAATCTTCAAGGTCTCTCTCATATTTCGTGCCCTACCGCCAGCCTCTTTCCCAGTCTTTGGTGTACTTGAAGACTTTCATAGATGTCTTTAGCCATGCCTGCATGGCGGTCTTCAGCTCCCGGGCTGATGGTGAATAAAAACTGACGGGCTTCGCCACCCTACTGTATACCTCAGGGTGTAAGGCGAGGTAGTAGCAGTTACTCTCTGACAGTACATCTGAGCGCAGCTCCTTGAGTTGTTCTTTGTGGTACTTGTTGCTGTGCTCTTTTAATTCGGAAACCCACCGATATTTGGTTGGTCTATCAGGACGCACAACTCCCATCAAACCATGGTCCTTGCCCATAGGGTGGTTTTTGAGCTGCTTGATTGTGTCAAATTCTGTGCGGCACAGCCAACATTTTTTCCATCATCTAAACACCAATTTTTACTTGTTTGTTGATTATGTTCCATATCATCTAACTTTTATGTTTTATTTTACAGTTGTGAAAATCCAACAGTCTTCTTAGCAGGGTAAAAGTGTACACGAAGTTTAAAGTATCCTTTGATTAGTCTCTGCATAAACACAGTATATTTTCTTTTTTCACAAAATATGGTAAAATTAAAAAGTTTCACATAGTACTCCAATCTGTACTTTATTTTTAAGATCTCTGTCTCACTGAAATAGAAATGTACTTGCTCAGAAGTGAATGTGTTTAATGAACATCAGTTTGACTTGGAAAATTTTTATGAACACAAACTTTCTTAAAATGGTGTTTTCATCAGGTACACGCATGTAATCAAGCATTATACGAATGTTAATAACACACACAATTGGTTAAATAACAGTAATTATACTCCACAAATGGTCAACCTTTGGCATATAATAATCTCATTATCATTATACATGTTATAGTTATCGGGTTTCCTTTCCCTTGACCTTGTCAGATTTTTAGTTATTTTTCAAACAGAAATTCTTGTTTTGCATTCTTTTGTTGGAAATCTAAACACAGTTTCTAACCAGATCCAGGTGGTGCACTTCCCTACCCATAGGGATATTCTTTTTCAACTATTGAATCCACAATCTGGGTTAACCATAGGATGGCCTTTACCTTAGCCTATAAATAGTTTGTTTTTGGTTGATCAACCAGTTCCTCCAATAATGCCTCCATCCATTGGCAACAAATGTATATAGACCCTCGATATTGTATAAAATTCTGACAATGCGTCCATTGTTCAGATCTAGTGTAAATAGACAATCTGTCTTGCATAAAAACATTAAATCCACCCTGGTCAGTTCTTTAATAACAACATGGAAATCCATTTCCACTAATTATTCACAACATAGAATAACAGGTTAATCTTCAATTTATTTCAACAATGCAAACCATCACATTACAACAATTATTTTCTCAAAAATCTTACTATTATACAAGTTAAAGGTGTATCTACCAATTCATGTGAGACAATTATTTTATAACTTATATTTTACCTTATATAGATTATTGTAGTACAGTTTGGGGATGTGTATCAAAACAAGACTCTGACAGTATTATAAAGTTGCAAAAAAGAGTCGCAAGGATTATTTTTGATTGTGATTATTCTCTTTCGTCTTCTTTCACGTATACGTCATTTAAATGGTTATCATTTCCCAATAGAGTCAATTACCAAAAATCTATATTAATGTACAAAATTGTAAATGGTATGGTACCAGCTTAATATCTTCTTCAAACAATGACTTATATGTGCCTCGACCAAATAAATTTTTTTACAAAATATCTTTCCATTCTTCAGCTGTGAAAATTTGGAATGAACTACCACCGATCATTAAATGTTGTAATTCTTTAGATCTATTTAAAAAAACATTGTTTTCAACACTTCTTTACAACAACACAAAACGTTGATGAGTAATTCAATTAGAAAACTATCTATTAACACATATTTTATTGTATATATTTGTATATTTGTTTTATATTTATCTATGTGTTTAGAGGGCCCAAATAAAAAAAATAAGAATCCAAAGATACTAATATTAGATATAGTAAATTTATACTATGCTGTATACGATCCATTTCAAGGAGTTATCTCTCATCAGCAGCATTAAGACCGAAACATTTGGAAGACCAAAAACCAAACTTATATTAAACAAGAAGTACTCAACCAAAAATACCAAAATAGGAAGCCAAATTTCAGCTAAGGATATCTACCATGTGCAATACAAGGAATGAACCCTTAGTATTTCTATTACTTTTGAATTTTGCTAAATACTGGTAATTTCCGTAACAAATCAAATAATAATCATGTCAGACAAGTCAAACGAACTGAGTTGCCGAATACCCTCGGGGACCTAGGATCCACCAGCAGAGGCATCATCCCAGGAGTTTCAAAATAACAATCCAAAGATACTAATTTTGATAAAGTAAATTTATACTATGCTGTATACGACGCATTTCAAGGAGTTACCTCTCATCAGCAGCATTAAAACCGAAACATTTGGAAGACCAAAAACCAAACTTATATTAAACTAGAAGTACTCAACTAAAAATACCGAAATAGGAAGCCAAATTTCAGCTAAGGAGATATACCATGAAAATTAGACTTGTTCTAATTGGGTTACCTTCTTTAAATAAAAGATCTACTTTCTTACAAAGTACTTACTTACAACAGTTACATTTTACACATTAATGAAAAATACACTAACTTCAAATTTGTTTTGAACCACTTTGGTCGGTTCCTGCCAAAGTAAGGTATTAGCCTGTCAACATGGTAAGCTTTTGCCATATGTTTTGCTGATTTCTGTATCAAATAAGTGGTACTGTCAATACACCTGGTTACAACATGTGGGCCTTTCCATTTTCCACACAATTTATGACAAACACCAACTTTTCTCGATGGATCATTCAACCATACTGGTCGCCCAACGTCCAAAATCCTCTTCTTTGATTTTACATCATAATTTCTCTTTTGATTTTGTGTGTTCTTCTTCATATTATTACGACCAATTTCATGAACATTTTTCAAGCTGTTTTGCAGGCCAGCAACATAAATTTCAAGGTTTTCTAATTTATCACTGGGTGACTTTGGTTTTCCAATTACTGCCTGAAATGGTTGAGTTATCTCCCTTCCAAAGGTCAAATAATTTGGTGTAAATCCTGTTGTGGCATGCACTGATGCTCTATAGGCAAGAAGTACTTGAGGCAATTATTCGTCCCATAAACGCTGATCTTTTACACAATACTTATCATTTTGATCAAAGTGCGATTAAATCTATCAACCCAATCGTTGGATTGTGGATGAAAACTTGTAGTTCTTGTTTTGTCAATATTCAAATAATTACATAGTTGTTACAAAATTTGATCCCTGGTCTGAATGTATACAGTATATTTGTAGAGGTGTACCAAACCGGCACACAAATTCATTCACCAATGTCTTGGGTACTGTGATTGCTTCTTGATTTGGAATTCCAAAAGCTTCAGTACATTTGGTGAAACAGACAGCTAATACTAAAGGTATTTGTTACCATTTTTAGTCTTAGTAATATGTCAGTAGCCACCGTTTCCATTGGAGCACCTACATTATGGGTTCCTAATGGGGCCCTGTTTTGCATTATTACTGGTTTTCGTGAGGCACAGCCATCACAAGCTCTGATGTAATCCTTAATATTCTGTTTCATTCCAGGCCAGTAGAAAGACTGTTTGACCTTTTCATACATTTTCTCTGCTCCAATGTGGCCGGCTGATGATATATCATGATGATATTTAAGTACATCACATCAACGGATTTATCAGAAACTGAATTCCACTCTGGTTTAGTACAACTTTGCTCGAATTCGACCAATAAAAATCCAATATTTTTATCTTCTAATTCTAGTTTTCTAGTAGAAAGAGCATCCCAACCTGGAGTATAAACTGGTTTCTTGTTGATGAGGAACTGGTTTGACTTCTTGTAATTACTCTTATAAATGATGTTCTTTGCTTCTCATTATCTTCATCCTCACTTTCAGAATCAACATTGTGACGTTCTTGTCTACAGCATGCTTTGCATGGGTTTCTAGAGAATGCATCTGCATTTCGATGTTTTAATCCAGCTCTGTGAATCACTCTCAGGTTGTAACTTCCAAGCTCTTGTAACCATCTTGCAGTCTGGCCTGTTGGTGTTTTAAGGCTCCTCATCCAGCATGGAGTGGTCTTGCAATATCTGCATATTTAGACACAAATCTCCTGTAGTATGAGCACAACCCAAGGAAACTTCGAAGTTGTTTTTGATTCTTTGGTTTTGGCCAATTTTGAACAGCTTCTGTCTGCTCGGGATCAATTTGAATACCATTTTCCGAAACAATATGTCCTAAAAATTTTACATCTTCTGGAAAAATATGCACTTTGAAGGTTTTAATTTCAATCCTGTATCTATTAATCTGATAAAAACATTTTCCATTCTTTCAAATGACTGCTGAACTGACGATCAAGTACAATTATATCATCAAGGTATAATAAGCATTCTTCCGCTTGAGTCCACGGTGAAACCACTATTATGGACCATATATCCGTACCATTTCGCAAAGGACGGTGAATCCAAGCATTCGTCTATTCTTGGGAGGGCGTAGGCATCAGAATTCAATTGTCTATAATCGACACAAAATCTTGTGCTGCCATCTTTCTTTGTAACCAAAACAACTGTTGAAGACCATGCACTATCTGTCTTTTTCCAAAATGTAGGCTCCTTGGTGGTTGTCGAATTGGGTTTGATTTCCAGTGTTAATGTAGTGTTGCACTAAATTTGTTTTTCTTGTGTTAAATGAACAGAACATCTTGCCCATAAATCTTCGGTCTGATTTCCAGTGTTAATGTAGTGTTGCACTAAATGTGTTTTTCCAAGGTCATCAGATGATTTGGAAAATACACTTTTATACTTTATTAGTAATTTGGCAAATTTTGCACTTTATTCTTGTGTTAAATGAACAGAACTTCTTGCCCATAAATCTTCTAAATAATCTGGCACGTCTTGATTTTCACTACTGAAATTTTCACCAATTTCAATATGCCGTACAGGTACACTTTCTTTTTCATAAAAGGGTTCACAGATTCTTAACTTCATTCTTGGGTACACCGTCACATCATTCTCACTATAATTATGAACACTAATCTATTTAACAGTTGCTGAATTCTTGATTGAACCAGGCATTACTTTGATAATCTTTTCTTCAAACAGGTGTGCTGAAGGTTCAACCACACAATTTTCACTTAGCTTTTCAGAATATGGAATCTCTACTGGTATGAACATCCTGGAATTGGCAGGGATGGTAATCTGCTCACTTGCTTCCACTCGACATACCATTTGTGCTTCTCCAGCTACATAACACTTAATTTCGGTCTGTGTAGTTTGTAAAACCATTCTGTCATAATCAATTTTCTTGACATAATTTAACAGGAAATCTTGCCCAATAATAGCATCTAGACAAATATCACACACAATAATGGTTTGTGGAAAGAGTATTCCATTAAAATTAATATTCATGGTACACTGACCGTAGTTGTTAATTTCATTACCATTTACATCTCGGATACAAAGCCTAGAAGGCTGCAAACTAAATTTTTGGTTGTCCGAAAACTTAACAAAAATATGACAAAACAAACAATAGAGAAGCAGTTGATCCGGTATCAACCAGAAATCCAATATGTATACCAATACCCCCCCCCCCCCCCCCCCTTTTTGGTATAAAAACCATTATCAAATTTTCCAATCTTTCCCAATTGTCCAATTCTTTTATTATAAAAATCAAATTCACTATTGTTAATAAATTCTGCTTTTTGAAAACTGGACAATCTCCGAACAAATGGTTAGTAGGATCACAAACAAAACACTTGAATGGTTGTCTCTTCTGGTACTGAACTGGTTTATATTTAGTGTACTATTGGTGGTCTGTTCAAGCAATTCTTGCAGTCTAGTCAGAACCTGTAGCCTGGTCTTCTTCATCTCCAGTAATTTTTATAATTGTTACTTTCTTTTTGTCTTGAGTCTGAGGTTCCCCGAGTATTGCTTCATACCGCTCAATCACCTGAATGGCATCAAACACAGTTTCACATTTTTTATCAATGCATTTGCACTTCATTTCAAGGGAAAGAGATTTATACAGGTTCAATGCAAGAGCTACCGGAACTCTAGCATCCAGGTTGGCATAAGGTTTATGTGAAAGCTGTCTTAGGCCACACCAAAATCACCACAACATGCACACTTGACTGCAAATGATTGTAGTAACCATTGTTCAACCTTGGTAGGTTTTCATGTATGTATAATTATCATCTAGATAATTTCATTTCCATCTTGAAGTAAAATAAAGATAAATCACAGGGCAGTATAATTTATTTATCTGTTCTGATATGTATTCTTTATGAACAAATTGTAACAATATAATGTATTCCCAAATACTATGGTACACTAACTGGCAAAATATTGTGCTGGCACATCCAGAATATTATAACACTAAATCGCGATAAAACTATGGTTGAAAAATACTAATTTTCTACTTTTAATTTTCATATATTATTCTGGAGGTCTCTCTGGAAAAGGACTATTTATTGAAACCATTTGCTGAGTACAGGAATTCATTATTATGAAATATTTATGTACCTTTCCTGGTTACTGTTCTTTTAACTGTAAATAAGTAATAAACTGTCCTGTAATAATACACTGGCGATTAGGCTAGAACCTCTATGGTTTTCAGTTTTATATGTACCGCTCTTGGAAGGTATTCTTAGTTTCTGACAGCTGCCCCCGTTTATATAGGAAAATTTCGGGTCACATGACGCCGACTGACCAATCGCTGTAATCGTTATAAAAATACTTCGAGGAGCAGTGCCAGGATTTGGGATGAACTTTCGTGTTTACAGAACTAATTATTACATGTAAGCTTGGCGGTATAGTACAAAAATGACGTAGCATACTATAGTTTGGCTATCTGCAAATGATTCCCACAAAACGTGCATTATATCAATAAATTTCACATGAATAAGTATAGTCTATAAAATTATTAGCACTGCCATGCTTTGAAAATAGACACTACATATTTTTACATTCCTTAATAATTATAGCAGACGACTTTTGTCGGAAACGATAAAACTTAGTAGACGACGTTTGTTTACATTTTGAAACTTGGAAAACGTAAAATATGTGCGTTCTTCTTAAATAAAGTAATCAATTATCATCATAAAATAAGTTAAGCACATGAAAATTGAGCCATGTGAAATTATTTCAACTTTTTAACTGGCAACAATTCACAATATATTGTAAAAATCCTAACTTCCATGGACAAACACAAAATTAATAAACAGTTTTGATTGAATAATTATAAATAAAAACACTATTAACTTTGTTTAAAAAGAATTAATTTAACTTGAAACATTTTAACATCATAAAAATAATTTGTTAACATTGATTTTTCAAACACTGAACTTCAAAATAAAAACAAATGTTGGGCCTTAGGGCCCTACCTCTAACGATATGAACGTCAGTATCCTTGAGAAAATACATCATCACACTGAGTACAGCATACCGTTTACATAGAAGATTACTGGACTGGAGAGCTAGTAACCGCAATACTATATGGTATCAATGATAACACAAAAATATATTAGGTAATTTGTCCAGCCCCGATGTAGTTCTGTGAATGCGATCCTGCTAGCCAAGTTTTTACTGGCGACCTTCACTTACCGAAGTAAAAGCCTACCTGCGAATGTTTGCGGCAAGCTTGCTGCAAAACATTGCGACAAGCGTGCTGCAATATGTTTACCATGCAAATAAGTATTGCCGCAAACTAATAAAGTCTATTACATGGCTTCTGCGATGTATCTGCGAACATCGCAGCAAGGTCGCAGAAAGATCTTGACCAATAAAAATAAATTTTGGTTGCAGCAGATCTGCAGCAAATATAGATAGCCTTGTATGGGTTCCTGCATAAATGGTTTAGGTGGGCATGAATATTTCAGCTGCATTGTTACTCATGATATGTCTGGAGACTTTTCTTGGAAGAATTCAGTTTGTGAAGACACATTGTCTGCATTTGTAAATTCACAATAAAACTTAGCAACCATTTCATTTAGCTGCTACTAGTAATTGTCCTTAATTTAAAAAAAAATGAAGTTTTATAATACAAATTATAGATGTGATATATACACCTATATTGATTTCAGTTGTTAATTGTATATGCATGGAACTGTAATTGCCATAATTATACATTATTATGTATATACTAGTAACACATTCAACAATGAATTTTCCGCATAAATCAACGTAAATGAAACATCTTTCTTCATTGAATGCCATCTTTGTTTCTTCAAATTATGCACTTATTCATACTTATTCACACTTAGCTCATGGTGATTCCCACCAATTTTAAATTTACACTAACAGGAAGTGGAAACTAGGCACGCCCAGGTTTAATTAGTTTTTCTGCAATGTTCTTGCGAACATTGATTTCCCACGTTGTTTTTGCGTTATTGCAGCAAGTCTACAGCAATGTTCGGAAAAAGGTTGCGGCTATCTGCAAACACCTGCGAACATATAATTTTGATTCCGGCAAACAACTTAGCTTGCAGTAGGTTTGCTGTAGACCAGCTGCAAGCTTGCTGCAAAAATTCCTGTTTGGTAAGGGTAAGCTCTTTAACAATACTAAATTGGAAGACATCCTTGCATAAGGTCCTAAATATCGTGAGCCCCAGTTTATCAACTGGAAACAGATCAAAATACAGATGGATGCAGTTGAGGAATATGCCAGAAAATGGGCGAAGATAGAGAAGAAATTTGTCAAATCACTTTCACTTTCGATCAGTTCGATAGTCATTAATATAGACGTAAGTATGACGGATATGTTTATATATGAAAAACAAACCAAATTACCACTGAAAATGATAATTTATATTCTCAAAAACACCAGAAGTGAATTTTATTATTATTTTAACCAAAGGGAATGTTTTAACAATGGAAAGATAAAGACTTCATGATCACACGGAAGTAAACACTTATTTGTAAATATATGGTAACTTATTTTAAACATGTTAAAAGGATGTTCTGATGACACGATAGTCATGCGGATGTCTACAATTAACAAATAGCAATCTCATCGGAAATGAAAATTATCGTGCAACAGTTTAGGATTCGTCTTTTTAATTTTCACGTCGGCGTGTAATTACTTGTATTAATATAAATATCAAAACGTACCAATGATGATTCAGTGAAAATGTCTAGCCATAGCCTTTACGCTCAAATGAAGAAATATTTCACATCCTGTAAACGGAAATGTTACATTTGTACCTACACATTATTCACTGTTGTCTTTATTTTTCGGACTTTCCAAAGGTCTTCAATACTTTGTGTCAGAGTTCACAAGTTGAAACAATGACATGAATCAGTCAATCAAGCAATCGACCACCCAGAATTGAAGTGAATTATACTAATTACATGAATTATTTTCAGCTCTTCGGTGGAATTAACATTCTGAACAATCATTAAATACGAATCTAAAAAATAACGTATTTAACATAAAGTTTTTTCCGTTTTCTGAGAAATTAAATCTTGCAATGTATTTGTTGTCATTTGAGACTTTGGTCTCTTTTTCCTCCTTTCAACTGCACTTTGAAAACAATTCCATCGCTAAAATATCAGATTAGAAGTGAAATATGGAATATACGGGTACAGTTTGTAACGAGTTTCTTCATCAGGATGGATGTGTCATCTGTAGATGACATGCCTTTTTCTGTGTCAACTATGTACATGTACCTTGTATAATATATATATCTTTTTGGTAATAACACATTATACAACCCAGTCAGAATTGATTGGGAAAGTTTTGTAGACTTTGGTGATCGTGTGTTTGAACAGAAACTTGGTATTCCAATTGTGCTCTTTCCTTCTCTGACCTGATTCTCTAATTTCCCTACTCTCAATTTGCTTGATAAATTATAATAATCAAACAGCATCAGTACGTACAAGTAAAGTCAAGAAATACCAAAGGGATATTCGAAGGAGAGAAGAATCGTAACAACTGACAAACTCCGGAGAACAACGAAGGCAAGACCAAAACAACATATGAACAACATGGACCCCACCAAAAAACTGGGGTAGACTCGGGTGCTTCGGAAGAGTAAGCTGTCTCTGCTTCCTGCAGGACACCCGCCATGCTGCCCATGTCAAATCCGGTATGAGGAAGGTGTAATATCAATGGAACAGATCCATTTTGATTTGGGAAACGGTTTTTTCATACCTGTCAACCAAGTCATGATGACGCCCATAAGGATGACTTCAGCTTAGGAGTAACGTTCCCCAGTCTGAGCAACTTTTCTGTCAGGAACCGGGCTCTGTCCAGGAAGTCAATGTATATGTCACAAGCTCTGGAATAACGTATGAGTTGTGAAATATATACTCCATACGCCGGCGCGTCTGGATTATTGGCGCTCAAAAATGGAAAGTTGACGATTGGAAAGTTTGTCGTAAAGTTGTGCATTCAACCTTCCTCTGGTGTCAATTTCGAGGTGAAGGTCAAGATAAGATGCAGACTTGCACTGTCTGTGGTATCCTTAATTTCGAGCTCATTGGGATAGATGAGATGTAAGAAATTCCCAAAACGTGAATTGTTGATAAAACATCATCTATGTAGCGGAAGCTGAAATTAAAGGTTTCACGACTAATACGCTATGCCACAGCTGACGCACTGTCATTAAGGTTACACTCCATAAATTAATAGTACCATTTTCTATGTGAAGTGAGCTAACAAATGTCATGGTCTTGTGCCATCTTCAGAGTAAATAATACCCATATACATATATATATATAAATAGAGTAAATAATACCCATATTCATATATATATATTATGAAAGGCCATTATGTTAGCATTGTTTCAATCATGATAAAATAAATAAAAAATATCCATCGAAACCTAGTTGGCATAGCAACATTTCAAAATTTTTCATAAAAAAGCTTTAAAAAGGTTAAATTTCACTCCACTTCGACTTAAAATTGAGGTCTGATGCAGCGTTTCAATCCAATTGAGACTTAATTTTTCAGATTCTGCATAAAATTCCATTACATATGTGGGAAAAAAGGTTTACATTTCCGGCTCTTTTTTTCGCAATTTAACTTGCCAGTGCAGGTGCCGATTATCAGTGTCAAAGTTTTACAAACCACATGTCAATTCACAAGTCCCTGTTTATGACCCCCCCTTACTTGTCAGAAGCAAAATCAGTTAATGTTTTCGTATTTTTTTAAACTAAAATCTATCCTCTTTCAGTCAATATTACAATTTTGAGGTTAAGACATTTATTATTTATCTATCATGTAGTAAAACTTTACCAACTCTAATAATTAATAAAATTCTTTGATTTCTCTGAAACTAAGATAATTAGTGGAGTCTAACCTAATTTGGCTGTGGAATGATTTTAAATTGATAATATAGTGTTACTACCTTGCTAATTCTGTATTGGCCCTTGTATTATTCAAGGTTAGCTGTATTGGTCCTGCGGTACGTATAGGGGCGAGGGCCAATGCGGCTGACTGAGAATCAATACACGGCCAATACAGTAACACTTTTATTAAATAATCTAAACAGTCCGTACAGTTGGTCTGTATGGCCAGTCTATACAGCTGGTCCGTTAACAAGTCCGTATGAAAAATAGTGTGTAAAACCGGTCTGTATGGAATTCCATATTGCCCCGTTTAAAAGCTGTATTGCCCTAGTGGAAGCATAATAGGGCAATAGGACTTTCCATACTGCAGCGGGCCGAAAATTTGTATTAAATTATTAACCTGTCTGTAAATCCGGTCGGTATGGAATTCCATATTGCCCTGTTTCGAAGCTGTTTTATCCTAGTGGATGCATAAAGATGCTATAGGACTTTCCGTATTGCACTGGGCCGAAAATCTGTATTAAATTATTAACCGGATAAATTTTCATATAAATGCCGGTATTTATAAAGATCAGGGCAACGTAAAACTTTTGGTCGTGCAAAATTTCCGATATTAAGGCTATTTTTATCATATTATTTAATAACATTTTAAATCCATAATAGTAGGGTTTCAAGGAAAATTTACCTTACTTGATATCGGGTTCTGTTGCTCACAATGTTATGGTATGTTTTGGCTTTTTAGTTTTGACCATGAGCGTACCTGATGAAGCTTAATCCAAAATTATGCACTGAACGAAAGGTATTTGGTATCTGAGTTTATTTGGTGTATTTTGGAATTTGTGATTAGTAAGGAAGTTGTTCTGGTCTAAGGCTAAAATTATCGATTCTGATTATGATGTCTCAATGTAATCTAGTTGGGCGTACTTGTCTAGGTAGTTCGTTGGAACTACTGATAATCACTAGCCTGTCAAACCCAGCTAGAGGCGAGGTGTAATCGATTCCAGGATTGCTAGCTATCCTGTCGTTTGGCGGTGATTTTTCTGGACACAGCAGCATCCTTTACAAATATAAACTGATAAATGATATAGCTAATTACTGTGAAAGTGGAGTTAAACTCCAATAAACGAATCCAAACCAGGAGCAATAGTATATAAGTCACAAGGACTGCTTATAATTATTTTTCCGAAATATCCGGAATATTTACCGTTATTTGGTGGGGCCTATATTGCTTTTCCTTTAAAACAAATCCGTACTTTGTTTCTAGTCCTATCCCGATATTGCCTTTGTTCCTGGAATTGTATTTATTTACGGACCATTCGGATTTTTCTCGCCTTGTCTCGTTTTGGACAGGTAAAATTGTATATCTAATTAATCATCTGTCATACAATATTTAAAACCGTCAATTCTGCTCAAGATTGTTGAAAGTCGAAACAATAATCTTAAAGGTTGAAGCGCACGATTGCAAAAATTACCTAGGGAAAAAATTAAAGCATCTCGCAACAGTTATATCTCAACTTCGATTGAAAGAGTGAGTACACATGCTATCTGAAACATTTTTGCGAGTATCTTCGTTTGTATATGTATAAGTTTTGTGCTACATGCACATGACGTCTTCAATATTATGTTTGTTATTTTGGCCAGTAAAGCAAAACAAAACTAGGTGGAACTGATTTTGTAAACAAAAACATGTCCCCACTTCACTTTATTCTAGGTCAATCTTGTCTACTTCTATGATAAAATAATAATTTGACCTTGAGATCAAAGGTCAAGGTAAAATGAAGGTCATATGGTACGTAACACCCACCCTCATGGTAATACACCTACATACCAAAGGTTGAGGTCAAAGGTCAAGGTCAAATGAAGGTCATAATAGTACGCGAGACACACCATCATGGTGACACACCAACATACCAAAGGGGCAAGGATATACTATAATTTTGGTTATATTTTTACCTTAAGGTCAAAGGTCAAGGTCAAATGGAGGTCATGATTTGTTTCGACATAACAGTTCATGGTGATACACCAACATACCAAAGGGGATAAGCCTAGGTCAAAGGACAAAAATTTACAACCCGCACAAGTAAATACTATAATTTTAGTCATAATTTGACCTTGATGTCAAAGATCAAGGTCAAATAAAGGTCATAATGGTATGCGACTTGGTGATAATTTTACCTTAAGGTCAAAGATCAAGGTCAAGTGGAGGTCATATTGGTACGCGACATACCACTTCATGGTGATACACCTCCTCATGGTAATACACCTACATCCATAGGGTATAAGCCTAGGTCAAAAGACAAAAAAGTTATGGTCCGGACAAGCTTCGCTGAGAAGAAGAATAAGAAGAAGAAGAACAACAAATACTACAAAAACAATATCTTGATTTAATAATTCCATAATGCGAAGAAGAGCCAAATTTATTTTATGGTAAAATATTTTAAGATAATCTTTGTCTTGAACGTCTGACCTATCTAATCAAAACCACTTAAGACGTCTCTTTAATTAGAATCTGAAAAATCAACACTCTAGTAATATCGCAAATTGTTGATTGATTTCCTCATTTTCACCTTGTTCATTTGGTGGGCGTTTAATTAATATGAAATGTTTTCCAATTTCCTATCATATATTATATTGTTCAAACATGGCTATTTCAATGACCGATTTAGTCTTTTTTCCTAATGGGCGCTAGTACAAGATAATGGTCTTAAGGTATTTCTTTAAGTAATGAGATATTTTGCATAGTTAAACTTTGTTCCATACATGACTAAGACAAGCTCTGAAAATAGTGATTGTTCTGCTGTATTAATCAAAATAATTGATATGAGTAGAACTCCATTATTTTGTATTCGGTGTATAAAAAGACCTTAAGAATATAGCAAATGGTATATTTTTCTAACATTAAATACATTTAAAAACGAGAGAAACAAATTGTGGTTACTGATTTCGATTTCTTAGCATTTTGCAAAAAACGAAATGAAATAATTCTACTTGATTACCTCCCTTTATTGGTTAGAATATTTCTGTTTATTAGAAGATTTGGTACTGGTAGATAATTCAACAAACAAATAGATGAAATAACCCTTTGTTTGAGGATACACGCTAGCATATTCTGCATTTATTCCTCAAAAACTTTTGATGTACTTAGTATAATGAGCGAACAATAAAATAATGGTTAAAAAATAACGTCAATAGCGGAATACTTCTTAATCTACTGTTTTTAGAACATTCTGGGTTAAGCATAGACTAAAGCTGACAAGGTACAGTATGCCAATCTCTGGACAATCAGTCCTAATTGGTGTAAAAAAAATAATTAATTTGGCCGCTGAGCAGATAGTTATACTGGTGGGCTAAAGTCCCCGGTCCTCATTGAAAACGTAGTATTTATAATATAAAACTGTGAAAAAGTAAGCTTAGGCCTATCTACAGACAAATATTTCTTTAAGTTATTCCTTGTTTTGGCTTTCTACATTCTCTTAAATGAAAAGAAATACCTTCTTATAACATGTATAATATGATCAGTTTTACTTCATCAAAGTTGTTATCGCAGAATGATAATATTGATATTACAGTAAATATTTACAAGCGTTTTTCGCAAATAAATCCATTTTTGTCATTGCAATTACTATTCGTCCAGAAAATATTGGGATAACCCCATGTCGCCTCACAGTTTTGAAAACCTACATTTCCTCCTTCAACATCATTTTGGCCTATCCATAATCTGGTATCATTTGTTATTATGCTTCGTAGAAAATTGTCCTCATTTTGCGACTGAATATGAACAAGATCGGCACCCAAATCCTTACAGTACTGTTTTGCATCATTCCATGACAACATACCAATATAACTACTTGGAGAATAAAACGTATAGCATGAATTGTTAAAAAGGTACCAGTTGGCGTGACCACATTGGATTGCTCTTTCAATTTTACATATAAATTTCATTAAAACAAAACAGTTTTGATCATTCCATAGTCCAGAGTTTCCGTCCAAGTGTATACAATCTTCAATTCTTTTATAGTCGTCTGGTTGGTCGCTTCTCCAATTGGTATAATTATTAACAGATCCATCTGACCAATCATACTGCCCCTCAGTAGCAATATCATTTAGTCCAATCCAGTAATATCCGTCGCGATCTATACTTTTTAACAAGATTTCAGACTCTTTTTGAGTATGCAAGCTAAGAAGATCTGCTCCAATACTTTTACAGAAATATTTTGCTTCCTGCCAAGTTTTTCTCTGACTGTACGCCTTAAAACAGTATGTACCTGCTGTCTGCCATTCACTTAAGCATTCAGATACAACTCTTGGAAACCACAAAATAGAACTCTTCGTACTATATTTATTTACATCATTAGATGTATTGTTCGCACTAAATTTATTTACATCATTAGATGTATTTTTCGCCACATACACAATTGCGAAACTCAACACGGACAACAGAACAATAGACAGAACAACGACTAATAAAATTAAAAACTTCGGTTTTATATTCATAAACTTATCAGTGTTCGACGTTGATTTAAATTGAGGCACATCGTATGTGTTGTCAGAAAGAGTTTGCAGTTCAGTATACCGTGGATCATTTTCAGTTACTTCCGAATATTCGGTTTGTGTTTCAGGTTTTATATAGCTCTCTTTCGTCATAGTATTCTTTTTCCTGAATTCTTGAATATAACATTAAATTTCTATTAGGGAAAATCACGATATGAACTGAATTATAAATATATATATATATGATATAATATCTTATCATATTTCCTGTACTTTACCTTAACCACTTCATATGTCAATTTAAAAGCTATTTTTATATTAGCAGGATGTCTTTTTGTTTCAAATATATTAAATCATACGAAAATAAAAGAGCTGTAACTCGCGCGGAAATTACCTCCTCCTCCAAAAATTTATGACAGGTCAACGATATCAAATTATCATTAAATACGAAGTATTTGCCCCGCACGTAAGAATTGAGTACTCCCAACTCATCACGGTCATACATTATATGGAATTATGAATTATTTGGGGCCCATATTTTCTGAGAATTTTGCAACAGTAATTTTTTATAGTTCATAAGGTGAAAATGTAAGGCGGAATCACTTAAAATGAAGTAACTGTACCATAGATACAAATCAACAAATACAGTTGCACTTGCTTTATATTTACTATAATTTACTTTTAGCCTAAAGTTGATAAGAACTTGGCGACCAAACAATTCTAAAGTCGAAATGGTGAAAAATGTACGACAGCATTGTTAAGTAGTAACTAGCTGTGCCACAGGTACAAAATCAGTTACCTTCATGGTTTACACAAACACTGAAATATTTCTACAGGTGATAAGAATTTTGTGACAAAAGATTTCTATCGTCAATACGGTGATCAACTTAAGGTGGCATGGTATACCAGGAAGAAGATGTGTCATAGAGCTCATCATGCTCATCCTTCAAACTATTTATGAATTACTTGAGGTCTATAGTTGCTGGGAATTTTGCGATAGACGACAGGACGGACAGGGTTAGATCTGTATACCTCACTATCCCGTGGAGAGGCTATTGCTCTGATTTCCTGAAAAGAGGTAAAAGCTGCTTTGAATTATTAGCACCCGAATATAATTTATTGAAAATTCTACAATATAAATAATTGCATGTAAGGTAGGAGGTACCAAATTGGGCTATATTTCAGATTTTTTATAAAATTTGGCATGCAACTAGAGTACGCTAAACAGCATCTCAATATAAAAAAATAATGTACACCCCTTTAATACTCCCCAAAATATGGTGTTTCAAGTTTTGGCAAACAGTTGGGTAAATACATAGAATGCACGCAGTTATCGCTCCAAAAGGTCAACTATCTATACTTTAAATTATGATTTCTCAAAATCCAGTCCCTAGATTTTTTTTTAAATGATATATTATTGCCATTGAAATTCTCCTTTTATTGATATAAAATATATTGGGGGTCGCCAGATTCATTTTTTTTAAGTAAATTAGATTGATTACTGTATGAAGAGTGAAAATAAGCGTAAAAAAGCCAAAATAAGCGTAACGTCGATTTGTTTTTGAGAAATGATGATTTAAAAATTATTAATTTTTTTCCGCAGTTTTTATATGAAATCTACAGTAAACATGGTAAAAGTCGTTTTTTCAATGAATTAAAATCAACCTTATTGAAGAAATATGAAAGCAAAATATAAATTTTTTTCGATATTTAGATGCAGTTTCGAATGTTCTAGTGCATGTAAAATTTCATGAAAATCCGCAATTTAGCGGATTTAGGTACCTCCTACCTTAAACTTAAAAAGTTGTACGAAAGTCTTAAGCCTACTGTTATTTAAATATGATTTTGTGGAGGGGGGTGGGAGTATAAGGAATATCTCCCAAAGGCGAAGCCAAAATTTTAGATTGTTGATGGATTACCTTCCTTTGTGACTTTGGTTTTGCTCTGCTCTTCACAATAATTGTTGGTTTTTTCTCTCGTCTCGTTTCTGGCCGCGTCTAAAGAGACACATGTTCTTTGCAAAATTATTTCATCAGTTGCCATTTATAAACGCAGATCATAAAGAATTGACTGTAATTTTATTCCTCAGTCACTTGGTGCGCACTAAATAACACGCGTAGGCTATTATTTTGATGTGAGGACCACTATCTATATGATTAATTCTGTTCAGATTATCTAAATTCTCAAATATTTTCTTCATCAGTAACACAACTGTAAAACTTAACAATGACGACAGAGCAAGAACAACCAAAATTAAAGGCTTCGGTCTTATACTTGTATACTTACCGGTATTTGTAATTAATTGAAAATGAAGCACGCTGTAAATGTATTTGTTGTCAGGTTGCATCACATGTTTGATCCTGACTATTTTTCTCGTCGAAAATTTGGTCCTGGATTTTTACGGCCTACATTTTAAAATTCCTGATTGACACAGGTCATGCATTTTTTTCTATCCTCAAGTGATTCTCTCTTTTTATTTTGCCAAAATCATGATCCTGCATTTTTTATTTGAAATTTGATCCTTGCCCTTAAATAAAAGTCAAATGTTTGCTCCCTTAGAAACGGGACGATTTTGGCGCGTTATCTAGGGGAAATGAATACAATACAAACTAGAAAGCTGGACTGTCGGAATCGAGTTATCCCCGCACCCCTGCAATAAGTTGGGAGTAGTATATATGCGGTTCTAAAGTCGTATTTGAGGAGGTGGAGAGGAGGAGGATAATGACGATCCGGAAGTGACGTCACCGGAACAGGAAATGACGTCACAGGAAGTGACGTGACCGGAACCGGAAGTGGTTTGTGCGCATGCGCAACCTTAAGTGATGGTTTTTCGCGCCATTTGTTGTCGGAAGTGACGTAAGTCACGTGGTAGGACCCGGATGTGTCGTCTGCGCATGCGTAGTCGATACCGGAAGTACCCGAAAGTAGTGGATTTTTGCGCCATTTTACCATATTTTGTTTACGGAAGTGACGTAAGTCACGTGCTAGGACCCGGACGTGTCGTCTGCGCACGTGTAGGAACCGGAAGTGGTTTGCGCAACCGGAAGTGGTGGTTTTTTCTATTGACGAAAATCCAAAGAGAGCTCCTCCAAGGGAAGATAATCCTGTAAATGAGGAGATAACTTTCCCCGCCAGTTCCATATTCCCCTCCTACAAGGGGAGAGAAAAAAAAGCTGATCTGCATTTAAACAAGGCTGTCAACTGTCAACATTCGAAGCAAACCATTATGATGGCTTCAAATGCAGGCTGCATTAACTTTTTTT
Source organism: Mytilisepta virgata (assembly GCA_028015205.1). Classification (NCBI taxonomy): domain Eukaryota; kingdom Metazoa; phylum Mollusca; class Bivalvia; order Mytilida; family Mytilidae; genus Mytilisepta; species Mytilisepta virgata. The sequence continues at coordinate 26,744,554 of CM051515.1, forward strand.
TATTTTTGTTACAAGTCTTGTCCATTTGGTTGACATTCACTGCAAAACATGGCACTTTCCACGTTCTGGTGGGTTACTGCACAAGGTAAGGTTTTCTTCAACTCGGGAACGAGTTCTGGGATGACTTTGTCCACCTCCTTTAATTTTTCGTACTGTTGAAAATCCAAACTCACTCCTTGGTCTGTCGGGTGTAGCTGTTCGTCCAGAGGCGATAGAGAGTAATGGCGAACGTCTAACTTTAATTCCGGACTCTGTGCCGTGACGTACACGTTTCCCTCGAGGTGTTTGTGTAGGGACGCGTATCTGTTGTGTTCCAAGTAATGAACGGCCTCGTCGATATCGTCCAAGGTATATTGGAGTTGTATCCAGCGAAACAGTGGGAAATACACTTCCATCCTCCCGTCAGTCAAGGTGATTCCCTCCTTTTCAACCTGCAGGTATAAGCTCCCTCCTAGATGAAAGCTGGACTCTTCCGGGAAACAGATTTCCATGTCCTCTTTGTTGGGATCTGTCAAGACTCCTAGCAGATCGTCCCTCCTATTCACCATCAGGGCGTGACAAAAACCGTTAAATGCATTGGGACCTCTTCTGGGTAGTAATTGCAGTAAGGCACGGGTACGCATCTTCCTGGGTGGTTGATTAGAAATGAATTCTCTCTGGTCCTCGTCTACTTTGCCTCGTTGTACCAAAACATCGACTACTTCGTCTACTGGGGTTTCGTTCACCAAAAGAACGTAATTCTTGAGCAAGGCTTGTCTGTGCTGTGGTTGCATCTTTACCGTTCGAAGGAATAAGACGAAGTGAGAGGTTCTGCACTGTATATATGTGCAGAACGCGGACGTGATAGAAAGCACCCAAGGTTTCCACCAATCAGAGATCCAAGACAGTTCCTGTTGCAACATGTCTGCATGACGTCATGAAACATGGCGGCGCCCAATGTTCGCCCACATGTCGGGAACGAGAGAGAGAGGTGGGTCACTCTGCATTTATCCAGGCTTGTGACTGGCTATATATTAACATATATAGGCTGCATAACCCCCCCTCCTTTTTTTTCACTTTTTATATATTTTTTTTTTAAATTTTTTTTTCTATACAAAAATTTTTTTTTTATATATATATTTTTTTCTTTTTTTTTTTTAAATTTTTTTAACGAGTCGTAACACGAATCTATTCACAGTGTCCGTGGCCTCTTTTGGATCCTCCAATAGTCTAGTGATATCGATCATGACATGTCCCATACTCCGATGTATCAGATAAAAAATGCAGTGCTGGCCGTACACCGTTGAACCTTCTTCTTGTACCCTGACGGTGTTGTATGTCCACATTCGACAATGTCGATTCATGAAGTTAAGGTAAGCGATCGAGTGAGGTGGTATGCCGTTAGGATCGTAGTATTCTCCCATGGAATTGGCATCGATGTATATAGCTATCCAATGTCTTCCCTCTCGACTGTCAGGATCCGTGTTCCCCACAAAGGCCGAAGGCACGTTCATGTGTCTGGGTAATCTATTTCTGGCGTACACTCCTTTAAACACCGATTTGGTCCCAGGGTGATCTTTTAAGACGCCTTCGATCTCTAAAGTGTTCATCAGGCACTGTAATCAAACAGGACTTGTCTATTTCTGTCTATTTTGATGACGTTGTCGAACTCTGCATACAAAACCACGTTGATGGTAGCAAGAAGTGTTTCGGCAAAATGAATTTCTAAACGTAAGTTGCCTTGTTTTATGAGTTGAAAGGTACCCACTTCAGACATATCGGGAGTCAAATCGAAGCCAAACAAGGTGTAGCCTTTAGAGAAGTCTTCTCTGGAAATGGCGTTTCCTTCGTCTTGAAACATCTTTCCGGTGCTGGTATAGAGTCCCATGTAACTTCGAATGTATCCTTCCCCGCTGAAATCCGGCTGCAAGGGTTTGCTGGGTATCTGTTTTCCGTCCACGTTGAGCGCGACAAAGTTTATCTTGAAGTGTTTAAAGTTAAACGGGTTTTTCGTGATGTTTCCGTTCAAAGCATCGCTTTCTACACATCCTATGACCAATCGCTTGGGCATCTGTCCCAGGAACATGTTGTCTTGGACGTAATTGGTGTTTCCTCTAGGTACAGTGTCCACTTTGACTTCCACCCGTCGTATGGGGTATAAGCTGCTCGTTTTTTCCAAAGCTTTGATGTGGGCCATGCGAATGGTCGGGCTCAACTGCACCTTTCTGACGAATAGACCTAAATCTCTAATCTTAACCTTGAAAGCGTTAGCATGTCCCATCAAAGCAAAGACGTCTCTGCTCCTCCTCAGTTTGATTTTCAGTTCAACTTGATTTAATAAGTATTTATCTTGGCAAAATAAGTCTACGTGAAGTTTTCCCATCATCTGGACTTTTCTGCTTTCGGCAATCAATACCTTTCTGCTGGAGAATCCCACGTTGTCGTCGGTTCTAACTTCTAGGTGTTCGGGTGTGTCTTTGTACCACATGACTCCGGTCAATTGAGATTCTTTGGCAGCGGTTCCGTAGCTGAGCAAAGTTTCTATATATGCCCGATACGGGTAAACACTCGTGGGAGGGGACACCAATTTCTCGTTGAGACTCACACTGACATTGCTAAAGAGCGAATGCATCCATACATTCACGGGTCCCACGTCCAAATCGTTGGCCAAATTGCTTCCGTCTGCTTTCACGATCTGTGCCTCTACAAATAGATACGTGTTGGCCAAGTCGATGTAGTCTTCCCGGGCCCCGCTTACGACGAATTCGTAAGGTCCTTGGTCCGTCAGAGCCGATGTCACACCTTTCCGTTCCCAATATCCGTGTTCTACATTGGTTTGGGTGGGTGGCACCCCAAACAAGTCCAATTTCGATTTAGTGCATTCGCACGAGTGTGGATGTACGAGTGACATTATCCGAAAACGTCTTTCGATGTGGTCCGTTGCTTGGTCAGACGACGTCTGATATGTTTCTTGGGTGCAGGTCTTTTTATAACTCGTTCTCCGGGTGGGCCGGCATATCCGATGTCTTTATTGAACATGTTTTTGCCTGCCGTTTTCAATCTGGACTTGGCAGCTTGTTTCAAATTCTTTCCTTCAACTGCGTCTCCGGCAATGCGTAGTCCCGTTTTCAACGCTTGGCGACCCAGTGTCTTGGCTCCTTTTTTCAGTAACGGCATGGCCGCCTTAAACAATCCTCCAAACACGCTTCCCAATCCGTGTCCCTTTTGAAATCGACTTCCCCCATAGACGGGATAACCACTTCCCGCTTGATGAAGATAATAGTCTTCGTAAGACTTGGCATCACACCAATGACGTGCTTTCATGTTAGAAACTTCTTTTTTCTGCAGTGAAGTGTTACCACCACTCGTCCACGTTCGAATGGCACGATTCCTCCCGTGTCGTCCCTTATATCTATTTCGATGTCCTGGAATCGGCGCTGTACGAGGGTACAGTATTGAATGGGATCGAACACACGCGTCATCATATCTCCGTCTCTACCTTCTACGGGTACGATTCTCAACAGTGGAACTCGCGAGTCACCCACCATTCTTGGTTCGATCAATGGACAGTACACGTACAACGAACTTAGACTTCTCGAGATGTCGGCGACAAACTCGGCCATGTGTTCTCCGGCCGGAAAGATGGCCTGTTTGAATCCTAACATGTTCTGTAAGAAGGGACTGAGAATCACTTGACTGTTGGGTTTGACTTGAACGAACACTTTATGATTCACTTCGTTTAAACCGATGTTGAATTTTTTCTTGAGTTCCGTCCTGCTCTTTTTGGATTCTATGGCTTTACACAGACGTTTTGCAGACGAGTAATACCCCTCCGGCAATTCGAAATGATGTCGCTGTAATTCCTCGCTTTCTTGAAAATGAACAGCTACCCATCCTTCCTGTTTCTTTACGTTGTACCACGTATGCGGATACTGTATCTCTGCCAATCCGATCTCCCACGATCCGTCTAAATCCATCATATGAGGTAATCTCGTCGTGTAGCGAGTCAAGGTGTTGTCCGGATAATATTCCATCGAACTATTGCTGGGTAACGTCAGATAAAGCATTATGTTTGATTGTCGGATTTGGCAAGAGGTATCCCAAACAGCTGCTCAGTAAAGCCGTCCACAGGTTACTGTTTTCTGTGCCGATCGTTAAATTGTAAATACTGACGACAATCACTGTATACAAAATCAGAATTTGGCACAGGAATACAATCTCTGGGCGTGGTAGTTTCTTTCCAAAAGCAACCCAAGACCTTCTGCTATCCGTATCGTTCGGTGCCATCGATTCAACTGATTACTTTGAGTGAACGTCTCGCTTTTGTAGATCCGAAGAAAATATCCAACTGTTGAATTTGGCAGGATAAACCAACCATTTGACGAGATACTGTAATCTCCTGCCTTTCTTTCTCTTTGCCAAAATTTTTTCGATTTTATACACGTGGTCTTTCTTAATGACTTTCTGTAATTCTTCGGCATAAAACGTTCCTTCCAATTCTTCTCCGTGATCGTCTTTCACCACGTATACCGGGGGTCAGGTCTCGATGCATCGGACCACGGTAAACAATTCTTCCGTCCAACGAGGTAAATATCCTTTTTTAAAAGTTCTTTTGGCTTTAGTGAGTCGCACTCGATCTCCAGTTTTGAATTTGCATTTTGGAATCGAGCCACTTCTTCCATACAATCGTTTGGCTACCGAGGTCTGGTTAGCCCATGTCACTTCGACCGGTGGTCTACCGATACTTCTATGGTAAGTATGATTGTACGAGATCACAAAACATCCAAATACGTCAACGTTTCTCTGTGAGTAAAATATTTTCACATTTTCGTTTTTAAGGTACGATTAAAACGTTCCACGATGCTGGCTTTCGTTTCCTCGTTATGAGTCGTAAAGAAATGGATGTCATGATCTCTTAAAAATTTCTGGAACACTCGGTTGGTAAATTCCGTGCCTTTATCCGTCTGTAAACGAATCGGACGTCTTCCCGACTTGAAAATGACATTGAAAGCTGCCACTAGACTCCGACCCGTCTTGTCTTTGAGAGGAACGACCAAGGCGTATCTCGACAACACGTCGATACAGGTAAGCAAATATCTGTATCCATCGTTATAAGACGCAATCTTCGCTACGTCTACTAAATCCGCTTGCCATTGATGATCTATTCCATACACCACCACTCTTCGTCTGACGAACCGTCTTCTAGTTGGTTTATGTAGAGTATATGCATCTTGAGTATGTAACCATTCTTTGACTTCTTTTTGCGTGTACCCTTTCGGTCTGAATTTATTAAGACCTCCATAACTCCCGGGATCAGGAACATGGTAATACGTCGAGTCCATGACCTAAACTAACAGCGGCTGGATGTTACATTTCTTTTTAATACGGTGTCCACGTCAATGCCTTGGGGGTTTTCGGTGTTTGCCATCGTTTCGGAGACGGACTTTGTTGTCGTTTTCGAGCTCTCGGTGTTCTTTTCGTTTGATGAATATGTCTCCATCTTTCTTCGTGACCTATCAAATCTTTTGGGACGTTAGCTTCTCTTAACGCTTCGCCAAACCTTTCCCACCCTTCCCCGTTAAAGTATTTCCTTTTACGCAAGACGTCGTTGACTAAATCCACCACATTGCTTCCCTTGATGGTTTCTCCTTTAAACTTAATTCTCCCTTCCCGTTCCACGTGATCTCTGGACTGGCTTTCATTTTCTTCAATAAAAGTTCTGCTTTTTCTTTGAGTGTTTTTGGAACACTGTCTATGACCTCTTTCTCCAAGGGATCTTCGGGAGTTGTCGGGAGTTCCGGGACGACAGGTCTGGGTCTATAATCATCGTGTATATTCATATCACGATAAAGAGACTGATCGTATAATTTCAATCGCTCTTCGGTAGGTAGATCGTCACGTTCCAAGATATCGTGCGTCTTTCTATCTAAGGTATCCATGGCTCGGATTCGCTGATCGACCGGAGGTTTGGGTCGCTGCGTCTGAGTAGACGTATTCAAATACAAGATCTTCATTGTAACAATCCAGAGAGTAACGGTCCCACGACGGATGCAATGAGTGCCAAGAGAGATCCCAAGAATCCTCCTTTCTGTAAAATGACTTTTTTCTTTTTGAGACTGACCGTCTTTTTCGCCAGTTCTCGGAGTCCGCTTTTATTTCGTTTCAATTTATCTTTCTGTGCACGAGTTAACTCGACGTGTCCTTTCAAAACGTTATGAGCACACTCGCACAAACACTCGATGAGACTTCGATCGGCTTTCTGTATGAGATGTTTTTGAATACAAGGCTTTGCGTGTCGTAAATATTCTAGATCGTTGGCGTGTTTTCGGAGACGTGTCGAGACCATGTTCTCTCTTCCGTTTTCTGGCCAAGACTGACGCCACGCTGTATTCACCGACGTATTTATGCATCCACGTAAGCACTTTGTACTTCTCCCGGGAAAATATGGCTTCGCAATCTCAGTCGATCTGGAGTCTGTTGTTTCATGTCGATGATTAAATAGCCGTGAGGTTCGGCCGTTGCGGAAGCATAGGCATCTAATAAAAGATCCGCTTTCCGAGGAAACATTTGTCGAGCCAAACTATGAATCTGAGAAGCGTCTCGAGGATTCTTGAATAAGACCATGTAATGAGCATTGAGACTGATGGTCCTGTGGTGTTTTCCCTGATGAAAGATGTTTTGTACGATATACATGACGCTGATGTTTCAATGATGACTCTGTTTAGTAAATAAGGAAGCCACTTGGTCATCGGTTTCTGTCATCAAATCATCGATGATAATCAAGTGTCGCATACTCGAATCTAAACTATCGATATCGGGTAGTCCTTGTATAAATTCTACACCGTCCACGGTACCATAAAGCGTTTGGTATTCACCATAAGACCATAAAATTCGATCAGGAAAAGGGCACATCATATGGTGGATATTAGCCACGAATCGTCTGACAAAGACCGATTTCTCACTTCCGGTAGGACCGGCAATCAAACAGGTAAACGGATGAATCCAAGGCATGAAATGATTCGGATCGAATCCATCGAAACAATAAAAGATATTGGGGTCTTTGGTAGGATTACAATAGTAAGGTTCTTCTTGTTCAAGGAATGGGGTTTGCTGATCGGAAGGCCACTCGGTACTCATGTTGTCGGTTTCAGTGGTAGATCAAGACTGATCGTTGTGAATGTATACTGGAATATTTATCGTGTATTCAAACACAAATGAAACAGTTTCATATTTTATTTTACATTTTTAAATCAGTCAATGTTTTAAGTTCTGGTTCTTTCTCTTCAAACAAAGGTATGATCTTCTTCAGTTCTTGCCATTCGTAGGGACTCATCGTTATACCTCTCTTGGTTGGTTGTAAAGTCAGTTCTCCGTTAGGCACGAAATATTTTCTGACGTGAATGATAGGATAGGGTGCTTAAATGATGACATAAACATCTTCTCCCAGATGATATCTCCAGTCCACCAGTTCTTTGTCCTTGATTCTGGTGATCAGGTCGTCCACCACTTCTGTAGTACTGCACAACATTTTCCACTGCATTAACGACAGGCTGACTCCGGTCTTGGTGGGCACCGTTTCACTTTCCCAACATCTGAGATCTACTCTTTTACTGCCATTCCATTCTGTCAGCTCTGCATAACGTCCTCCACCCAGTAGTACTTTCAAAGGAATATTGGAATCTGTCATGGCGTCTTGGACGATATCGTGCTTGGTCTGGTCTTTGGTTTTCTTTTCTTTACGAGACATATCGGCCGACTGATTCTTCTTCTTGCTGGTCTATTTATATACATATATTTGTAAAGATGAACTGGATTGGTTCTTATATTATGAAACGTGAAACAGGATTGGCTATCTTTACGACATCGTGATTGGTTAACTTCTCCCGTTCCGATTGGTCGAAAATCTGAAATTTTCATTGGTCAATTCCAACCGTTTCGATAGATCAACACGATGGTACACTGTCCAAATATGCGGCGCCCAATCCGGAAACTGCTCACAATAGGTACGAGTAAACGCCGACAATACGACCAGTCTTCCTTGGTTCACCACACCGTCTTCGAACATGGCAGTGACGATTCTCTCGTATACTTGGAAGGGGTCCATCGTACGAATGACTTCTCTGACTATCTTCACTTCCTTTTATACACGAGGCATTGACAGACTGGAGGAACACTTTCCTCTATAAATAGAAAATGAGTGTAAATTTAGTTAACAAATTATAATTATTTTTGTTAAAACACCCACTATGGTCCGCAGTCAGGCTTTTAACGACCTGACAACCCTAAACGAGAGGGCATCCCCTATCCACCACCTGGGGGACGCGCTAGGCAGCTCTGTGGGTTGAGCTCCTGTGTTACCTAGTTCTTTTTTTTTTTTTAATTTTTTTTTCTTTTTTTTTCTTTCTTTTTTTTATATTTTTTTTTGTTATCGGTTAACAGACGACTCTAAAAAGAGTGGTCTGTTCATACATCAAATGAAAAGCTTTCCCACTGTAATCAGTCGAGTGGGTAAGCCGTTCATCCGATCAAATATCTAAGGGTGTCGTAGACACCCCGTCCGCCAAAACTTGGATAAAAGTAGGAAAAGCCAGCTCGCTCTTGCAAGTAGGTGTAGACTTGGTTGTCTACAGAACGAAACCCTCTGTTGGTTCCGGAGCCAGAGTTCTTTGACAGGAGAACGTCCATGTATTTTTCTTTGTTGATGTCGTTGGTTCTCTTGTTGACCCCTTTACAGCTGTACTTGGTTTCGTCTCCAAAGCAAAAGTACGTCTTGCTACACAAGGCAATCATCCCGTCACCACTGAATTCTGTCTTGAACAGTCCTGGAGTCCTCTTGTCCCAAGCAGCCAGTTGTGGTGTGTCAGTACGGGGAAACCAATTCTTCTTCTCTGCTTCAAAACGCCGACGCAACTCCGGTTTGATCACTTCCTCCAAACTGTCGCCAGAGAGAGCCATGTAGGCACTGTCGGTGCCCATTGCACAATATTGATAATCACGACGATCGACAAAGACGTCTATAAAATCGTAATAAAATTCCAACATCCGAAGCTTGGCGTACTGGTAAACGAAACAGCCAATGTGCATGGGCAGGTCCCTGTGTATGGTCTTCTTACTCATTTCCACTTCGAACGTTTTGTCACTCAGCTGGTTGCACCGCCGGAAAGATGGATCTAAGAGGTAGCGACTGATCTGGTGTTCCTGGCAGTAAATCACATCCGTGTGCCTTTCCTTGTTGGTCACCGTCTTGCCGTAGCTGGAATTTCCCCTCAGTTTCTCGTTTTCGGCAATTATCTTCTTATTTGGGTCGGCATCTCCGGCTCGCCTGGCATTACTGACTTAATTTCCGAAGGGTCTGAAACACGCCGATGGCAAAAAAATAATACTTCAAGCAAGCATTTTAAGAGTCTCCTGTCCTCAGTTCTAATGACTTTTTGATAAAGAGACCTACACTATTTATTTGAGATGGTGTTGATGGATTAAGAATATATATTAATTTGTCTATCCTTGTAATATTATAAAAATGTGGATAATCTATAAGTGTATTATGCAAATATACATCTCTCAACTCTTCATTTATTTTAAAGTCTAGTAGAAAATGATATTCATCGTCTAAAATATTACAGACTGAACATAATCTTTCGTTTCTAGGTATAAATAATATCTACTTTTTTCTATTTTTAGGTTATGATCACTTATTCTAAGCTTGGTTATATATTTTCGGAATATTTTTTAAATAAAATTCACCATAAACTTCACCATCATTATTCTTTTTCAGGTGTTTATATAGGAAGAGTTTACTTTTGTCATCTGTGCCTTCAATCTTCTATTTCTAAAAATGTTTTCATAATATACATTAACTTCTTTTTACTAGGGGCTTGGTATATTTCTTTTTTGAATTAGACTCCAAAGTCAGATCTAAATCATTTTCCTGCGAAATTTCTTTAGCGTAAGTATACCAAGCATACACTCCTTTAGAGTCTAATTCTTTTGTTAGCTCATAAGTTTCTAATAATAAGGCGTTAAGATTAATATCAGTAAATCTATTCAGATATATTAAACTTTGGGTTTTTATAAAATGTTCTATGGGATGTCTCCCTATTTCCAGTCTACAAGCTAAATTAGAAGCATTCTTTCTGATACCGAATATTAATTTGCAAAAATTCAAATGTAATTTTTCTGTTGGATTTTTATCCGTGAAATTACTACAATCAACTTCCTTTCCTGATTTTGAGTTCTAATCTCAGCTCTATACATTGAAACATCAGAGTATGAAACTTTTGCATTATAAGTCATAATTGGTCTAATTAAGGAATCAAATAAATTGCAGACAACCTTAATGGGAATGTTATTCAAGGATTTAGTATATGATTTTATGCTAAATAGTGCTTTTTTGGCCTTTTTCACCAATTTGGAGATACTATGAGATAAATTACCAATACATTTTAACACTACTCCTAAAAATGTACATTCCTGAACATTTTCAATAACTGTCTTATTATATGTTAATAACATTGTAATATTAACTACATGTATGCCGTTCAAGTATGTAAAGCTCTGATTTTCCGATGTGATCCTTTCAAGCATTCTTTTATATAACAATGAATTTCTATTAAGAATTAGAAAGTATTTTAGTACAAAGCACTGGAAAGTACAAAGTATTTTTGTGTTATTTTACTTTTCAAGTATATAACCCAAGCCATTTATATCAATTCAAATCTCTAAGATAAAGCCAGCAATTACATAATTTATCCGGGATTGGTGAAGGTGTTTTAATGACTTTTTTTATATTGAGGATGCGCGAGCATAAATGGCAGTTAAAATTTTCAAGAAAATAAATTTGCGAAAAATATGAATTACACAGTGGTATATTGTGCTATCAACTTGGATTTATCATTAGAGTAATGCCGAGTAATGCTGAGAAGTAAAAGAAAGAGACAAACACGTTCTTGAACAGACAAATGAAATCATTCATCTGGAAGTTCTTCTTCGGATCATTACATTTCATCCGCCATTTCAAACAAAGAAAAATGTCAAAACAACAACAAATCAAAGGTACTGTTATCTAATACAATTAGTGAAGCCTTGTCCTGTTTGAACGATAATAACAATTCACAACTTAAAATTAAGGATCAGCGCACAATGAATCAATCGATAAACCCTGGGTGTCAATACACAAGTACCCCGCTACAATCCAGTACACCTCATTTTTCGTATCAGCCGTTTCAACAATTCCAGCAATATCCGAACTCACCTACCTTCACCGTCCCACCACCTCTTCCACCAGTCTCGCCCGGATTTGAATCTTTGTTGAACGAAGTAAACAATAGACTTAAAGGTGTAGAAACAAAATTGACAAAAAACTTGACTCAATAGAAAAACGAATAAGCACCTTTGATACGAAATTTAAAACTGTTGATGTAGAAGTCGCATCTTGTAAAGAAAGAATTGGTGTCCTAGAACAAAGTGCACAGTTTTTGTTAAATGTGCATGACGAACACAAAGCATTAAAAAGTAGACTTGACAAGTTAACGAAAACCATTGAAACAACAAAATCGGTAAATAATAATGTGAAAGATAGACTTGCCGGTGTAGAAATACAAAGTTTGAGACAAAATCTATTATTTTTTGCTATAGATGAAAAAAATGTAAATACTGACATGGAAACCGAAGAAAACGAAGTAAATGGAGCAAGGCGGGGTGTAACGGGTTTAAAAGAAAATAGTCAAAAAGATCATAAAACCGACAAAGATACGGAAAACTGTGTGGATACCATACTGGATTTTTGTGAGAATACACTTCAAGTTGAAAATGCAAACACAACATTAAAGATTGAAAGTGCGTACCGTTTAGGAAAGGTAAAAATGGATGCAGTTAAACCGCGACCAATAGTCGTTATATTTAAGAATTTCTCAGACCGTGAAATGATACGAAAGATGTCAAAACGTTTAAAGGGTACCGCATTCTGGGTAAGTCAACAGTTTCCACTTGAAATTTTGGAGAAAAGGAAGAAGCTGTTACCTGTGATGTTTCAGAAAAGGAAAGAAAAACACTCGGCTTACTTAGTTGACGATAAATTATACATAGATGGAAAAATATGGGAGGGATAGGAATCCGCGGAGGATGATATAAGTGAAAATACAATTTCGAAAAATTTAAAAATCTGCGATTGGAATATTTCAAAGGGCCTACTACGTAAGAATTTGTAATTATATTGTGTGAATACGGTGTTATATGTTTTAATGAGTGTTGGGTTAAATGCCGTAAGGAATCCGATTTGATTGGATATGAAAAGAAATATTTATCTAGAGAAAAGTGCAAGGGGGTGACGGAATAGTGTTCTATAAGAAATGGTTAAAGCCTTATTTAGAAGTTATCGATTGTTGTATTGATTTTATGATATGGATCAAAATTAATAAAAATATAATGTTTGATAGTGAAAATTTATATATTTGTGCTATATACATACCGCCCCATAAAAATATTTATAGAAAATATGATAGTGACGTTTTCGATGTTTTAAACAACAAATTGAAATTTATTCAAAATTTGGTAATATTGCCGTTATTGGTGATTTAAATGGCCGAATGGGTAATGAACCAGACCATCTTTTACAAGATGGGTTGAACAAAGAATTACTGGACAGAGTTGATAATTTAATTGAGTATATTGCTGATGTACCGTTAGACAATAGATTGACTGAAGATTTAAAATTACCGGACTCTTTTGGTAACGTAATCCTTGTTCGAGATATCAGAACAAAGTTAAGATGTTACTAGAAACAGGATCCATGATCATGTTCTGTATATAGGGAGCATTAAATATTAAACACAAAATCAACCAAATACTTTATTATAATAGTAGTTAAATATAGTTCTTGCCAAACAACGGTAAATCTGAATCATGTACACATAATGTAAACAGTGGTTATCTGTGGGAAAATATTAACTATACTAATAATATGAAAGACTATCTAATGTCCTTAGCCATTAACGAATGGTTATAACCATAAATTGTGGTAAACTATTGACCAAATACTAATGGTGAATAGTATAGGGTTACCAGTGGTCATTAACCATGTACTGTGGTATATACTGTGTCACTTTTAACCATATAGATTGATGGTAAAAGTGCTGACAGTTTACCAATACCACTGTTTAAGGGTAAATATTAATGGTTATTTACCATATACTTGGTACTTCTGGTGGACATTCTTCTTCTAAATGCAAGCACCCACAGAATAACAAAACTGACTAGAAATCACCTGTTTATATATAATAAAGTCACCTGACATATAAGTATCTATTTTATACCTGAATGAACACAATTAATTACAGGTGACAGATAGGTATTAAAAAATCAATAATTATAGCAGATCACTAATTACAATTTATCTATATACATATTAAACAGCAGTAAAAGTGATCTATGCAGTAAAAAGAAATACCATGTTCATCACAGTATACTCAATTTGTGTAAATGAACAGGTCTTAGGATTTGTAATAGACGTTTTGGTGACTCAAGTAGACAATATACATTTCAAAATAAAAATGGTTGTAGTGTTATAGATTACATGCTATTATCTAGTAACTCATTTTGGCTTCCTATTTTGGTATTTTTGGTTGAGTACTTCTTGTTTAATATAAGTTTGGTTTTTGGTCTTCCAAATGTTTCGGTTTTAATGCTGCTGATGAGAGGTAACTCCTTGAAATGCGTCGTATACAGCATAGTATAAATTTACTATATCTAATATTAGTATCTTTGGATTGTTATTTTCAATTTTTAATAGTTTTATTGTAGGAAATTTTACAACTTTTTCATGTCATGCAACATTATTTGTAGATATTAAATTAAAAGGTTTATGTCTGAAAACTGAATGTTCATGTAAAACAATAAAGTATAATACGATACGATGGAAGGAAGAGTTCAGGGATGAAGTTAGAGAAGATTTAATATTTAATGCACATAAGTTCGAAGAACTACACAAAAGTATTACGGAAGATGTCGATGCTATTAATAGTGCTTTGATTGAAATGAATGTAATTTTGACTTATATTTTTGAAAAATACACACATAAAGAAGTAATTCGAACGATACGCTGTGATAATTGCACTGGTCGTAAACAGAGTACAAATCAGAACTTTAAACGAGACAAACCATGGATAACAGACGATTGTAAAATACTATATATAAGAACTATACGCATGCACTTATGAACTTTAACAGTAATCACTCCGAGGAAAATAGACTGAAACTGAACTTAGATAAACAAAAATACAAAGTTATGGAGAATAAATTGAAGCGAAGTTATAAAAACAAACAAGGAAACATGTTTAAAGCAATGAGAAAATCGAATCCGAAACGTTTTTACCCAAATTTTAAAAAATCTTTTACAAGTAATATTTCCAGAGAACAATTTTGATCACTTTAAAATCTGATGTCTAAGGATGACAATGATGCCAGTAATGGTGATCAGGAACAACGCGATCACTCTTGTATATTTGAAGAATTAGACAGACCTTCAACGAAAAGGAACTTGAAGACAGTATTAGAAAATTAAACAAGAATAAATCTTCAGGAGTGGACAATATAGTTAACGAATATATAATTGAAAGCAAGCCAGTATTACTACCTTTATTGTGTAAACATTTTAATGTAATTTTATGCACTGGATTCTTTCCAGTGCTCTGGGTGAAAAGCATAATAGTACAGTTATTTAAAAAGGGTCAAGTTGATGACCCTGGAAATTATCGAGGTATATCATTAGTGTCTCATATAGGAAAATGTTTTACTTTTACAGATACTATCAATACCAGACTGTTGAAATAGAGCGAGGAACACTGTATTATCTCAGACGCACAGTTCGGATTTAGACCTGGCCACGGAACTCATGATGCAATCTTTGCTCTTCATTCCATCATATCGAAGCCTTTACGAAACGGAAAAGGTTTATATTGTTGTTTTATTGATTATAAAAGGCTTTTGACAGTGTTAAGCATTTTAAATTATGGATGAAATTAGCTAAATGTAATAACTGGGAAATTGTTAAATCTAATAAAATCAATGTATTCTAACTTGAAATCATGTGTTAAACAAGAGCAAAATTTTTCTGAGTTTTTTAACTGTGACATTGGTCTAATGCAAGGAGAATCCATATCACCTTTTTTATATGCTATGTATGTCAATGACATTGAAATTGAATTAATAAAACAGGGTTGACAATCATATGACATGAGAATGCTCAATCTTTATTTATTAATGTATGCTGACGATACTGTTATTTTCAGCGAAAATGATAGATGTTGTTCATATATGTTCTGAAAGCACTATTAATAGCATCGACATCTTCCGTAATACTTTTGTGTAGTTCTTCGAACTTATGTGCATTAAATATTAAATCTTCTCTAACTTCATCCCTGAACTCTTCCTTCCATCGTATCGTATTATACTTTATTGTTTTACATGAACATTCAGTTTCCAGACATAAACCTTTTAATTTAATATCTACAAATAATGGCGCATGACATGAAAAAGTTGTAAAATTTCCTACAATAAAACTATTAAAAATTGAAAATAACAATCCAAAGATACTAATATTAGATATAGTAAATTATGAAGGGTATAATTTGCATATAAATATGTTAAAAACTTAGATTGTTGTATTTAGAAACAGAGGTGTTATCAAACCAGAAGAGAAATGGTTATTTAATGGAGAGTATATTGAGTTATGTGATGAATTTATATATATTGGTATATTGTTAAATTATAATGGTATTTTTACTAATACTCAAAAATGCTGTCAAATCAAGGTAAAAAAGCTGTTTTCAGTTTATTTAGTAAAATCCAACACGACTACTTTAATACAGAGACACTACTGTCTTTATTTGATACATATGTTTCAAGCATAGTGAATTATGGTGGTGAAGTGATGGAATATCATAAAGCAATTGACATTGAAACTCTTCATTTATATTTTTTAAAGAGAATTTTGAAAGTAAAAAAGAGTACTACAAATTACATGGTGTATTTTGAACTAGGTAGAGTTCCAATGTATGTTCAGAGGTATTGTAAAATGATGAAATATTGGTATAAACTGTTAAAAACTGACAATTGTATTCTGAAAAACTGTTATGCAGAAATGCTGGAGGCTAGCTATGTTAAAAGTAAAAATAAACTGAATTGGTCATGTAAAATAAGAGATTTGTTATGTAATTATATATGGCTTGAGTAATGTATGGTTGACGCAAAATGTTTTAAATGAAGATGTTTTTATAGCTGAGTTCAAACAGCGTTTTACTGATAGATTTATGCATGAAGCAATGTCATTTTTTGAATAGTCTCCTAAATGTCAGTTTTACAAATACATATATGACAGTCATGGTTTGTAGTTTTATCTTAGTAGACCTGTTAATTTTAGATATAAACCATTAATTAGCAAGTATCGTTTACATGCACATAACTTGAGCATTGAAACTGGAAGGTTTTTAAATATAAATAGAAACGCTAGATTATGTAATATGTGCAACTGCAATTCTGTTGAGGATGAATATCATTTTATTTTGGAATGTATTAGATATAAAGATATTCGTATGAAGTATATAAAACCTTATTACTGGAGAAATCCATCAGTATTTAAACTTATAAAATTGTTATCTGTTCGTAATATAAAAGAACTTAATAATATTGGAAAGTACTTATGTATTGCCGAAAGAATTCGTAATTGTTGAGTGTGTTTATCTTGCTTCTAGCTTGTTAACAAATTGTATTAATTAATATCATGCTCCTATATTGTATTAAATTGTATCGATTAATATCATGCTCCCAGATTTATTTTACATTGTATGAATTGTATTACTATATTGTACTATGTGTTGCTTACTATGATATATAATATTCTATTGTACATGATGCCTATAATCTGTATTGCTTTTGGAATAAAGAATATATATATTTAATTTTCAACAGAGGAATATGATAATGGTACATTGTTAAAACCAGGAAGTTGGAAATTTGTTTACATTTTTTACTAGAGCAATATAATGATACATTGTTACAACCAAATATTTGGAGATTTCTCTTACAGTTATGTATCATAAAAAATAAAATATGCATCGATGCTCAAGCTTCATTTCTTAAAACCTAATTAGAACATATTCGCAAAGTTTTAACGTAATATATGTACAAGTAATATATAATTACTTTATAAAACAATAACTTAATGTTAGAACTTTGCTACGATAAATATTCTGACCCACCCGATGGTATTGTAAGCAATATATCGGCAAAATACTACCGAAGCGACAAAACAGTGGAAAAAGTCCGTAAATTCGAAATTCAAGGAAAGGTCAGAGTCATAAGAATGGAACACAACAAACAAACACAACAAGGATACATATAGAAAAGATTAAGAAACATAAACTAAAAAAAATAAATAAAACAAGACAGCACAGAAATTAAAGCACTAGCAATGTGAGCTCTCACTACAACCGGGAGTGATATCAGGTGCTCCGAAAGAGTAAGCACGTCCTGCTTCGTAAACGGCACCCCCACAAACATATTAATAATCAAAAAGATGCAGATACCTGCACGAAAGATCGCTAATATTAAAATTGTATTGAACATCCTTAGACTTTGATAAACTGGACATACATATATAGAAAAGTGCATTGGTTGTGGCCCATAGATGCTGAGCATTATGCTAAAAAAATACCTATGGTCTATATATATAGTTCGCCAGGAAATGCATGCGCCACATCTATGAAATTGATATCCAACTTACAACTCACCATGTTCAGATTTCACGCCAACTATGAATTATTTATGTTCTATAGTTGCTTAGTATTTTGTGACTGAAATTTGTTATATTCCACATATTAAAAGTGTAAGTCGTCATCAACAGACAAGTAGATATGCCATATGTACGAAATCCGTATAAATCTTACAACCATGCTTCACACTGAAAAATAATGCATTATTCGAAATAGTCTACAGTGGTTTAGATTTTGCGACCAAAACATTTTGGCAGGGAAAGTTCGGGAGGATTGACTCACCGACTGAAGGACGGGCTGACAGGGTATAAACCAGTATCCCCCCATTCCTTGAGAGTGGGATACACATAATCTGATTTCCTGAAAAGAAACAAAATAGCGCCCGGATTTTAATTTATTTACAATTCTACAGATATTTTAAAAACTGTTATTTCAACGGTAAAATTGTTCTGTTTTGTTTAGGCGAGATGAGGGATATATGATCTTGGAATGTGTGCGGCCTTTACATGTATGTACCTGATAGACTCATCATCTGATGTAATGAAATATTCCTAAAAAGCTATTTAAAGCAAGAACCATAATGTGATAGCAATTAAAGCGTTTTTACAATTATTTCCGTATCCCTACAGTTTATGCTGGATTACGCTTTTTGTATAGTATTATAGGCATGCTTTTTGTTAAACGCCTTTTTTAGCAATATATTTACTTGATAGTTTAATTTTATTTATTGAAAATTTGCTGCATACTTGTGTACATCTATCATGTCTATGAATATATCTTACAATTTTCAAGAAGTGGTAAAATGTACAATTTTTGCTAATTCCACTGAAGTCGTCCGGAGTATGCCGAAAGTAGTCTGAGATTTCTCCGATATTCAATGACCATTTGTCGTCTTGCATTGGTACACAATACATCATAATATACCCCATTTATAAAACAGCTAGGAAACATCAGTGTTTAACTACTTACCCATTTGTTTTACAAATGTATTAATCGTAAACCACGCTGAGGTGTACATATCACACAGAAGCGCCATTTTTTCCTGTGTCATAAATTACGTGTACTCTGACATTCTACGGACAAAGGCCATTGTAATTCAGAGGAATTTCAGACTACCTGCAACGGTGCAACTTAATATATTTATTCGGCAGTTGGTCTAAAATCCTATGGAGACAATGTTTGAGCCGCTTTTTGGTCGATTGGTTTTTATTCAAAATTAAGGCAAAATTTTACATCGGAACTAAATTAAACAAGCCCACTTCTTTAACTTCAGTTTTCAATTTACAGATGATGTACTTTGTCCCAATGATCATAGTTTTAAGGACTAAATGCATCTCATCTACTCAAGTAGAGTCCATGGACAGATCCACTTATTTCTATACTTAGACGATAAAGGGCGATTTTAAATCGTTAAAGATAACACATTTGTCTTACAGTTTTGATTAAATCAAGATAACACAAAACTGTATGACAAATGTGTTATCTTTAACTTTGCAGTTGCGAACAGCAAACCAAAGTATACGGCCTGTATCTCAGCTGATTTGTTACTGTAGTGAATGTTATGAAGACAACTCAGCACAACTATGCAACAGCCTTTTGATTTAGATAAACGAGAAACAACTAAGAACAAAAATGAAGAAGTAACTACAGAAAACTGAGAGCAGATTCTACTCGATATGCAAATAACAGAATAATATCAAAATAAGTGCATGTTTCAAAATCAACAACAACTGGTGCAAAAACAATAACAAAAATAGTATAAAACAATTAAACATACAAAAAAAAACCACAAATATAAAGAGAGAGAGAGAGAGTTGTTACGGGTTCAAAATCTTTCAAAATCTAATTAAAAAATGGCCATTCATTTAATAAATTAATCCTAATCCTTTTTTGGATTATGCCTCTATTCAAAAATAGTTAGTCGCAAAACCAATTTTTCTGAATTCCGTCAATATTAAGAACACCATTTTGGCTGTAAAAATGGTTTGACGGAAATCCGTTTAACTCGAAGTTTATTTAAATTTCTGTCTGATGTGTTTCCTGCTCTGGCATGACCTTTCGCAGTTGGTCTGTTCAGATTCTGCTCTGATGTGTTTCCTGCTCTGGCATGACCTTTCGCAGTTGGTTTGTTCAGATTCTGCTCTGATGTGTTTCTCATCCTTGAGATATTTTTTTCTTCGTCACCTTTTACTTTTCTTTTTCGCCTTTTACAAGCAGAACATATACCGCAACACAACAACAACGTCATCACAAAGGCAGCAAATCCAATCAGAATCCACCAAGGCCAATAAAGATCCAGCAAGTGATCCCAAAAAGTTGTTTCAGAATGTGCCGCTGATTGCTGACCTGGAAAAATGTAATAAAGGAACACTTATTTGGCAAGCTTACAAACTTACCACCCCAAGTAAAGGTGAGATGCCCATAGCGACTTGGTCACGTAAAAATGTTTCTTAACTTTTGAACATTCCGAATTCTTGGTATAATTGGTGTTTTCCATTGAAAATTTTCTCCTGACAGCCAAATTTGTTTTAACAATACTTTTTAATTAGAAGAATTCAATTAAATCCAAAGCTAATGCAACAAATTATAAAGGTACCTACAATATTTAATGTGCAATATGTTTATAATCAACACTTCTGATTTTTGTATAATCGAACTCATCCGATTTTTTTGGTGAGTTGAAATCTTAAGTCATATTTAAAGAAGACAAAAAAACCAGGCACCAAAAGAGAAGGTTCGCCACTTCATATAATTGTTCTGATCTTGAAACTAGTCCGATTTTTTGATAAGTGTAAAACTTGATATTTCAAGAGGGAATGCACACGACATAAATTAATATATTAATATATGACATTATTACAAATCTCAAGATAGATCCCAAATTCAATTTTTTTCTGATAATGGAAGGCATTAGGGTACTTAGCCCTGGAAACCATTCAAATTCAAAGAGGTTAAAATCAAAGGTGGTACCCAGGTGACGTGATTAATGAGATTTTTCAAGCCTCTCCCCTCTCCGCTCCCCTCATACCCTTGGAAGATTTCAGTAGCGAGGATACTTCTTTTTCAAGAGACCATTTGTTATGTAAATAGATAACAGTGATCATCACTGTAAACTGCTACCTGAGAAAAAATATATTTTTGTTTTCTAAAACTTTTCATTTAAGGATATGGGTAGCAAAGTTGTCAGAAAGGTAAAAAGCGCTGATTGTTGTTTCTCTGTAGACGCCATTCAGCGTTTGTGGATATAAATAGGAATTGCATCTTACGGAAATACTTGTTAACAGATAACAACAGCGTAGACCTGCTGAATATGTTGAAATCTGTCAAGGGTAAGCGGATCACATAACCTTGACTTGGTAAAAAGGTACTCATCAGAATGTTAAACTATTTCAATTATTATAAATTATTACCATTTAAAGAAAAGGTTATTGTAGGAGGGGGTGTATTTGTTGTTAATTCAGAAATTGTTGATTGGTCATTTGATGCCGTACCTGTAGTCAGTTGTTCTGCAGCAGCAGTGCTATATACGGCTGTGACAGTAGTTGGTTTTTCTGTAATTGTTGTAATCCCTATAGTAGTAGTATCTTTCTCGGCTGTTGTAGTTGTCGGCTGTTCGGTAGTTGTTGTGGGCTGGTGAGTAGTGGTAGTTTTTTTCATGGTTGTAGTTGTCGGTTGTTCAGTAGTTGTAGATATCTCCGTAGTTGTTGGCTTGTGAGTAGTGGTAGTAATTTCAGTAGTTGTAGTTGTCGGCTGTTCGGTAGTTGTTGTGGGTTGGTGAGTAGTGGTAGTAATTTCAGTAGTTGTAGTTGTCGGCTGTTCTGTAGTTGTTGTGGGCTGGTGAGTAGTGGTAGTTATTTCCATGGTTGTAGTTGTCGGTTGCTCCGTAGTTGTAGATATTTCCGTAGTTGTTGTTGTGGGTTGGTGAGTAGTGGTAGTAATTTCAGTAGTTGTAGTTGTCGGCTGTTCTGTAGTTGTTGTGGGTTGGTGAGTAGTGGTAGTTATTTCCATGGTTGTAGTTGTCGGTTGCTCAGTAGTTGTAGATATCTCCGTAGTTGTAGTTGTCGGCTGTTCTGTAGTTGTTGTTGGTTGGTGAGTTGTGGTAGTTATTTCCATGGTTGTAGTTGTCGGTTGCTTCGTAGTTGTAGATATTTCCGTAGTTGTAGTTGTCGGCTGTTCTGTAGTTGTTGTGGGTTGGTGAGTTGTGGTAGTTATTTCCATGGTTGTAGTTGTCGGTTGCTCCGTAGTTGTAGATATTTCCGTTGTTGTAGTTGTTGGCTGTTGAGTAGTTGTAGTTGTACGTTGTTCAGTAGTTGTAGATAACTCCGTTGTTGTAGTTGTCGGCTCCTCGGTAGTCGTGATAATTTCATTAGTAGTAGTTGTAGGTTGCTGAGTTGATGTAGCTGTTGGTTATTAAATGATTTCAAATGTTACACAAATCTTACAGAAATTAATAAATATCAATAAGCTATCTATATTCTATTAATGCCTGTTCAAGAAATTAGTTTTAAAGTTATAACATTATTAAAAAATAAAAAAGTATGATTTTCATTTACAAAGTCGGTCTAAATATTAGTGCAATTTTACTTTGTTCCAAGAGGTATCCATGAGTATTAGAACTGATTAAAAAAATAAACACATTATGTTTAAATATATTTAATACCAGTAGATTCCGTTTATTTTAACCTATCTATCTGAATATGTTTTGTTTTAATTTTTAAACAAATGAATGTGTTGTATCCAATGTCTTGTAATGCCCTAGTCGGTATCCTTTTTAACCACAGAATAAATATGATTTTTTGTTCCGAAACCACAAGGCTTATTAGAGCAAACTTTGGAAAGTCGCAAGGAGGTTCTTTCTTTCTGTAGCTTTGCATATGCACATGAACAAAATAATAATACTGCAGACCTAAACTAAAATAAACTACAATTAATATCAGTCTTTTTTCAAAAGAAATCTTAAATATCACTTCGTGGTCAAATCATAATTTAACATAACTAATATACAATTGTTCGAACGAGTGAAGAAGAAAAAGATAAGCCACTGTTGGTACAGCATGTTTTATTTTGTGCAAATAACTTTGCGAAGCATATTAATTGAATTACAGAATCTGAATAACGTTATATAATTAATTTGATTAAGTGACCTTTACCTTGTAATCTTGTAATATCATATTTACGCCAAAATTAATACTTACTCATTAAAGGTGGCGTAAAGACCATCCTAACGAACTTATTTGTGCCGTCGTCGAAGGCGAACTCATTGTCAACACTGCCGATACATAATACTGGATGCCAATCTGACTGGCTTATGGACAGAAATATGGACAGTGTTATAACTCCGTTGGCATCAACCTTGTACCTCTGTAATGATATAACATTTTAATAACACCTGAACTTGTCTCACATGAAACATGTCTTGATTGGCTATAAAGAAAATATGTGTGGATATTTGTAAATCCTTAAAGCATCAAAACTGGAATCACAGAAGCTTTATAACTCCTTCTGAATGTTCTGGTTGACTGTATTTCCTCGTTACCTCAATCCCAGGCTTTTATTACATACCCCCTCCCCCCCCCCGCTATAATTTTCTGATTTTATTTTAAACGAAGGATATTTGATGATTCACAACACTTTAGTTAATGTTTCTGGTCTGCACATTTCGGTCACGGAACTAAAATGATGAGATTTGTCCACAATCAAAAGAAATCTAGATTGTCAAAATAACTGTTAATGTCCTAACTTTTCCGTGATTTTTATTTTTTTTCAATTATTATTGAATCTTTTAGAGCATAACTATGAAATGTATTGGAAGAAAACGAAAGAAAACTTGTTGGATAATTTTCAATAGTAAACAAATTTTATACTTTTTGGTTGTTATGTAAAACAATAAATGTCTTTTAATTCTGTAAATATGTGGTGTTATTTATTGTTGGTTTCACTGAATGACAGTTTTCCAAAGTCAATATTGACCTCATCGAAAAACACCGAGTATTGGTATATTATCTCCCTCGTGTAATTTGGTTAAAACATATATTACTACATGTAATATTTCTGATTAGCATGTTTATTACAAACAACAATGTTTAAGGTATATTACATTTGCAGTTTAACAGAATGTGTATTGTTTTTTTAATAAAAAAAACATATCAAACGTCCTTACCCCACAATATGGCCACTGTATTGCATCGTACATCTCAATAACAATAAAGTCTCCAAATGAAGTTGTATCCCTTTCTTCCGGAGGCCAATAGCTTAGGCATGAGAATGCACCATAATACGGATTTGCTGTAAATGCATTATCGCACCCTTGTTATAAAGGACTAATCATAAAATAAACAAGAAATAAATGAAAACAAATTATCAACCTATCTTTTGGATGAGTGGCAACCTGGTGTATATCAGGACGAGAACATGTTAATATGATAATGAATATGATCCCTGCTTTGTACTAGACCGACACGCTCAGCCGGATTTTTAATGTGCTAGCTCACGAGCTGTCCGCAGGAAAACATATCACCCCACACGGACACATTATACTGACTTCGAGCCGACCAGTCGATATTTGCTCTTACTCCTAGATGCCGTGTGCTTGGCGGAGAAGCAGCAAATACCAGTTTTAATGTCTTTGGTTTGAACCGGCCGGGGATCGAACCCGCGACCTTTCGCACTCGAGGCGAACATGCTACCACGAGACCATGTAGGAGATCCTTTCTTTTGGTAAAATGTTTGAAACAATAGTTATTGTATTGCCTTAAATTCACTTTAAGAAAATTTTTGCAACACAGAAAATAGCATAAAGTTGAATGAAATTCAATGAATATTTCACAACAAAACATGGAATGAAACGTTTGAAAGGGATATCATGGACTAATTCTTGGCACAAAATCCAGATATAAATGTGTGAAAAGGATAAAAGCAAAGGACCGCGATTTTATTGCTTTCCTCATTCTTAGATTCGCGGTGTAATATTAAAATGATCAATATATAATTAAATCAATATTTTAATAAATATCAAATTCAAATATTGTTACTATAAATGTAGTTTTTAATATACAAAAATCGTTGCGGAATTGATTACTATTATTTCAAATACTAGGCAACAAACCGTGGAAGCACGGGTATCAGAAGATATCCCCCTTGGTCAAACACGCCGCCATTTTCGGAGAGTGAGATGTTTGTTTCTTGTAAAGCGACGGATGAAGAACATTATATTGATTTTCTAGGCGGATTCGCTCTACTTAGTTGTTACAATGACATATTTATTCCCTATGACAATAATCATTTATCGGTACCAATTTATTGTAAAAAATTGAAACCATAGTGAAAAGTAAACTGAAATACTATAATTCCCGTTATAAAAATTAAAAAAAAACCGTCCTCTTGTAATGTGCTTGTGTGTTAGTTTTAAAAGCCCTCTAAAACTTATGATTCTTTGTTTTATCCAAGAGTGAAACAAAGTTTTCTTAATTAATGTTTACATTATTAGTCCGTATCATGTAAAAATTACCCGCTCTTTCAATATTTAGAAATGAAAATAGTTTACTAATAGTATCATCTGCGGTATATGGTGCTTTTTTTTTCGGTTACATGTACCTCGCGGTATAGCTAAAAGAATCAGACCGGAAGTGAAGACAAATGATAAAACGTGGAAACATGTCAGATTGGTTCGAATCGAGTTAATTCATCGGTAATGCTAGGACTTAAAGAAACGTATCGACCTTAACGCGGGAAATCTTTAGACAACACATTCACCCGCAATCAATAAAATTCTGATTTGAATTGTTACGTAATGACGTCCCAAAGAAATTGACTCCTGTTAGTAGTATAGATCAGTATAGCGGATACATCACGCGGCTGACCGACTCAAGCCCCCGATGGTATACTTATTGATAATATAGACTTAAAATTTACTTTTGTGGTTATTTGAAACTTTATCTAAAAATATTATTTTGAAGTGAAATTGGAGTTTCTAATCTATGTCAATGCTTTTAAGGTGTTGCTAGCATTGCTCAACATTGAACTTGTACACTTTTTAAAAACAGTGATATCTAAAGTTAGGAACATTTTAGGTATGAAAAGTTACGTGTATGTGTTAGTGTAAAATAAAACTATTCATTATATACTATAGCACCAAATTAATTGATGCGAATGAGAATTGTAATGGTGGCTTAAGAAATTGATGATTTTTTACAGTAGTTTACGAGTAGCGCACTAGCATTGCTCAACAAAAACTGGTACTTATTACCCTGGTGATATCTAATGTTAGAAATATTGTCGGTAGGAAAAGTTAAGTGTTGATACAAGTAAACAATAGATACTATTGATGAGAATGAGAATTGTAATAGTGGTCTAAGAAACTGAAGATTTCTTACAGTTGTTTACAAGTAACGGGTCGTAGCAACTTTTAAGCCCTATAGTTTGGTAATCTATATATGCTGATGACTCCTTTCCGGCACAGTAATCCAGGTTTCCTTGGTAACTAAATGTAAATTCGTACTGATCGAAAGAAAAGGGACAGTCGACGTACTGAAAGTTGTCTGAAATGTAAAACTATTTAATCTATTATGTGTTATAATATACATGTTATGAAATCGTTTCACAGTAAATATAGCGCATTCTATGACATTATATATTTTCTATGACAAAGTTTTTAACAGTGTATTATTGGTTTCCCTTGGATTTTTTTTTGTGGAAATCTTTCTTGCTTGATATGGATGAATAACGGTACACTGGGGTATAAAGTAATAAAAAATATATAATGCGTCCTTGATCTTTAGACAGAACATATAGTTTTCTTGAATTTGAAGAATTTGTTTAGTCAAAATATTGATATTCAAGTTTAAGAACACTTCAAACTTTCTACAGAACATAGCAACTCTTTGTGTCCAGTATTTACTCTGAATCTAATTTTACGATAATTTATCATTTTTAAAAGTAGCACAGTGTAAGGAATAATAATAATAAAAATGATGCTGACATTTTAAATTTCCAAGTATTAGCGGTGATATTTTATGATTTCCGATAATTTGTTTGGATTTTTCGAAAGACTTACATTTAGTAAGCGCTAGGCTTGACGTTGAAGAAGTGAAACGAGCAACACAGTTAGAAGCATCCTTCAGTATAACTGAGGTGCCGAGGTCCTCTGAAATGATATAAAATGACCGTAAATGAAATGAACTTCTTTCTAGCATACAATTGGCACTTCTGGATTCAACTTCATCAGGTATCTATGGCGACAAAAGGTATATTTTATTGTTGTGTTTTATTTCAATTTAACAGCAATTGTAATATTTTGTGGCCAAAAGGTAATTTATTAACATTTCTTATCTTATGTAACAGAAAAATGACTAAATTTGGCACTTTATCGGATTTTTTTCTCATGCAATTAATTGTCCAATATTCTAGTCAAATGGTCTTTTTGTATTTGCTGGTCATGTATTTACTGTATATTTTCAAACATTTTTAGATGACAGACGAGTCTCGGGCTAATATTCATTGTGAGGTTTATGAATCAAGACTAGTTTTAATCATGTTAATTTCGATTTCTTGCCGGCTTGATCACATTGCTGGTAACCATACTGTATGTGCATTTATAACCCGAGTGTCAGGATAGTTCCCATAAAACCAGTTTAGCCCCACCAGTGTTCGGTGTCTGTGCTAAGTCAGACTGTCCTGACTCTCTGTTGTGTTCATGTTTGTGTTTTGTGCTCTTTTATGTTATTTTTTGTCCAGAGTTCTGTCTGTTTGGTGGCGTTGATTGATTGGTATGTCATTATTGACCTATATATATATATGTGTGTAATCGGTAGAAAAAACAAAAACAAACGGACAAGCTTGACATATATTGTGGATTCTTACTTTTTTGGAAACTATTACGTTTTTAGTTATTGAAATAATTAACGAGTTACCATAATATTCTCTTATAACACTGCCGAATTGTTTGAAGGCGTGGCATAATTGTACACCTGTAAGAAGACTATAAAGATTGTCTCCAGGGTAGTAAAACAAGTAATAGTAATATCCAGTGGCTACGTCATAATATTCATCTATACAGTCTGGAGCAGGTCCTAAACATAAAGAAAACATACACATAAAAAAATGATTAAGGTGATGTGTACGTAATTCAGCGCCTCTAACGGTTATCGGGAATCAGAAGGTGCGCTGTTAGTAACGCGAATTACACTATATTAAGGTGGCACGGCACTTTAACAATGCGCATATTTTAACGCATGTTTCCAACGCCGAGCGCGTGCATTTGAACTCAGAAACAATGGCTGCCAGGGGTCGTCTCAAAATTTGCACAAAATTCAAAGAAAAGTTATCGGTTCAAACGAATATCAAAAACAAAATTCAAAGTAACGTTGTCAGAAAAACTGTTGGCACCAGAATTATAGATGTAGATTTATTTTTGTCAAAGTCGTGTTGTTGTTTTTGTGGAGAGCCGGTCTTTTTACAAAATATTGTCGGGGAAACACAACACGGTGCTGCTTCGGAAATCATATTAACATGCAACGCTTGCGGGGAGGATACGCCTGTGCCAACATCAAGCTACAGACACGAGACAGTTACTGTCCGGAAATAAAAAAAAATATGACATAAATACAAGAATAGTATTAGGTAAGTAGTGCCCTCTTCTATAAATGGAGTGAGATGAACTCCATAAAACAAAATTTTCCTCTCAGAATGATTTATCTGTACCTGCATTTGATTCAAACAAAAAAAGAAAATTATTTAAAAACAGAAAAATAAAGATATGTAAACAAAACAAATTAAACAAACATGTTTAT
Source organism: Mytilisepta virgata (assembly GCA_028015205.1). Classification (NCBI taxonomy): domain Eukaryota; kingdom Metazoa; phylum Mollusca; class Bivalvia; order Mytilida; family Mytilidae; genus Mytilisepta; species Mytilisepta virgata. The sequence continues at coordinate 26,773,085 of CM051515.1, forward strand.
TTCCCGATAAAAATTACGCCTACCTCTCCTTCTCCCACACACACGTCAGACTACTTTGCACATATAAAGAAGCTATTCCAGCGAAATCGTCCAATATTAAAACTTACATTCAGTCGATATTGATTTAATTTGCAAAATGATCAGAAAGAAGCTTAACCGGTATACCTTCCGATTTTTTTTATACATGTCCATTGTACGTCGTACCGTCAAGATTTTTTATTTTGCACACGACCCGTTTGTTTTGGTTTCGTCATTTACCGTGAAAGTTCCAAAAAAAAAAATCTTACTGTTAGTTTTAGTTTGGGGTATATAACTGTTTCAGCATTCATTTCATTTAAAAAAAAAATGGCGGATCCAAGGAGTTCCAAATGCTTACCAGGAAAATATATACAAGGGTCTAGTTTTAATCATATTTTATTATATTTATTTCATAGACTCGAGGAATGTGACATATGTTAACCATTTCCAACTTTCAAATTAAAATATTGTGAAAAACATATACATTTTCAAGGGGCATTCATTGCCTCATGAATACACTGTAAACAGTGGCGGATCGGGGGGATTCCGGGGGTTGGAACCCCCCCCCCCTTTTTTGTTTGACAACTAATGCTTTTGTATGGAGACATATGGTTGGAACCCCCTTTTAAAAATGGCTGGAACGCGCCTGGTAAAAATGAATTCCCCATAAAGAGCGATTATAAATTTCATCAGCTTGTGCTTAATGTAACAACTTCCTCCAAAATTACACTACAATCTACAATTATCAATCAACACCAGCTTGGGAATTTTCTTTTCTGAACGACGTTATATATATATATAGTACTTACCAGTCAAATCATGGTCCTGTAGCTTTTCTTGTGTATTTTCACAATTGTTAAAAAATGCATTTTATTTACAAAAAATAAAGAAGGAAGTCGACCTATGAGGGTCTGGATAATGGGCAAAAAAGATAAAGAATAGAGAAAAATAGGGCAAAAAAATAAAAGAATAGAGAATAATGGGGTGTTAAAATATAAAGATTACAGAAAAATGATCTAAAATATTAAAGAATACAGAAATGAAGGGCCCTCATCCAGACCATCTTCTTTCTTTCTTCGCTTCTGGTTTGCCATGGATCTTTGAAGAATCTTATTTGACTTGATGCACTCTTTGTTTGAATGCCTTGCAATTAATACATGTAACAACACTAAATGAATTTAATTGAAAAAGATGTAGCAACGAGGTAGTTGCGTCCATGGTTAGACATGATTCGGAAGACAATGAGACAAAGCTACAAGACTGGAAAGACGGACGAAAAAATGTCGAGTTGTTTCATCTCGCAGAACAAATGGAGGCCTGTAAAAACTGCCCATCCCCATTGTTTCTTCAAATGTGTTGTGGTGAGAAAAGATAAGGAATTCCTTATACATCCAGTGCACAAACTGTCCCCACATGAACCGTGTATCTACTTGAAAGCAGCATCGACGGGATATATATAGTGTCGGAATGATGATATTTAATATTTGATATCAACACAAAATTTAGTCTAGTTATAGTACAATTAAGACTTATATATCAACACATATGTTATACATATACAATCTTATAAAACAGAGCATAAAACGCTCAGTTTTTTAAAGGTTGTTTTCAAGTGCATATTAATTATTATTAACGAAATTTACAGATTCTTTGTGCGCTTTTGCTGGGCAGTTTTGTAGACCCGTTTGATTATCTTTTTCAAATAACCATAACATCTATAGTTTAATTACCAATGATTATCATAGAATTTAACAATCAAAATCTTTTTTTTTTATTACATAGTATTTGGAATTTAAAGAGGTCGTTCAAAAAGGTGTTTTCTATCACGTCCGCCACTAAAAAAAATCCAGATCTAATACGCCACTTTCGAGTTCGTTGCAATTCCGTCAAAAACTCTGGTTTTTATAGTGAACGTCTTTAGTGCGTTTACGGGCATCGTCACTTCCGTCTCCGTGTTGAGCGAACGGTTGGAAAAAAAAATGATGCTATGTTGCATGAAATATTTGGCAAATTAAATTCTTATAAGTCCGTCGTCGTCCGCAGTCATGAAGGAATTGTGATAAAGTACCTACGGAGCAAAATATATTTCTAGATCATCCTGCATAATGACGATCACGAAGACGCTTGATGAACTTTAATAGTGTAGGGATACAGGCGTGCCCCACAATCTGGTAAATGACGTCATAAAGGCGCGCATAATTGACGAACTTTTCCGGTGATGGATATAACACGAAACTTCTTTATTATAGATAGCTACATCTAGAAATAAAACTCATATATATTTATAGACTGAAATTGTTTCGACGAGTTTATCTCTTCCTTCATATCTTGCTGGCCCCTCCTTCCTCCTGCCAACCAACATATAATATACAATTTCAGGATCTTTTTCTTTATAAATATATGGAGCCTAAATTTCAGGGTCTGTAGTGCTAAAATTCCCTAGTTTCCTAAAATAGATCATGCCATACATGTTTACATGGAATTCCAACATAGGGGAATTACTTCAACAATTTATTATGGGATGTTCTTGATCCACCATATTAAACGTGAAGGGCCTACATTCAAAGGAGTGTAGGACACAGTCTTCCGTTTTTTCAACCCATTCATATTATCTGGTACCCATAACTGCCGCATGTCCTAAGAGGGGTGACACACATTCGAGAAGTGTGAAACATTGTCGGGGGACTTGGAAGAGGGTAAAAATAGGGAGAGTGGGATGACACACTGTCGGGAAGTGGGAAAATTGGGATAAAAAAATTGGGAAGACTAAAAATTGGTATATTCAAGCGTGTGGGAAAAATTGATAACATTATATAGGGTCGAAGTTTTCTCGGCTGAAACTTTACGATAACATATTTATGAAAGAAAAGTGGAGGAAAAAAATCCCGGTTCAAGAGTGTTGCCAATGTAAGACTCTTAATTCTGACTGACCCTTTATAGAAAACGCCCCAAAAAGAAAAAATCCAAGACTATTCATTTATTGTTGGTTGAAGCATATTTTAACAAAATTACATATTTCAATTTTAAATTCTTATAATTTATTTCCGGAAAAAGTAACCTAATGAGTATGTTGGGAGCAATAAAAATTGTGGTAAATTCTTTTGAAATGTCTTCTGGTATTTACTAAAAGATTTTATATCATCATAAATTTCTGACATTTTCCTTTAGTACAAACTAGAAATTTAAAGGCATTGGAAAAGCTCTTAATATGATTATTAAAGAGTTTCGGGAGTGAATGTGAAACATACATAATTTTACAGATAAAAAATAATGTTAGATCTATTTTCTTGCCCATTTTATTTTAGGAAATCGACATCAAAACGCGATACTGCAATACTGTTGATGTACTAAAACTGCATGACTCTTTCTAGAGTTTACGGTATTAAACAGTGTCTGCATGCATGTAAGAGTAGTTAAATAATCTTTATGAATAAGAACATTGAATATCAAATATATATACATAGGAACATTATTAAGAAACGTCGTCAAAAGAGAACCGCCGTGAGAGACGTCGCCGTACATTTCGCATGACGTTGTTAAAAAATCGACGATTTTTCAAAGATTTACAAATTTTAATGTATCACAGCTTAAAAACGAGCTCGGTAGTCAAGGATTTTCTTTGCATCAATCGATTAGGAATTTATTTCTAAATGGTTTGTTAGTTTTTAAAAAAGAGTTACGCACCAGTTACCGAGAAAATTAATAAAATTAATAAAAAAAAATAAAATTACATCACGATTTTCAATGAATTTCCCTAAATATTCAATGTAATTTTGATGCTTTAGGATGGTCATTTCGACGACTGATATCTAAAAAAGATTTTACATTTTCTGTTGTACTTCTAACAGCCCTCTCTAAAAAATATATATAAATTATACGAAGTGGTTTATAATTAATGTAATATCAAGCTTAAAGGGACGTAAAAATCGTAAATGATACTATCCCCGCTTAATGCGTTGTTTTTACGTCATAATTAAGCTATTGAATCAGGAAATGATTTGTACATGCAAAAAGACTGACCATTCATACATACGATGGAAAGTTAATCTGTTAAAAAGGAACAAACTTACAGTTTTTAAGACTACTTAAAGCTCCCGAGAAGAAAAACGGAATATACAGGAAAAAATTCATCCATTCACTAAAATACCACATTTCTAAACTTGAAATGAGGCAAACAGAATTACGTATAAAAATAAATTTATACAGCAAGCTAAATGCAAATCATAATCAATAATTTGATAAACCTTATATTATACGGTGCTGATATATATATTATTCGCGGGAAAAAGGTTAACCCCGGTTTTTCGGGACTAAATGTTGTAAAAATTTATTTTGAGATAGCTTGTAATGAATCCAAGAATCCATTTGTAAATTAAAAAAGGGTCTTCAAAAAAGGTATTTTATTGGCATAGATTTAAATGTTGTTTTCCTGAGATGGCCAATAAACGTAATGAGACGCAAATTTCAACAATACAGAGATCTATCTGAGCCGGTGCAAGGCATACAATTAATAATTCATTGACATTGCTAACATTCGGTTGGACATTTCTTTTTAAATTCGGGAGGTTATTTACAAGTTAATAGTGAAAAAATTACTAAGTCTAGAACGCCGATAAAAAAGGAAATTTATAGATCAGAAATATCCTTTCCAAATTTCTGCGAAATCTAACAACTCGCTTTTTGAAGCAATACAAATGAGTAAACATTTGTAAAATTTTAAAATTGAACTTTCACAGAGAACTTATAAAAAGAACGGATACAACGTTAACACAAACATGTGTGTAATGAAGTGTTTTTGTGGATCTTCAAAATGAGGTAATTCATGAGAACTGCATTCTTTGCCGTTTATCTCCTTTAAAAGGACTATGACATATACTTTTCTTAGTTCTTAGTTCCAAGTATTGGTACATTTTAAGACGAGTTGGACATTAAATAATGAAAAAATCGACATCATGTGGGAAATATATAAAAAATCAAATATACATCGAAATATAATTCCAAAAATGTTTGCCATATATTATATGAAGTGTAATTTTATATCAGTATAAACATTCGGTCTTCCAATAATAATGTTGTAATTAATTGCTATTTACTGTGAAATTCCTACCTATTGCCGTTCCACTTGTGTAATAATCGGTCATTACATATCCTGGTCCAAACTGTCTTTTTAAAATATTTGTAATGAACCAGTATGTAACACCAGGTGTTGCTGTAGTCCATTCTGTCGGAAACCCACTACCATCACATTGTGACATAACATTCTGACCTGCTTGTGAAAAGTGACATTCATTTAATTTAAAGCATTTGAATCTCATTTCATAAATGATAAATATATCTAAAAAATAAGCCGTAGCATGGAGAAAAGTTTTAAGTATTAATTTTAGGATCAGTACCAATATATTTGCAACTGATTATTTAATGTAACTACTAAGTTCTTTGGTAGGGAAGGTACAACATGCCAGTCCTTCAATTATATATATATATATATATATATATATTGATTTCTTTGGATATTAAAGGAAGGTACTTCATATCTGAATATTTTGTTGTTTATTGCTCGGCATATTACATTTGTATTTTAAAATTCAGATATTTTGTGCCAAAGGACTTATTTTGTTCCAAAAGAGAAACGTCACTGCATCTGATTACCTCGTTAAATTTGGTAGATTTTTAAAGTTATATACAAAATATATATTTTCAGAAAATAAAATTAAACAAACATACATTTTAACGAATAAATATGATTATAGATACATAATTCAACATAAACTTTATAACAGTACAACAAACAAATTAGGCAAGCAATATGTATTTGTGTTTACAGCCTGTAAAAAATTTTTCTTTAAGCATGAATTGTAAAAATGTTATAGAAATAATTGATAAAATTAATAATTACAATTATGATTTTATGTTTTCGACTATCATCTGTACAGTTTCGGAAAAGTGGTTATAAAGCTTTATAGTTGGATATACACCTACCCTCATTATAAAATCCAAGTAAATAATGTATCGCTACTTGGTAAGACATTCCAGTCGAAGAAATATTTTCAAAAGGATAAACATGGAGAAGTAAATATCAATGTTTTTTTTTTCAAGTGGTTACCAAAGAACCATCTCCTCAAACTTAATAATATATTGTAATTACCTTCCAGTATAAACAGGACACAAACGAACAGACATGCCAGTTTAGTTGTGGGTAGCATATTTGTATCCTGCAGTGCAGTGGCACAGCGTGCACACAACTTTGGATCTGCGGGCTTTGTTCTGAATTGGATCTGCAGACAATAATGCCAAGTATTACATTTTCTCTCAGTTTTATTATTTCAAATGTATTTGACCCAATCAAATGGTATTGGAAAAAAATCATAGTCATCTATCGCAATAAGTTCGAAGTAATTTCAATGATTCTTTTAAGTATTTACTATTGTCATTAACCTTGTAGATACTATGGTCCAAGTACAATGAATATAAGTCAAGATTTCAAACAATATGTAGGCTTTGGTTTCGTTTATTTACATTAAATCTTTACAAAATAACGAGAACTCTTCATTTTACTTTCTGACAAAATACAACGAAATCTAATTAATCAAAATATAACATTGAAATTCATAATAACAAAAGCTACGGTGTCCATTTGTTATTTTTTATCTAATTTAAATAAAGCATCTTATGACATTATTTAATACTATGATAAAAAATATTATCATCAGGTAATATCTTTGTTTGAATGATATGATATAATAATTAGTAATAAATTGCACAAATTAGATCATTATTTCGTTATTTGTTGAACATTTGAATTGAGCTTGTCATTTGTGTTTTAATATCAAATATTAAATTGCGAACTATAGTCCATTTTTAAGTTGATATACTGACCCATATAAGTCGAATTACTACAAAAGGGTCAATAGTTCAAACAAATCTACTCCGAATAAAATTCATTGACAATAGAACTATCATTTTAATATCACACAAAATAGTAGATATCAACCAAACTTTGATGCATAACACAGGAACTTTACTTATTAAGATTTTGCCATAGTCTTTGTTTCCAATGCTTTACAATTGTCAATGTAAATATCGAACAAGAACTGAGAATTAAACTCATTTTATATTTTTAAATAAAAACTTCTAAAAGTAATCAAATTTAAAAAAAAGCCTATATGCTGTTTCACATTTCGAGAATGAGCTCTAAAGAAGGGACTAAATTTGGTGCATATCTAGTGTATAAAAATTGGTACATATATTATATAGAATAGAGAATGGAAACGGGGAAGGTGTCAAAGACCAAAGACAACCCGACCAAATAGCAGAAAACAGGCCAAAGCAACCTATGGGTCTTCAACGCACCGAGAAAATCCGAGGCGGTCTTCATCTGGCCCCTAAACAATAATGCATACTAGTTCAGCGAAATGGACGCCACACTAAACCCCGAAACAAACAAATGAACCAAAATAAAAATTAAAAAAAAAACACACAAGACTAACAAAGGCTAGAGGTTCCTGTTTCTCCCCCGGACACACACCCCATTATCTTGTATATTATAAGAGCATACACCTTAAGCACGGGGAGGCACTCTACTGTCTCCACGCGGCACTAATGACAAACCATGTAAAAAAAAAATAGAGAATGGAAAGGTTGGTAAGTATGGAAAGTCTGTTACATTGTAAAGATTGACTAAACTAGAACTGTCCAGAAAGAGACTAAAACGCCCCACAGCAACATGTATGTTTTGAAGCCTACACAAAAATTCAAATCATCATATCACCACTACTCGTCCAAACAGAAAATCCTGACAATATGCATCTCCATAATGTGATCTAAAACTCCATAAGTTTTATGAGAATCATGCAAGTAATGTAGGAGAAGTTGCGGACAACATATGGAACGAAGATTGGTTAAAAAATCCAAACAGCCATATCTTTCACATTTCTTGTACAAACAGAAATTCCTGATAATATGCACATCTCCATATAGTGATTTAACACTCCATTAAGTTTCATGAGAATCATGATTCTATGCAAACTTGAATTGATCACGTTTTTTTTTAACTCACGCTTGTTTTATGGTGGATATGAAATTGCAAACTGGGCTGAATTTAAACTTACTAAGCTTTATTTTTGACCTGATAATCTATACATCGTATAATAAAGAGGTGACTGAATTGTATTTTGATATTTTTTGCCGGCATCAATTATAGGTTAAAATTTTACTCCCGTTGAGTTAGGAAAACAGTATACGGATGTCTGCACTATATATATAAGAAAAAATGATACCGGCAAAAATGAAATACAACTCTGTTATTTCAATGTAAAACTTTGAATTTAATTTGAATAAAAAGATTTTTGAAATCTACAAACAAAATATTGTTGAAAGAATGAGACTTAAAATTAGTCCGCATCATAAACCTCACACTTATCCGTAGACACTCATAAATTGTACAAGAATACATATGGTTTAATCCAAAAGACAGATCGTAGGGTAAGACAAACTCGGGAATACAACACAATTCTATGATGCCATTTTGTGTATTTCAACAAATTATTTCTAGGCCAATCGTAAGGTAAGTCATAACTTTAACCCAAAGTATCACCAGTTCCAAGTAAGTACTGAAAAACGGATTTCTGGGCTGGTGTTTCGCTCGGAGTTATAACATCCAACAGCAATGACATCTACTCTAGTGTAGCAATAATAGTATACAAATTGTAATGCACTTATCTACAAATTAGGTCTTATCTAATAGTGCTGAAACGTGTGGAGTCAAACTGGTTCGAATAGTGTTTAAGTTACACGACACTCTTTCTGTAAATAACACAGAACTGTAGCAACCTTCATATATATGGGGAGGTTTGGCATGCCGTAAAACATTTGCATATGCCTGTACCAAATTATGATTATGACTGTTGCTTTCCAGTTGTTCTGTGTGTTTCATTGCCAACCCCAACACCCCCCTCCCCCCGGCCTTTCCCAGTTTGTTTGATTGTAACATTGCCCTAGGAGTTCACAAGCATGTGTCCATTGTGTGCATATTAATTGTGAATATTGTAAATTCGATCCATTTATAGTTCATACTGCCCATATAAATCATAGATTAAAAAAGAACTCTAAACTGTAAATGTTGTAAGCTTAAAAAAGAAACATCGATGCTTAAATTATATATATGAAATGTCACCGTTATCAAAATCAGAGCAATTCTGGATAATTCATAAATTGAGAGTCAGCGACAAAGTACTGTTTAAAGCATGCACATCTAGTACATGTTAAAGTGTTCATTTTCATTTTGTTATTTTTCGTTTCTTTGTTTTTTAATTTCGTTTCATTTGGTTTCGTTTCGTTGTATTTCGTTTCGTTTCGTTTCGTTTCGTTTCGTTTCGATTTCGTTTCTCACTTTATCAGTACCCACAAATATAGCAGTTCACTACCGTGCAATGTCATTTTTATGGACCACTTAAAGCAATATTGCCCACGGACCTTGGCTTTGGGCAATATTGTTGTTAAGTGTCCACAAAACATGATATTGTACTCATTAAAGTGCCATAATTGTACATTTCTGTAAATTATGTATGCAGTACCTGTTTATGGATACCAAAAATATTCACTAGACAAGATGTTTGTTTGACTTGCTGAAAGCGCTGGTCTACTATCCTTTATCTAAAACATGGACAGTGACCTCATTTTTTACAGAATTATTTAGGTCCGAAGTAATCGCAACCCACAGCCATAAAGAGTGTACTTATAAATACCCTCGAATATCTTGACAAAACATTTGAAACATACAAATTTGTGTGAAAACAAATACAAAACCAATTGAAAAGTCAATTACACTTATTTGATAATGATGGCTTATCAAATGGCGTATCAGTTCAAAATTGGTCATTTGAATTATATAATGGAATTTAAAATTAAAATTCTGACATGTTGATCCGGATTAAAACATTTATCGTTCTATTTGTTTTACGGACAGTTGGGGGCTATGTAAAGTAAAGAATTAAATGTATACATTCTTTAAAGTAAAAATATCAAGCTCGTTATACTGTTGTCAGTGTATTGGGGTGTTGAAGACAAAAACATGACTTTATTTAATATATAAATATATTGTAACAATAATCTGATATTTATTAGAATTCGGGATTTTAATATTGATTATAACAAAGGACTTAGATATATGGAGATGTCAATTTCTGTATTCATTAAAAATGCCTCCTGGGATGATGCCTCTGCTGGTGGACCCTTGAAATGCGTCGTATACAGCATAGTATAAATTTACAATATCTAATATTAGTATCTTTGGATTGTTATTTTTAAGTATTAAAATTTCAATATTAATGTTATACTATCTCTTTATACTAAATTTCTTTAGTCATTTGTTCTTCAACCTTTTGGATTTTTACTTGATTTTCAGTATATGAGGCTTTGAGCACAACTGATGAGTCGTAAATCGACGAAATGTGCACATTTTGTGCATAAAAATTGGTATCAAAGAATTATATCATTACAGTTTTTACTTTCTGTATTCAGTATTTGGTGCCAAAATTATTAAAAGGTTTATGAAATCCCTCTTTGAATTTTTGAACTTTACTATTCTATATCTATTTAAGTCATTAATTTTTTGTTCATTAAAAAAAAAACATCAAAAATTTGATGCAAACTAAATAACCCGCGAAGCGGATTATGTTCAGTGTGCATAACATTTTTTATGTTATTTCGAATGAAAAAAAAATAATGACAGCTGTTCCTTGTAATTAAATTTAAAACTAACGTGTGAAGTCCTCAAAAATTGACTTTTAGATCGGCGTGACATTCACTGTCAAGGAGAAAATTTTGTTTATTGAACAATAAACACAAAATCCATCACCATTCAGAAACGACGTTACATCCAAAATTAAATTATTAATTGTTAACAACTATTCTCTATCCTATAAACTTAATTTAAACCCTCACATTGCAGGATATTACACTTATTGTACCTCATATGAATTATTGAATGTAATACTAAATTTGATTGGTTATTGCTATCATGTGACTCGACATGAAAAAATCTTTATGTTTTCCGTAATTAATCATATTCCACACCTTCCAAAATCTCGATACTATTCGAGTATTGATACAAAGTAAATTTCACGGAAAATTGAGTAAAAGAGTTTAAAAAATCATACGATAAATGGACACGATAATTAAAAATCTGTTGTATGGTGTTTGAGGCATACACGATGATTTATTCACAGAAACACTATGATATTTCCTGTGTGAATAAATCTTCAGATTTTCCATACACAAATGTCATATTATGTATTTCTTGTGTGAATACATATTCATATTTTCCAACAATCATGTAATACATGTAAATGAATATTGTCTTCATGCAAGATCGGGGAAACCACACAGTGAACATCACGAGATCTTTAACCATGAATAGCAGACTATCCTTTCTGTTCCTGTTTATGAGAGATTTGTTCAATGTCTTTTTAATACTCTTTTCAGATCAGAAATTTTTCATATTTCATGAAAATTATAATTAACAGATCAGTCGCATCATAGTTAGTTATTAAAAAGAATTATTAGAAAGGAGAATTGAATATAATCACGATAACTGCAGTATAATTTTAAGAATAAAATTCTTTGCTACCAATTTTGATGCACAAGATGAGCACATTTCTTCGATTTACGAAGGTATGAAATCGGTGTTTAACTTAAAATTTTAAGGAATTTCAACCGATATATGAAGAGCGCAGAGTATTTGAAAAATCGCTACTAAATGTGTGTTTTTTTTTAAGATTCTTGAAATTCTTTTAAATACAGTGAGCCTTTTTGGATGATACTAATAAAAATAACAATTTGATTTTACTTTAACTTATTATTTCCTTATTAATTTGATTCATAGATTTGCTTCTATTTCTTCCTAGGTTTACAAAGGGTGTACAAAACACCTAAGGGAGTTAACTCTTTAAAAATCAGCTGAACGTTTTAATCACAAACTATTGATAAGAGAAATCAAGTTTATCAATGATCACAATTAGTGTTTGTCAAACTGCTATATATCCAATGAAATTGTGTGGTTCAAATTTCTTGAAATTTTAAAATTTTTGTCAACAGGTCAAAGTTTTTATTTCGTCAAAATTTTATGAAAAGTAAACGAGCCACATCTATTTTAGCCAAAGTGTTGGGTACCCCCTTAAATTGACAAACTGTCTGCTGTCATTTTGGTAGTTTGCAAACACAATTGAACCGTAACATTGAATTTGATTTGTTGTCATCTATTAGAATAAACCGATTAATAGATGATATTTTCAATATATTTTAGTATGACATCATATTTCAGGAAATGCACAGTTTGTAAGTGTTTTACTGTTTGATCGGGTGACGTGATTTGACAAATAAAAAATTCCAAAAATATGATATTATAATACATATATTTATTAATACACTTTACATAAAGCACTAGAGTTTTACAATGTAACATTTCTGTAGAGGTTCTGTAGAATTTCTGTCATTTATACTGTAATATTGTTAAATTGACCATTGGATGGAATTCAGTTTTAAAGTTTGGAATATTAAGATTCAAAAGTTTTCATGTGATTTCCGAACATTGATGAAATCATTTGTCTCTCTCTCTCTCTCTCATATATATATATATATATATATATATATATATATATATATATATATATATATATATATATATATATATCAAAAACGATTGACCAAAATTTATTTGTACACTTAATCAAATAAAACTATACATTGAATAAATCATAAACTTCCATTTTTTCTCTTAAAACACATATTTTTTGGAAAATAAATTATTTTTTCTACGCATAAACTTGAGAATGCTCAGAAAAAAAATGTTTTTTTTTACCTGTAGAGGCGTAACTAAAAACTCACATATTTAACTCCAGGAAAAAGTGGTTAATCGAAAAATTACCATTTTTGGTGAATTACATCACTTGGTAATAGAAAATGATTATTTCACATAAACTATATTGTCAATAGCGTATTTTACGGAATATAACCAACGAAGGGATCGAGAGAACCTTGTACAGAATAGAAAACGTCGGTAAAATGGAACAAGATGATACTCTTCGGAAAAGCTAGAAAACAACAATTTTATTTCTTATGATTTTTACAAAATGTTTCAAATTAAATATTTTTTGCGATATCATGTACTTATCAAAATATTGGAATAAAATTTTATTGTAGTATCATGTAACTCTTAAAGTGCACGGAGGTGTCACAAAACGGAAGGAAATATTTTTAAACGTAGTAACGGATTCTAATTCAAGTATTTTTATTTTATTTGATACTAATTTAATTAAAATTTATATCGCCTATAAGTATACATTCACAAACATACGCCTAAAACAATTAATCATTAGGGTGTTAATTTCCGATCATATCAATGTTCAACTTAGCCACATATACTAAAATTATCATTTATATTGGAAATGTGCCTTCATTTCTCCTTTTAATAGAACTTGAAGTTTTTGTCTCTTCTTCAATTTTATTACTAAACATCCATTTCTGCGATTTCGCAACAAAATGTCACACAGAGCCGAAAATGAACAAATGAACGTTTGACGCACATCACATTCAAATTTTAACAGAACATGAACATAAACTTTGTTTTTTACATCAGATTTGAAAAATATTTTCGAAATGTGCAATTTGTTGGCATTTTTATTCATAATGCACGTATATTAATGTATTTAGAATTATGAGAATTATACGAAATTTGCGATTTCTCAGTAAAATGTCACACAGTCAAAAATGACGGCGGAGATCCAATTTGACGTTAGAAAGGGAAGCGGCCTACCAGGATTTTATTTCTTAAATGAATGTCGTTGTTACACATATACCATATATGTAGAATATAAATTTAGATATTTTAGACATGAAGTCATAGGTAGAAAGATAAATTTAACAACCACAAAAAATGTAAAAGACTTCCAGAAATGTTAAATAAATAAACACAAAAAACACAAAAAAATAAATTAAATAAACTGAGAAGTTAATTTCTCAATAACAATTTTTTTTATAAATTCTCAGTGGTCACCCTTCAAAGTGATAACAAAAAATAATATTTCTGAAACAAAATAAATAGCATAGTAAAACATCTCGCATAAATCTATCGTATTTTTACCTCACCCTTACAAATTGATGTTGCGTTTAATGATACCAACATCTTGCGCGACGTCACTATACTTCGGATCCCAGTGGAACAAATCTATTCCTTAAGATCATCAATTAGATTTCCGGTTGTCTTTCTCGGATATCGGAATACATGTGTATTGTACGATAGGACGGTATCGCAGACACTAGACCCTCCTGTTTCAGAATAAGGATACATGAATACGCCAACTATATGTACATGTATAAAAAATATACGTGTTTAAATACATGTCCATGAATCTCAATATTTTAATAAACATTATTATTAATGATAAAAGAACAAAATGGTCTAAAGCAGAAGCAAATATCCAAAAAGTTTGAGAATATTAGTAATTTGTACAATTTTTTTTTCAGTTTTTAAAAACCTCAATAATAATTATAATTTTCGATGTAAAATTTCTGAAAAATAGCACATATGTATCTATGGTCAATTAATTCATAACAACAAGTAACATACGTCAACACAGTCCAATGTTATAGTTCAAAATGTTATGTTTACCCCAATTGTTTATTTCATACGTTAGAATGTTCTTTAAAAATCTAAATTCCGTTTGTTGATTTCTTCCACTGTAATTATTTTTGAGTCAGACGACCTGACAATATTTACTTCGGAATTTTTCACATTATTGATCCTGTTTGTTGATACCTTTAAGGTTTCCACTTTTGTATGTATTTTTCGATGTCGTGTTAAAGTGTAACACATGTAACACGTGATCCATACAATCAGAAAGATCGAACCGCATACCAGTATCCACCAAGGCCAATAAAGGTCCCGAATGTCATCCCAAATACTAGTATCAGATGATACAGAATTCGAATAACCTGCAATAAATTTAAAACATTTATAAGTAGACGACGGTATATAAAACAATACAAAATTGTACGTATATAAGTCTTATTACGTTTTAACTTTGTTTTAGGTGCCTCGGTGGCCGAGTGGTCTAGGTAGTTCGTCATGACTAATAATGATCACTAGCCTGTCAACACTGAGGTTGCCAGTTCGAATCTCTCACAATTGCCAATTTTCCTACCCAAGGTAAGTATTTCTCTCCGGGTACTCCGGCTTCCTCCACCAATAAAAACTGACCACCACGAAATAGCCAAATGTGTTGAAAACGGCGTAAAACCCAAACTAAATTTGTTTTACTTTATCATGTTTAAGCGACTTCAAGTTATCCCTCTTTCACTAATAGCACAAAAGTTCCCAAATCGATTTCATAATTCAACTGCTAATAACAAAAAATATACACCAGTTATTGTAAATACTATACAACAATGGCAATTCACTGAGTGCAATATCATGTATCATGGACCATTTAACAGCAATATTGCCCAAGGGCAATGGCCGCAGGCAATATTGATTTAAGTGGTCCATTCAACATGAAATTGCACGACAGTGAAGTGATATAATTGTTTTATTATAATTCACTCATAATAGGAAATCCCCTTTCTAAACAATAGTTCACTGTGCAATATCACAAAATACGGACCAGTTTGAAACACATTGTTTCTTTATAAATCTAAAAGTACGAAAAGTAATAATTCGGAATATCTGTGATTTGCATCCAAATTTGTAAGGGGCCACAATAGGCATTATAATTTGCCACTGAACAGCTGATTGGATAATTGATAACAATAACATGTTAATCAATAGCATCACGTACCACAAGAGTAAAGAGCGAAAAAACAAACATAAAACACGAATGATTCATGATATTCTCTATTGTCAAGAAATACTGCAGACAGTTTTAGTTATTTTTATCAGGTTTTAACTTGCCAAAAAAGCATAATTTTTTACCCTCAGTCAATAACTTACACTGTAAATAGTAAAGAAGGGATATGGTTGATAGATCCACACATATACATAGCAACATTTTAAGCTTTGGAACGGAGCTTTTATTGCTGTTCTTCATCTTAAAGTCAGTACGGCCTTCGAAACAGAAAAATCTTACTTCCACTTAAAATTAAAGACGCCGTCAGCACCAGTTTTAGCGGAATTATTTGATAAAGTCAATTAAGAAGGACACAACTGCAAATTTGTGTATATTCATATTATTCCTTTGGCTTAAATTTTTATCAATTGAGTGGGTGATTTTAAATATTGATTAATATTAATATTTTATAATGATTCTGTTACAAAATTAAGAAATGAGGTAATCTGGAGACTACAATTTTTCACTTTACCAAGACGAATGATTTCCATCCCCTACCACCAACATTGAATTCACAGTATTGGGATGGCAAGGGAAAAAGATACGAGAATCCCTAACAATTATCCCAAATTTGTAAGAGATGATTGAGCAGTATATATGCACCAGATATGTATCCGTTAGTTGAAGTTGATGTGTCAGCTGTCGTGGCTGATTGGGTTATCGATCCTGTTGTTGTATCTGCTGATTGTGTAGTTGATTCGGTGGATGACTCTGTTGTAGACGGTTCCGTTGTTGTTTGAGTATCTGTTGTTACTGAAATGGAGAAAATATTATTTCAGTTTATATTATTTACCAATGAAGGTACTTGGGAATGTACGAGCAATTGTTTCAAACTGCAAGTTTGGCACGTAAGAAAAATAATATATTGTAAAAGCCGAAATAAAACAAAAACTCTAAAAGAATGACATTGAGTATATAATATAATAATTTAAGAATTACCTGGATTAACAGGAGTAAATACCATCCTGGTATAACCTGATCCTTCATTGTAATATTCATTGTCCTTGCTGGAATCACAAAATACTGGGAAGAACGGATCAAGCGCAAACGATAGATATAGTGACATTGTTATTGTTCCGTCAGATTCTACCTTATATCTCTGAAAAACAAAAGTATAGACATCGGAAAAATATTCAAATTATTCAACAACTTCAAGAACACTTTGTGTTTTACTGTAATATCTTATGAAGATGTATTCTTCAGTTGTTTGATACACTCCCGGTAAAAACAATTAATAATGAATATTCAGTAGTTTTACTGGTTGACATTCTATTTAGAATTCATAACCGGCCAGTATAGCGGTTAGAAATTAGCGATGCAAATGTTGCAAATTATTTTTTCATTTCCTTGTCGTAGCTAAATATTGTGGAGTAGATATCTGCAGCAAATTTCGCTCTTATGGAACATTATGAGAGAGGGAAAATTTCAAAATAGGTTTCTGACCTGAGGATTTTTCAGTTCACCTGAACATTTAATATTACACGCGTTGAATTACGCATAGCTGTATATTTCTATATATATTAACTCAGACAACCACTTAATCAAACACCTTCGTCAATACCCATATTCTTTTATCGTTATGCCTATACATTTTCCGCAATTTTCAATATTTAGTTTGGTTTTATTTTGCAACATGGATTTTAGTTTCTAATTCTTTTGGCTTATAGAATTTCCGAAAAGACGTACATTTGTAATTTGTAAATATTTGCATCCCGTCTATTGAAAATAATACTGTAGACGATATCATCATAGCAGTACATCTCAATATCGATGATATGTTAAGAGGCAGGTATATAAAAGGGTAGACCGAGTCAATAAACGTACCCCACAATAAGGCCATTGTGCTGAATCGTACATCTCAACCACTATAAAATCACCTGAAGAAGGAGTGTCTCTGCTCTCTGCTGTCCAGTGACTTAGACATGAAAACAAACCATAAAAAGGATTTGCTGAAATAGGTACAGATTATGTGAGACTCATAATAGGAAGGTATATAAAACAGATTTTGCATGTTCGATGTCAAACCGAATAATAATCACTAAGCAAGAAAACATACTGAATATGTCACAAATATTTTTTCGGTTTATATGCAGTGTTATGAGGTTTGGGTACCCACAAAACCGGTTTAACACCACCAATGTTCAGTATCTGTATCAAGTCAGATTATCCCGACTCTCTGTTGTGTTAATGTTTGGTGTTTATCTTTTATGTTTTGTCTGTTGGGTTGCTTTGATTGATTGGTATGTTATTGATTATCCAGTTTGTTGTTTATGAGTATCTTTAAGGAAAACGGAACGAAAACAGTATTTCTGAAAACACACAATCCTTTTTACATACCTTTATTGACAAGTCCAAATCCGTAACAACTCTTGAGAGATATTGTGTCAGAGTTGACGATGGCCATAGAAGATGTACTGCTAGAGCAATAATCAGCATTTCCACCCTCACTAAACGTGTAATAATATGTCTCAGATGAAAACGGACAGTTGGTGTAACTTGATCCATCTGAAAATTTGTAATTCTGGTAATTGTTGTCTTAAAAAATAATGGTTACTTCCTATTTTGGACTATTGGAATTGATATCCGTTTTAATAAAACGTATCACAAAATACCGAAATAAATTTGATGCACTGTATGGCCATTTCGTTACTAAAAACTTTCAACACATTTTTAAGAAAAAAATACGTGGCATTGTACATGTATATAATAGATAAAGAAGGCCAACTCTAAGAAAAATATATGTAAATATTAGTAAATGAATTACTCGAATGTACGTTTTGTAATGTTGAACAATTAATAAATAAAATTAATAATATTGTTCATGAGATTTCTGAAGAAAATTGTATATTTTCAAAAGTTGATTTAGAAATATAAGAAATTTGTGTGTCCTTTGGGGGCAAGAAATCATGCTAAATGCCAAATAAAGAGTTGAATTATGTATAAGGTGGGATAAATTATTTAATATGTGTTGATTTTATCTGTTTGACAAACTTACACTTTGTGAGAGCAAAGCTCTTCGTTGATGATGTAAAGCGACTTACACAATCGGCTGCATCACTCAAATATACGCTTAAATTCTCTGAAATGTATTTTTTTTCTTGTTAAATGCATGGAATATCGCCTTTACTTACAGTGCATACATATTACTCTCAGAGTCTTGGTGAGAAATTCAAAGAGAAAGGAATAGTTTCAAGACAGGTATAAATGTATTTACGGATGAATTAATTTTGTGCGGAATCTCAAAAACGTTTGAACATTAGAACCAGTTGAATCAGAAGTTATAACTTATGCTATTAATATGTTATGAGACATTTAAATTATACTTAATACATTTTATATTTAGGCTGGTATTTAGTCAAATATGCTTGATCTCAAATAAAAACGTGGTGGCTATAAGGTTAAAAGGTACTTGCGCAATAGTTTTTTTTCTAATTTGTTATATAGGATTTTGTATTTTGAAAAATTGACTTTAGAATCTTTAATTACTGAATGCTGAATTTCGAAATAGGAATCTCGCACACCCATCTGTTCGTCGAGAATTGATGATATGAATCTCAACTTTGGTTTATTATTGTTATTATTTTATTGTTAACCTTTCTGCTTATTACCATCATGCTTTTAGTGCTTCATTTTGTGCTTTGTAATTTATTGTATGTGTCTTGTATGTTGTATTTGTTATAAATGTCCTGTATGTCGGTTAAAAGCTCAGTAGAGCTTATGTTGTCTCTGTTTGTATACTCTGCCGACTCTAAATAAAGCTTATTTATTATTATTATCTAAATAAAGCTTATTTATTATACTTTGCCCCGCGATTTTACCGAACTGTAATTATTTTGTTCTTTTTTTTCAATGTCTGACCTCTATATTTTCATGAGCCATTTGGTTCTGGTCTTTTGGTAAGTCCGGTTGCTCATTCTCGAAGGCAGTCCACAGCCGATATTGTTAAATATCAATCAGTTAAGAAGTATATTTAAAGTAAATGACGCGGATAAAATTGTAAATCATAATTAATTACTAAAATTACCATAATATTCCCTGATAACATTATCGAACTGTTTGAAAGAATGGCAGATCCGAACATTATTACTTGTACTATAAATATTGCTACCGGAGTAATACATCAGATAATAGTAATATCCTGAGGAAGGATCATAATATTCACTCTCACACGTGGGTGATGAACCTGTTAGGAAAAAGGAAAATAATATAATATAATCTAAGTAATATAAAGTACTAAGTTAAACTTTTAATTGTGGCTAAAATTGTATCAGAAGCAATGGATGGAATAGACCAAACAATAACACCTGATCCAGTCCAATTCTGAAATATTATAGACCAATATGATTATAAAAATTGACTTTACTGCAGTATATGTGCGTTTTAGTTCCACCTATATTTCTATGGTATATATCTTTTATGCACATATCATATTATTAAACATATACCATACGTAGATCCAGTAGACGTATAATAATCCGTAATTGAATAACCGGAATCAAACTGTCGTTTTATATCTTCAGTGACGAACCAGTAGGTAACTCCTGAGGTTGCCGGCGTCCATGAGGAAGGGAATCCGGAACCGGAACATGCAGACGATACAATCTGTACTGTATAAATTAAAATTAAAATTGAAATATGATTTTTAAGAAAAACGATATAAAAAAAAATATTAACAAAAGAGAAACACTGAAATTTAATATGTCCTAAAATCTGTATAAATCTATATTTACCTGTGTCGCTTACAATAATATACTTTTGGGTAAACCAACGGGATTCTTTTGTCGTTTTCTTTTAAACGCCTAAACGAATTTTATTTGGAACTATTGTTATAAATAGGCATGATAGTGGTAATCTGTACATGTATTATGACAAAACAGATGCTGGGGCGATATACAAGAGAACTCATATGTGATATTTAAGTTTTCAATACAAAATTATTTGTATTGGTACTGCAAAGAGGTTTTTGATAGATTGAACCGTGACAGAATATACCAGGTTATATAAGTTTAACCTATTTGAAAAACTGTAAAAAAAATTTCCCACACAAAAATATTTTCTTCATTTCATATCTAATATAGTTTAGGAATTAAATTTGACATTGCAACGTCTCAATAAATCTCCTGCACATTACTTACGTCAATTCTATAAATACGCTGTACCCATTACATGGAATTGATAAAATCCACTTCACAAAACAGACCATTTTTAAATTCAAATTTATAATAGAATACAAAACCTCTTTTCGGACCGATATAAGGCCCCGAAAAATCCACTTTCTGTAAATTCATATATTAATTATTTAGTAATTTCATGACTTTATAATTTCTGATCCATGTTGAATGTCATGCCGTGCAGACTTTAAAGACCTTGGATTGTCCAAAATCTCAAACTCGTTAAATCATTTTTCATTATGTTTGTATGGTTATGTCTGTCACTGATTGTGACGAAGGTGAGGAAATTGATCTACTTTCGTGACTTGCTCGATATAAACAACAATGACATGTGCTATATATTTATATAATTGCTCAAAATCATTAGTCTATTGATATTTTTACTGAATGTTTTGTTTCTTGCAATAATTTGTTCTTCTCTGTTTTTTTTCCTTTATTCTATTTCATCAGGCTAATATGGATGTCGAAGTTAATAATTTATTTAACGTCAAGGGGAAAATATGACATGCATTTTCAGGACGAAAACCAGTTAACAATGTCATAAAGGTAATCTAGGACATACAGGGCTTCCCAACAAAATCCTGGAACAAAATCCCTATTAATGATCGTGTATGTACATTTTGTAACTCCAAATTAATTAAGTCGTTATATATTTTTTTGTAAAACCGATCAGATACAGCTTCTGTGAGCGAAATGTTTCCCTGAATATTATCGAAAATCTCACAGGGACGATAAAATTGTGGGGATGCTCTCTTTTTGTAACAAACGGGTATTAAATAATTTGGCTATATTCATCCAAAACTTTGTAAAATATTGTAACATGCTATTAAATTGTTGATCACTATTTACTCACCGAGGCTTCTTATCTCTTCACCAAAAGAAAATTTTCTAATATACCTTCAAAATTGAACCACGTGGTTTGATCAGACCGATGGAGTTTAGCATTGTAATTTTTCTTTCGAAAGATCAAAAGTATTACATATAATTAAATTCGAAAAGTGTATCGTTCGTTCGTTTTTTTGTTTGTTTGTTTGTTTTTTTTTTTTTTTTTTGTTGTTACTGTTTTGGTTTTTATTTGTTTTTTGTTTTTTTTAACTAGCTATGTATATTGTTCAATTATATGTATTGATATTTGTAATCAATAACAACCCTATGTTCGCCATATGTTGTAGTTGTAGAAAATGCTTGCCTCTTGTTGCAGAGTTAACTGCCTGAGTGTTCTAATAAAATCTGAAATCTGAAATCCAATTTATTCATCACCATGTTCATTTATATTTATATTTATATTCAAATAGATGACCAAAAATTGTTATTAGACAGATTGGATGTTTGTTTGTTTAGTTGGGGTTTTATGCCGTTTTCAGCATTTTTGGCTATTTCGCGGTGGCCAGTTTTTATTGGTAGAGGAAGCCGGAGTACCCGGAGAGAACCACCGACCTTCGGAAGGAAAATTGGCAGTCGATTGGAGTCGAACACACTCCGCCACAGGCGAGATTCGAGCGTTGACAGGCTAGTGATCATTAGTAGTAGACCACTCGGCCACATTAAATGTAGAACTACATGGCATTGCAATATCTGATATACATAATTGGATCCTATAAAAGTCATCAAATATCCCAGCATGTAATTTAGCGAGTTTTGTCTATACGGCTTGTAATTTAATAAAACATTAGAAATATGCAAGAAGGCTAACTACCTTTGATGACCTATTGTATTTTAGTACGTAATTGCTAGTCTATGGAATATTAGACACTCGTATAATCATTTTCGTTTATATTTTGTTGTGTAATATATGTCATGAATTGTGACCAAGGCTAGAAAATTGATCTACTTTTAAAGCCTTTCCAATAAAAATTAACATAGTAAATTAAATGAAGTAATTTGAACCTGTTTTTTCTGACTTAATTTTTTAAATATTTTATCTAATACTGAGTTCATATTTTCTTTGTTTTATCAACTTTTTAATTTATGTTTTTATACACAGGGGCCCGACTTATGGATATTTATTTCTTTTTCATTTTACTTTCTTGTTGTTTATTTCATGAGTACTTTCAATAAATATTTACTATTACAACGAATATTCTGCGTTTATTATCTACCCACGTCCTTATACTAAAAAATCTTAAAGGGATATAAGCCGCCATTTTGGATTTCCTACCCCTGCTACGATTAGAATCAATTAAAAATACTTCCATGTGACAATTTATTTCATATCTGCTCTCAATCTCCTCCAAAATGAATTATCTTAAAAATCCAGACATCATTTTACCAAGATGCTTCATCAAACTCTTAAACTCGATAAGCGAAGTCAAAAGTTCGCTGATTTCGGGTCGAAAGCAACGTTACTATGCATATGTCAATGAGAATCGGAATTGCTTCCCTTTGACATGCAATAGTGAAGTAACGAGGAACGTTGCTTACGACGCGAAATATGACAACTTTTGACTTCGCTCATCAAATTATCGAGTTTAAATGTCGAATCTTGGTAAAATGGTGATTGGACTTTGGAGATCATTCATTTTGGAGGTGATTCAGGCAAATATGAAGTAAATTATCACATGGAAGTATTTTTTATTGATTTTAATCGTGGCAAGGGTAGGAAATCCAAAATGGCGGTTTATATCCCTTTAGGATTTTTTTAGTACAAGGACGTGGATAGTGTATAGCACATTGATAATAAAGCAGAATATTCGTTGTTATAGTAAATGTTTATTAAAAGTACTTATGAGATAAGACAACAAAAAATAAAATAAAAAAGAAATAAATATCCAGAAGTCGGGTTTTTATATACATAACACACATATAAACGCAGCATAGATAGAATAGAAAAATTAATGATAGGACATTGTTTATTAAGCAATCAAGAATTTCTAAATTGGCGTATGTAAAAAATAAACGTAGTCACAAAATACAATGGAAACGACATTAAAAGAATCTAAAAGAAAAACCCTAAATAGTAGACCATTTTTGTTCATGTAAACGATCATTTATGTCCGATTTAATCTTAATTATCAAAATTCCACAATATTCTGATCAAACAACAAAATTGATAACAGGAAAAAGGTCACACAATGACATACCAATCAATCAACACTACCCATCAGATAGAACCCCGGACAAAAAATGACATAACAGAGCACAAAACACAAACATAAACATAACAGAGAGTTACTGTAAATTCGGAAATTATTGCGATGTTTTTATGATTGCGAAAAATGCGACAGGGTTATAATCGCAATAATTTAATTTCGCATTTTGGAATTTTTTGTATGAATGAATCGGAATTTTTCTCAATATCGCAAAAAATTAAAATCGCATTTTGGTCTAAAATGACAAAATCGCAATAATAAATGCATGCAATAATTTCTGAATTAACAGTAGTATAGTCTGACTTTGTCATCTTGGTACAGTAGGGTTAAACCGCTTTCACGGGTTCCCAAACCTCGTCCTTATATATATGACAATACTAAACTTAAGTTCGTTAAGACTAGATTGTATACCTTCATACACGATCGTGTCAGTTTTAAATTCCCTGTGTGGAGCAATTTAACACACACGTATTGGTTTAAGTCGAATTCGTTTAGTTTAAGTGTCAAACGAAGAATTAATTACCAACTGAATGGTTGTTAATAGGAGAATTACTTCAAGTTTTTAAGTGACCCATCAATTTTATTTACATATATTATTTCATATCTAAAGTCCAGTTACGTATTTGTATTACTTATGGGTTTATGTTTGTCTTTATGATAAATTTTATTTCCAATTGAACATTTTATTATGAAATTTTAATCACTGAGTCAAATATTACTAATATTTTCTGTTTAAATTGTTTCATTTTAGCTCACCTGGCTGATAGGGATATTGGCATTTACGTAACGTAAACTTTACTTAAACAATCTGTTCCCTGAACCAGTGAGCAAAGTAGAATTAAGCTGTGATGAAATTATCCTTGGGTGGTCCCTATTCAAAATTGAGTCCGGAATTTTAACCATTATGGTCAACATTATTAAAAGTCAGCCAAAAAGTATTGAAATATTTCCTCTTTAGAAACTACTGAGCCAACTAAGACCAACTTTGGCAGAATATTCCTTTGACAGTTTGTCTTAGGGTCCGGATCTTAGACAGTTGCTACGAAAAATTGAGACTTTGGCCAAAATATGTTCGAAAATCGTCTACTGAAACTACCCCACCAATTAAGACCAATTTCGTAGAATGCTCCTTATTTTATCCTCGTTCGAAATCTAATCCTCGGGTTTGGACCTGAGGTCGATAATAAGGATAAAAACAGAACATATATTTTTCTCAGAACCTAGGCAAATGAATGTAAATTTTGATCGAATGATTCTTTTCATTATGTCTGGGTCTGGATTATGACCATTATGAACCACCATTACTAAATTTAAAAAAAATTAACTAAAAGATATTTCCGGTCAAATTGTACTTATATTAATGCCAAATGTGGTGTTTTTATATTTTTTTCTTATTTCCTGATCTGTTGAAAAA
The DNA here is from genome assembly GCA_028015205.1 of Mytilisepta virgata. Taxonomy (NCBI): domain Eukaryota; kingdom Metazoa; phylum Mollusca; class Bivalvia; order Mytilida; family Mytilidae; genus Mytilisepta; species Mytilisepta virgata. The sequence continues at coordinate 26,798,655 of CM051515.1, forward strand.
ACTACTTAGAGGTTACAGAGTAAACCTTCTTACTCTATTTAATAAGATATCGTGTATAGTATTCTAGTCGTACAAAGAGGGGGGCGTGTGCATGTCTACATATTTCAGGGACAATATTCGTGCCAATTCAAATATAATGGAAATAATTTTTTTATTGATATTTGAATACAAATTTGTATGGCAAAAAACACTTGACCGTTCCATTTCTTACTGCTATTCTTAATATCAGTATATCGCTTCTTATGTTCCGGGCTCCTAATTTTTCTTCTATAATATTTCAATCAAAATGGCTCAAACTTGACGTCATATAGCTCTAACCCAATGTTTAGTTGACTCTAATGACAATGTATTTCCTTTAAAGTGAATATTACAAAGTCCCTGACTGAATTTTCGGGGTACCAAGTCAGACTAAATTTTTCACAAAATCCACCCAACTGGAACCCTTGAATTCATATAGGGATTTCCTGTAATGATCTCCCTTTGATGACCAATCCAAACAATGTATCATTACTCCGCTTTAACTAAGCTTTTTGAAATTTAAAATCTCTGTTTGTACATTGGAAATGTGGCTTATTATCAGAATAAAAAAACCTTTATCCTATGTAAAAAATATAACAATACACACCATGTCCAAACTTTGGGTACATTTTTTATATAATTATCTTCTAGCCCCACGAATTTGTTTTTAGAATAATTAGGAACCCTGAACCTTAGTTCAACGTTTTATTATGAAGACATAAAGCGTTTGCTGTGCAGTGTTCTTTAAGGCTGATTGACGATAAAAGTTAGTATTCGAATTTTATCTCCGGTTTGTTGTTTCATCAACAATTACCCCGTTTTTCCTTCATTTTCCATTTTGACCTCCTTGCATATGTCAATTAGATAAAATGAATTTGTTAATCGAAAATTGTGTTACATTTCCATTTAATTGCAAAGAAAGGAATACAGAACAAGAAAAAAAAACCACCAACAATGCACAAAAGATTCAAACAAAAAGGATACTAAAAAGGTTATTCAAATCAATATCCAAATATTTTCAAATTGCCACGAAATGTAAAAAGATATATATCCAGGGCAATAAGTATTCTTATTTTTTCACCAATGTTTCATTTGTCAGTTAAAAAAAGATAATTTGAGTTGAAGTTTGCCTTCTTAAAGGTTTTACAAACACAAACTTTATAAAATTATTATACAACCGACATTATTAGGAAAGAATCATTTGCTTTCATTTTTATGCTAGAACACTTTCAAGAAACAAGCTAACATTGTTTGTATTCGATTTCTTTTTCAGCATTCAAAGTTTGAAAAATAGAACCTACTTGTTATCGACGATGGAAGCTAAAGAAATTTCAAGTATTCAGCATATTGTCTTTTAAAAAAAAATGTTCAGACCTGAAAGCTTGATGTTAGCATCCACTTTAGAAGCAAGAGTACATGCAGATAAACAACCAAGAATTAAGACTGAAGTATAACATATCCCAACATTACTTGTCCAACATTGCAAAGACTGACTGTTTCGACTTACATTTGACATAAACACATATAAAAACCATTTAAAATTAAATAATGATAGAAATAGAAATAATTGACACTTTTATCAATTTACCAAAATTTTTCATCTTTAAATATTAAAAATGATTAATTCATTTACCTTGTATCATGGCAAATATGTACACATGTGCAGATCTTATTCCAAGTTCAGTTGTCATTTTGCTCGACAAAATTCTACAGAATTCTGGGTTTTAAGAAATTTCATATTCATTTAATAATGTAAAATAAACCAATTTAAAAACAAAACACGTCATAATGTAAACATATATTAATTTAAATGTTGAAGAAGAATGGGTAAAAATCCAAAAAACTGATACTTCAGGTTCCTTCATAACAATAAATTTATTTGTGGTATTTAAAGTGTTTTTATATAGTCTTAAATCAGCGGTTTAATATCACAATGGAAAATATACCTATATGACTAATAAAATTTTATCCCTTTTGTCTTCATTCGAACTTATTTTATCATGTGGCATGAGTTAAATATAATGTGACATGTGACTAAATACACAATTTATATTAAAATTTTTATGAAAATGAAACGTATATAAAAACCCTTTTTTATAATCATGAATGTAATAAAATTATATCGTATAGTCGACAGGAAAATACAGTTGTCACAATTCGTTCAAAGTGTAAACTAATTGCCACAAAATTATGTTCATCCATTTCAAGGCAAACGATTTGCCAAAACAGAAACTCTTTTGTATCACACTTATTTAAAGTTTTATAAGTGACAAGTGAGGTTTTCGGATTTTTTTTTCTTTCGAAAAAGGGGGGGGGGTGGGTATGAATTTTTCACACTGTCTTATCGATTCCGTACTCTTTTGCCGATATACATTTCATTGACTTGGAAGTTTTTGCATCAAAAGTTCTATGAGCACATTTACGAAATGATTCATTGCTCAACTGTACAAGTTGGAATTGTACCGCCCAGCTACTTCTAATAAGTTTAGCATATTTATTCCTACAATACTAAAAAATCAGTTTGATGACAAAATGTTTCGTCTTTGAAATCATACTTAAACTGTAATTGGTTGTGGTTACCGCCTTGAATTATTTATGGCAAACGACATCTCATACGTAAAAAAAGACCGATGTTGAATATTGCTTCTATTTTAACAGTTCCATTGGCGAAGCCGTTTCTGATGAGATCTCTGAACAAAGTTTCGGTAGTGATCAAAGTTAGCTATATAGGACATGAAAGCCATCTTGAATTTCATAGAAACAATTTACAGCTTTTCTAGCAGATACGTTGCAGATCAAAATTTGGATGTGAGGTAGACACGAATATAGTGAGTTTTGATGGATAAAAAATTCAAGTTGTGCAGTGTACCAACGTATAAACAGTCGAGTGCTAGTAATTAAAATTTCAAATGACTATGACTTCAATACATGTATTTACAACTGTACTAAATTTGTGATGTACAGTATAATAACCAGAAGATTCAATATCAAATTATGTGGATCGTCGTGGAAGTAAGAATTGTTAGATAAGATTGTTATTGTTGCCACAACTTATACAAATTACACTATCCCACCTGCAACAATGAAAGCCTTATCTAGTTTTACAGTTGAAACGAGCACATTTTGACTCTGCTATCTAAATTATGTACTGTGCACTCTAATTTTCAGTTCTTTCAAGCGGTCATCTTGTTGACCTTTATTGTTGTCCATTTTGTTGTTTACTTTTTTGTAGATCTGTAGATCTGGTCCATGTTTCACAAACGTTCGTATGACTACGATTTAGACTGGTTCCATGACTTCAACAGAACAAATAAACTGAAGACTGGAAATTAGATCACACTTAAGACGAATTGTTGTCGTACCTGAGACACATGTTGTTCCCTAAATGCTTTAATTTAACTGGGGTCGGAATAAATGACATCCAAAACTTCCATTAAAATGAATTCTTGTTGATGAGTATTGCCTACAAACGCATTAAAACCAGTGACTTACTAGCAAATGACAAGAATAAATCAACCGTAAAAATCATACGTAGATGTGGATTTCATTATTCAGGTATTGACGATCTTATTAATTTATGGTTCCATAATGCCTCTGTGTTATGATTAATATATGTATCACGTTTATAAAATGGCACAAGAGATGGATCTTTGCGTATCATATTCATCCATTTGTTTATTTCTTGAATTTTAGTTAATTGTGCCTCTGTAGAACCCAAAATTCCTAAATTGGATTGTTTTCTTGTATTCAATTTATGAACTGGTTTCAATATTTCAACTTTCGTTTGCCTTTGTCTATATTTCTTACAAGCATAAAATATACAACATATTAACATTGTTACTAAGACAAGACTGCCTCCAACCAATATCCACCAAGGCCAGTAGAGGTTACGAATATTATCCCATATATTATCTGTATCTGAAGATGAAGGTACTGAAATAAAATAATAGTGAAAAAACTGTATAAATCTTTTACAAGAAGATACTCTCGAAGTTTTAATAGAAAATCATATTTTTGATGTACTAATAATAAAAACTATGAATAACTTCTGTTTGACATTAAACGACCATCGTAAATAGTAAAATGTATAAATGAAAAAGATGTTACCGTCGGAGATTGGACCTCACTAAGAGTATTCAAAACAGACTATTCAATGACCATTCTGGCTACTAGACAAATTGCTTAAGAAGAGAACATTTTCATAGGTTTCGGTAGCGCATACATTTGAACAACCGGCTTAACACCAACATTTTAGGGGGTTCCTTCAAAACAGTCCTTTGTGTCTGTTGTATTTCTGATTGTTGTTATTCAAACAGCATGTCTCAACATTTGTGTACGAGAAGAGACAACATTAGCAAATTTAAAATTAAATTTTACTTCCCATTTTATTAGGGACTTAAAATGTTTCATTCCCTTTGAGCTTGACATTATTGTTTAAGAAACAAAAACAAAAAATCAGGCGATGAAATTTGTTCCAGTAAAAATTCTTTCATTGTGCTTCTATGTACAGTGTGCAACATATATCAGACTAAGAATATCAACATTGTGTTACACATGTATGTGTTTTGATTGAATACGATCAAAACTCTGATATAAACAGATTGTCTATTCTATTAGCCTTAAACTAAGCTTTTAGATTTTACGCTTTTTCTGTGACTGTGATTGCCACAGTTGGCATTAGTGTTAGTCAACTGTTCACAAATGGGATTTTAAATTGACACAAAATTTAAGTGTTTCAAATATATTTTTGTAAATAAATAAATTCAATATAATATTTATCTAAAATGTCCACTTTTACACGCCACATTTGTAGTAGTTGATGTATCATGGCAAATTTCTTCCCTATAGATTGAATGAAACGGTCATACTGGTTTTAATTGTGCAAACAAAACACTATATATTAAAAAATAGTACATTGAACTAAGAAAAACTAGTTGGCGCGGTTAGTTGTGTTCTTTTTCCAAACACAAATATAATTAATTGTTACATATTCTACGTTTGAACTTGAGTTCGACACTACTAAAGGCCAATTCCTGAAAAAATATATTCCTGTTCATCAATGTACATTTTGTACATCATCAATGTACGTTTTGTACAATGTTGTTTAAGAAAAGAAAAGAAATATTTAAGTACTTTTTAAGCAAATGTACAAAGAAAACAACCCACACTCAAAGACAATCATACCACAAGTTTGCCCAAGTTTCTCTTGTAGTTTTAGAAGTGATATTAAAAGAATCACAGCACGGTCTAAAATAGTTCAATTGGCAATCTGGATCATTACTATATACAAGACGGAATTTATACACGTGTTAATTACCCGATTGTTCTACTGTAGTTGTTTCCATGTCTCCTGTCGTGTCGGCTGCAACTGTGGTAACTATTAAATGCAAAAAATACTTTAAAAAAATAAACCTAAACATGTTGTTTTAGACATTTTTTTTAAAGAAAAACTACTAAATTATTCAGCAAATAACCTTTAAGAAATTAGAGTTTGTTTTTACTTTTGCGGTGATAAAAAGTGTAACTCCATTTCTCCTACTGAGCCACAAGAATGGCGTTTTACAACGAAACCTTTGGTTAAAAAATCAATGTCCACCCATTCGGCATTTACAAGACTATATGTATATGGAAGTGATAAAGTATTTATTTTGCGGAATAAAATATAAATGAAATAATTCTAGACAACAATCCGTGTATACAGTTCACTATTTGTAACATAACTCTTTTTGACCACTTGCAACATTCTCACAAAATCTAAATCTACATCTGTTATTTATTTTAACCTAACCTTACTTCATGTACTTTATGGTTTCTGAATATTTTGATAAACTCTACCATCTTATTACAACTCTACGGTGTTTTGGAATAGCTCTTCAGATATGTCATACATTATAATCCAAAGAATATATATGAAATTGGTTGAAAGGACAGAGAGCGACTGAAATGTATAAAATATAAGAGTTGAATAAAATTAAATATAAACAATAATAAAAGACAAAAATGTTTAAAGTTAAAATGCCCCGATTTTTTGGCCTTGTTCACGAGCGGGTCAAAATAGTAAGAACGAATCCGTACATAAAAAGTAAATAATAAGAAGTTGGGTCTCCCGTTTACTTTTGTGTACGGGTTAAGTCTTGGATTTGGTCAGAGTAAATCTTTTTTCTTGTTGCTCGTGAACATGGCCATACAGTCCGAAACGTTTTGCCATTTCAACTCTAAACTTTTTTTGTAATTGTTATCGTTTACACTTAGTTTTATTCAACTTCTATCTTTAATTCGTTTAGTTTTTCTATACCCTTTAAACGGCTTATTAATTCCATATTTTTTCTTCGTATATGGACCTCAGATCCGGTGGTGGTCACAAATCGGTGGAGGTACATGAAATGTTACGACAGTGGGATCAGGTCCAACACCATCTTAGATATTGGAACACTGTAACGGTCAATCAGTTCGCTGATTTTACCTGCTTGCACGTGTTAAACCTAAATATTCAATAAGTTACTTGATGTTTAAGTAACTGATGCAAGGAAACCAGTAAAGCTGTTTGTGTCACCAATAACCAACATAGTTTTACCTTATTGTAAAACAACGACAATGACTGAGAGTCGTTGCTAGAAACAAGGGACAATAATAAATATCTAATTGGAAATTGGTTTATTACATGAAAGTCTGTAGAAAGAAACCCATTAAACATTATAGTTTTTTTCACTGCACCTTTTACTGCAAAGGAATGCTATGTTCGTTATATTTTAAAATTATACACAATTTCATCAATTTGAAACCACAATTCAACAAATTACCTGGAAATAGAGGAGTAAAAATCATCCGAGTATATCCATTCGCCTCACTGTAATAATTGTAATCTTTGCTAGCCTCACAAAACACGGGAAAGAAAGAATCGAGAGCAAATGATAAGTATAAAGACAGCGTGATGACTCCATCAGGACTGACTGCATATCTCTTGAAAGATACGAGTAAATAAAAGTTATTTTCATTTGAAAAAGATTATTGATATTTTTGTATAGTGAAGTTGATACAAAGTATAAAGTATAAACACGCTGTAATTCTTATGTGGACTTCAGCATATTCAGTGATTATTGATTTAAAAGAGTGAATATGAAAAGCCTGAACATTAAGTCTAACATCCACTGTAAAAATGATGAAAATGCTAATTAAAAAATTTAGTATCATGATAAATGCGATATTGCACTGAACGCATTTTTAAAATATTTCATTTATGATTTGTTTGTTTGTTTCATTTTTTGTAAGACAAAGCAATCAACATAACTTACTACTGAAATGTGTTGATATTTTGATTAAGTTTGTTACCTTCTTGGTCGAACTTACCCCACAATATGGCCACTGTACAGTATCGAACATCTCGATCACAACAAAATCTCCCAATGAAGGTGTATCTCTGCTTTCTGCTGTCCAATGACCAGGACAGGAAAACTCTCCATAAAAAGGGTTTTCTAAGTTGAATGAAAAAAATATTTAATCTGATTTTTCTTTTTTATTTATTTATATATATCTCTTGAAATCTAAATTTCATTTAATATGGAGTGTCCTGCCCAATACGTTTTATATTAACGGTTTTATTAGCAGTACAGGCAATACAAAATTTTACACATGTCTCACCATTTATGATATTTGGTTTTATTTTTGCCCTCTTCGAATTATGACACTCTTGTATTAAAAGACACTTTAAAATTGTGTCGAAAATATCGGGAGATAGATTCTAAAATAATCATTAAAATTTATTAAATGTTGAAATATTGAAATATTTAAATACACCGAAGAAGAATAAGTACAGCATTACATATATTACAGAAGACAGGAAAGTTACATGTACTATTTTACCTTTACTAGCCGGTGAACTGTAACAGCTTTTAAGCGATATTGTTTGATGATCAATATAAGCTGTTGAAGAATTGCTGCTTGCACAGTAATCAGCATCACCACTTTCACTAAAGGTAAAATTATATTCTCCTAATGTAAATGGACATCCAGTGTACTGTAAATTGTCTGAAAAAAAAAAACAAACAAAACACTTCTTTCATGTATAATGAAGTCTGCATGCAATGTGAATAGAGAATGGAAATGGAGAATGGGTCAAAGAGACAACAACCCGACCAAAGAGTTGAAAACAGCCAAAAATGTGAGCATGTGTGTTCCAGATAAAATTGCAGTCATATAAGCTATTGCATTAATACTGAAGAATATTGTACAGAGCAAAATGATATATAGTGCAATTCGTTTTTTTTTTTGCAAGGAACAATATTCAAGATCTTATAAAAGTCAAATAAATCTATTTTATACACCAAAGCAGAATACTGCACGCTAAATTTTGGTTACGTTCTTCATGTAATATTATTTTGTTTTATCATATATTTAGTAGTAAATACAGTAGTTTTGAATATTTGATAAATAGCCTGCTGTTTAATCCGTATCGCTCAACTTTGATGCGCACCCTTTATCACACCCCTTTATCGCATGTCTACCCTTTATCACACCCCTTTATCACATGGCTTACCCTTTATCACACCCCTTTATCACATGGCTTACCCTTTATCACATAGCTTTTTTTCATTTTTTTTCAATTTTACTTTTTTGTATTTTTTTTGTTGTTTTTTTTTGGGGGGGGGCGAATTTTTTTTTTGGGGGGAGGGGGGCGAAATTTTTTTTTGGGGGGGGGATTAAAAAAAAAAAACAAATGTTCAAATTTTTTCCCGATTATTTGACTTTTTTTCAACCCCCCTACTTTTTTTATTTTTTATTTCACAAAATATTTTCCCCAATCAATTTCATTTGTTTGTAGCAGTAGAATTTAATTTGGAAAATTTGAAGTCCTCTGTTTAAATATATGATAAAGTGTATAATACATGTTAAAATCTGTATCACATGCTGTATCAACCTCGACCAATATCAGCCCTCGGGCCAAGGCCCTCTGGCTGATATTGGTTTCTCGGGTTGATACAGCATGTGATACAGATTTGACCATGTATTATTCTCTATATACAAATGAAATGAATTATTTATTACAAACTTTAAGCTATCTTCAAATCAATAATATAAAGATCACAAGTCTTACCACTCACAAGGTTTTCACTGATAGAGTTATCCGGAGAGCCAGGGACATACATGTATCGGAGGGAAAATAACAATCCTTGTCAATCAATATTGGTGTCGAACACATCTGCCTAATAATGGGTCGAACACACCTGCCTACTATTGGGTCGATGGATGGATGAATAAACCTATACTATGCTGTATACGACGCATTTCAAGGAGTTACCTCTCATCAGCAGCATTAAAACCGAAACATTTGGAAGACCAAAAACCAAACTTATATTAAACAAGAAGTACTCAACCGAAAATAATGAAATAGGAAGCCAAATTTTACCTAAGGTGATCTACCATGTGCAATACAAGGAATGAACCCTTAGTATTTCCATTGTTTTTGAATTTTGTATGTTTATGAAATATATTATTCCATTTGTTGTTTTTTTATACTTTTAATGCAATAAAGTATAATTCATTGGATAAAAACAATGCGATTAATATAAAGATGCATTTACCTTCTGAAGAAATCAAAGATATATGATCACTTTACTGTTACAAAATTGTAAAATTTGTGAAAACTAAGGAGTATCTCCCTCGTGCGTATCGCTCGTCCTTAGATGGTTTTGGCTTTACCCCTTTCGGTCCATTTTGGTATTTTGGAATTAACTTCAACTTCTGTTGTATCTCAACATTTTAGGCCTTGACCACAACTGATGAGTCGTAAATCGACGAAATATGCACACCTTTTGCACATAATTGCTATCAAATAAACAACAAAATAAAACATGAAAGTCAACAATGACATACCAATCAATTAAATAATTTAATTTGCCTTTTTTTAGATTAAGAAACATGCAAATATTTGGGATATCACAATTTGAAGAGGCTCTAGCAGTCTGCAAAAAGAGAATATTATAAAAACAAAACGCTTCCATAAGTCTAACTTAGTATTTTGTTTTATAAAACATGATGAAGTCTTTTATAATAAACTTACATTTTGTGAGTGCTATACTTTGTTTTGAAGAATTAAATCGTGAAATACATTCAGTAGCATCAGTCAAAACATCAGTTGAAAGTAGAACTTCTGTAATGGAAGGTTGTAGATGTACACGTATTTGATGCAAGAAATGTCATGAAAATTGTTAAATGAGCAACAAATACGTTATAGATGTGAAGAGTAAACTGGGAAAATCAAACAATATATGTGGTAGGTACCATCATTTTAAAAGAGTATTGTGTCTGACATTTGATGTGTAGGTGCATCTTATGGGAAGCCGTTTTACTATTTATTCTAACTTCAAGATATCTCATATAATATATTCGATATCTCATATAATATATAAGATATCTTATATACTTTATGTTATAAAGAAAAGTATATGAAATTTCTCATATACTTTATAAGATATCTTATAAACTTATCAGATACCTTATATAATTTATAAGATATCTCATATAATTTTCTTTATAAGATATCTTATATACTTTATATGATATCTTATAAACTTTAGAAGATATCTTATGAAGTATATAAGATATCTTATAAACTATATGAGATATCTTATAAACTATATGAGATATCTTATAAAGTTTATTAGATATCTTGAAGTTAGAATAAATAAAAAAACGGCTTGCCATAGTATCTTGTTTCATTAATAATAGCGCTATTGAGCTTTTTCCTTTACTAATTTTTATTGTTTCTATCTATATAAAAATGCAAACCACACACATTTGTTGATAGCCTCGCAAAATATTTCCATCTGAATAATGGCACCAACATTAGCATTAACAATGATCATCTTAATCTTTATCTAAACGTCCAGACATTTTCTCATTAGTATAGATATTCTTGAAATCTTACGTCATCAAGATATATTCTTTTGATACTTTTACTGGAAAGGGGCAAATAAGTATACTCCATACCCTTGTGGTCATACATTTTTTTTCTGCATTTCTCCCCTTTACACTACACGTAGGGATACATACAACTTCTCTTACCGTAATATTCTCTGATAGTACTATCAAACTCTTTGAATGCGTGACATATTTGTATGTTAGTAGTTGTACTGTAGATATTCGATCCAGTGTAGAACATCAGAAAATAATAATATTCTGTTGAAAGATCGTAATAGACACTTTCACATGTTGGATTTGGACCTATTGAAATAAATATTATAAATATAACATATCCATCGAAAAGGGGGCAAAGGAACCAGAGACAAACGGGAAGTGAACATAAAATTTCTTAAGGAAGATATTCTTCTCTATATAATGAAATTCCTAACCGTTTCCCAAATGAAAATGGACCTCTTACACTGATGTTGTCCCTTCCTCATACCAGATTTGACATGGGCAGCATGACGGGTGTCCTGCAGGAAGCAGAGACTGCTTACTCTTCCGAAGTACCTGAGTCTACCCCCGCTTTTTTGGTGGGGTCTATGTTGTTCGTATGTTTTTAGTTTTTAAGTGTAGTTTTTATATTGTTTTGGTCTCGTCTTCGTTCTCCGGATCGGAGTTTTTTTTTGATTTTTCCCTCTTTCGAATATCACTTTGGTATTTCTTTACTTTACTTCTATTCTTTGGTTTTTTGTCGATTGCAAAAAAAGAAGTTTGTGTGTGTCTTACCATATTCGTTTTCAGTTGATGTGTAGTAATCTGTCATAGAGTAGCCTGCCTTAAATCTTCGCTTGATATCTTCAGCAACAAACCAATAAGCGACACCAGAGGCACTCGTTCTCCATGTGGATGGAAATCCACTCCCTGTACATGACGATGTTATCTGAACTAATATTAGAATTATCCTATGAAAACTAACTCAATTAACATGCAAACTGTTTGTTTGTTAATAGTCTGATTTATCTTCATTTGAAGTTAAGCATGTATATCTATATGCACATGAAGCGCCAGTAACAAGTCCTTTTGAGTTTCCTTATAAAATAGGACAACCCGAAATAAATCTTCAATTGATGGTCGGAATAAACTTTCCATGATGGCATTTTGAATTACCTGAATATGAAAGAACAAGGATTTCATTGACTATTAATGCCAGTGTCTAAAATGGATATAGACAAAACAGTTATAGAGTACCTTCAAAGAAAGAGATAAAACCGTATAAAACGGCGTTTACTTTTTAGCCCACCTGACCTAAAGGGTCATGTGAGCTATTGCCATCACTTTTCGTCCGTGGTCCGTCCGTCCGTCTGTCGTACCGTCCAAGATGGTTGCCAGCCGGGAATTTAGTTTAACATAGGACCCTATGTGAAATATACAAAAATCTTCTAGAGAACCGCTGCATATATTGAAACCAAACATGGCATGAATGTTCCTTATGAGGTGTTGACCAAGTGTTGTTCCATCATCCAAGATGGCCGCTAGCAGGGGACTTGATTTAACATAGGTGCCTTTTGGAAATACATACAAAAAATATTCTTCTGGGGAACCACTGAATGGATTGAAACCAAACATAGCATGAATTTTCTTTATGATGTTCTGACCAAGTGTTGTTACGTTGGTGCTGATCTGTTATTCATGCTGGTTGTCAGCGGAAGACTCAGTATAATATAGGACCCTACAGACGGCTTTTTCTTGAAAATTACTGAATGGATTGAAAACAAACATGGCATAGAAATTTATCCCAATGTCCTTTAGCAATGAACAAATGGAAATATCAGGTGAGCGATACCGGCTCCTGGGAGCCTCTGGTTTGTGGACGGACTCACTCTTGCTCTAGGTTTCATTGCCATATTGGGCATTTTTTACTTTTAACTTTGGTTGTTTTTTATGATTTTGTATTACCTCGTACTCTAACAAAGGAAAGCCTTAACCTTTATAAAACGTTATACCAAAATATTCTAGGAAGTACACTGAAGGAAATTTTAAATATATAGAAAAAAATGCAGAGTACAAGTATGCATAAATATCACGGTTTTTTTTAATACTGACGGTCTGTATGATTGATGTAAGATGTGTGTAATATTATCTCGTCTCACGTTACATGTAGTAAAATACGTAAATATCGGTCAAAAGATCTACAGAGCTTATGTTGTTATGTTATTTGTATAACCCACTTTGAATTAAAAGTTTTATTCTGATACACGCTTTCAGTCTGCTGTGATAATTAGTAGTTTATCTTACACTCATATAGAAAGTTTACCTAGATCTGGCAAAATATTATAGGTTACAAATTTGAACTTTATGAGACAATACAATAAATTAAAGACACGGGAAAGAATTTAAAATGTAAAATACTTATTTTGGTAATTTAAACCCAAAAGTAATAAGATATTTTGATGCAAATTGAAATATTTTATCACAATTAGACACAAAAATATGATTACATCTATTACAAATATTAAAATTAGTTTGTAACTTATGTGCATAAACTACGTGAAGAGTTTTAAATGAAACTTCGGCATATTGTTGAAAAATGGTAATGCATGTAGTGTCTCATGGGTCAAATTTGGCCGTGTATCGGATTTTTGTTTTTTTTAACAGTTGAATTGTAACTTTTTATCTTGTTGTAATTATATATGAACTTTGTATATATATTGATATGACTAATTTGTTGTAAATCTGATATGTGACACTATATAAACAATATATTATTATACATGTATTATATATATGTATGACACCTGAAATTTTTCGTACCAGAACAAACTTCAATAATAGATTTCGACGGTCCTTTGGAGTTCGAGTCATCGAAGTTCTACTGTACTAGTATTTAATTTGTGCACGTACTTGAGAGGTACATTTTATTTTGCGCAAAAGTTATACATGATTATACTTAACTGAATATCTCCAAAACTTCATACGTCATACATGTACATTTTATGTGCTCAAACGAAAATCTCAAAATGCCCCAACATGTTTGTCCCTTGAAATAGGGAAATTATAATTAGGTTATAATTCCACTTATCGTGAAATATACATGTAATTACGATGAAAAAGAACTTAACCGTAATAGAAAGGGGTAGACAGCTCTTGCAACAAATGACTAAAACACAAAAAAAGTCGAATGTATGAAATTCCCTTATGATGTTTACGAGAAATACATGTTTTTTCTTGGTTACACAGTATTTAAGAAGTTTCTAAATTAAATTTATCTTTGAAAGTTAACAAGATAGCCCAAATGTTTGTTCATGGACTTATAAGGTATAATTTATTTAAGTATGCACAAAAGCTAATTGAAATTGATATCATATTGTAACAATTGAAGGTAGGCCCAATTCGCGGAGGGTATCACAAGTTGTTAGTTGTTAGTATTTAGTATAAAATTAGCATGTAAAAATGATAAAAATAAAAAAGATTGTACTTTTCTCAGTATTGTTTACAATGTAATATGTATATTTGAGTATAGTTTTAATCTTACACTATTTTTTAATTTTTCCACAACGTTTAAATATGGGGACCAATAAAAGATTGTGTTGCAGTATGGGCAAATTTTCTAGATGGAAGGCTGCATTACAATCTTTATCTTTATTTGTGTTCTATGGTGAAAACGCGAAATGGCAAAATTCGGCCATCATAGAATTGTAACTTTAAACAAAATTGTAAGAGTCTTTCAGGATTTATATTAATAATTGTTTTTGCACAGCAAGAAAACATTATTTCAAGTCCTACAGTGCCGAGAGGCCGTGTGTTTGATGTATTTTGTTGAAGCTAATGACGATCCATAGCCTGTCAAAACTGATGTTGTGAGTTCAAATTAAACTCCTTGGGTGGATATGCCTATTCCTTCAAACCAGACTTATCAAACTCGTCCAATAAAACATTGTAAAAGTTACATAACGCCAATATAAACTGAATCAAATTCTACAATATTCAAAAAATATTAAAATTGTATGTTATAAAATGGTAGAATAATGTATATAGTTAGTATAATTAGTGTGTGAGAGAAATAGAGAGAGAAAGAAGAAAAAAAAATCAATTATATTATGTTCATTACCTTGCATCATAGTAAACGTACAGGTCAAAATTTCTGCTACATGTATTCCTGTTATAATGGTCATTTTTTTCACTAACTTAATACTTTATTTGTAAGAAAATAATTTTAATTTAATGAAACCTTTTCGAAATGCATGTATATTTTTCTATAACTGGCGTCTTAATTTACTGTTATTAAACGTGTCAAACAGTTATATCTTTATCAAAATATAAAAAAAAACTTTTGACGTAGATCATAAATGTTTAAGCCTTGAGAGACGAAGATCATATATGTTTAAGCCTTGAGAGATTTAATCAAAAGGGCTGAAATATGAAAACTCTTACACATTTTGAAAAGGACTCAAACTTTGTCACATTTTCCATAAGAAACAAAAAGTCATTTTTCATTGAAAAGATGATCGAGAGATTAAGAAATTACCCCTTAGTAAAAAAAAATCTGACAACAAGACAATTAAAATTTAAATTGCTGTAACAAGAAGTGTTCTTATGTTTCTGTACAAAGTATAATGACCTTTTCCTTCAATTTATCTAAACTTACAATTAAAAGTTTATAAACCTTTCAGTATTTAATACGATTGGTTATTGATATGTACACGAATTGATATGTACTAATTATGATGACAATCGAATTATAAAAGTGTTATGAATGCCTCATACTTTAATAATATTGTTGTTTTGTCAAAAAATGGATTTAAAGGACATTTAACCACAGTCAATGAACTCCCATAATGAGAATGAACTAGTAAATATTATTATACCTCAGTATGTTTTTTCTATATAAAAATCAAGACATTAATTTTACTATTTTTTTTACCGGTGATTATTTTCCAAAAATTAGTTTCGGGTAAATAGTGACCGGTGATTAATACTGGAAACTATTGACTGGTAAAGTGTTTCGGTATAATAAAACAGTTATTTAACAGTCATTTCGGGATATAGCCATTTTATTTGTCCCCTCGACACATTGACTATTTCCCTCCTCTACGCGTCGGGAAAATAGTCAGTGTCTCGGGAAAAATAAAAATGGCTATATCCCACAATACTGTTAAATAACTGCAAACCAATGATTAGTTAACACTTTGACTAAAATAGAATTGGCTCGTTTAAATTTCATAAAATTTTGACGAAATATTTACTTTGAGCAGTTGACAAAATATAAAAATTTCAAGAAATTTGAACCACACAATTTAAGGGAAATTTTCATTGGATATATAGCAGTTTGACACACATTAATTTTGATCATTGAGAATTTAGTATTGATTAAAACGTTCAGCTGATTTTTAAAGAGTTAACTCCCTTAGGTGTTCTGTACCCCCTTAATAAGATGTCCTGGTAAACGACGTATCTGTAACCGTATCGTATCCAATTGGTTAAATGTTAACGTCCATTTACAATAATTACATACATATTGGGACTAGACCTTTTGATGTGACATGAATATAAACCCTGCTATGTACAAGACCGACGCAATCAACTGGATTTTAACGTCTGAAGAAGATATGTCATCTAACCTGGACACATTATTCTGACTCTCAGTCGACCATTCTTTGCTCTTACGCCTAATGCCGCTTGCTTGGTGAATTTAGCAATTTATAACTCAACAGTTTGCAAACGGTTAGCAATTTATAACTCAACAGTTTGCACACGGTTAGCAATTTATAACTCAACAGTTTGTCAAAGTCTTTGGTTTGAATCGACCGGGGACCAGACCCGAAACCTTTCGCACTCGATGAGAGCACGCTACCATGACACTACAGGTCAATGAATCATGTATTAATTATATCATATTTTAGTAAAATATTAGGAGAATAAGACGAGATAAGAAGAACCCCTAATCGCCGATTAATATTCAGAACTGTAGTTATTTTTTAATATATACTTAAAATATTGTTTTACGTCTTTATTTAATGTATGTGAGAATTAAATGTATTAAAGTTATTTTTCTTAATAAAGTATACAGTATAATACTTGAAATGAAGTTTAATTTCTTTAATTCTTTTATTTAATTCATAAGCGTTAGATAAACAATATAGTTAACTGTTTTAATACACACTGCATACAAACAGGAAACTGTGTTTCAGCTTGAGAAATATATACCTGTACCAGCTTTAATGTTTTGGTAAAAAATAAATGGTCATGATCTCTAATGGTCCAAATACCTTTAAGAAATATTGTGTATGTTATCAATAGTTGAAGGCTTCAGTAGAATTCCTTAATGTCATCAGTCTATATTAATGGATATTATCGCAACAAATATACTCTTTATCATCATATATTTTGTTAAAGACACTCCAATTAAAATGTGATATAAGAGTATAAACCTAAATTTTATAACCAATAAACACATTACGATCATACTAATGTTGATACACAAAATATCGAATATGCATATATTGTCAATTTATAACTCAACAATTTGCCTGAATTGTGAAAGCCAGAACATAAACTTATAAACATGTGCGCCATGAGCGCATGATACGCCCGTCGTCCAGAAAATTAAATTTCACCAAATAACATATAGACCCTTTGATTTTGTTCCTTATTTTTCATGAATAAGTCACATCCCACTCTGGAATAGAAAATCGAAATTTCACCAAAAAGTACATGTATAAAGACTTTCAGACTATCACGAAAAAAAAACTGTGTAAAGTTTGAAGTAAATCGTACAATGCATTCTTAAGATACAGCGTAACATGTGAAAAATGAACAAAGTTCCATAACTCCGAAATTTGAACGAATAAAATTCCATAACCATCCAAAGTGTGAAAAATATCATATCGGAAATTTATTTAAAAAAAAACAAAAGGGAGCTTACGTCAATAGATATAAACAAGTCACCAAAGATTCATGAAAATTTCTCAAAGCTTTTTTGAGTTATTGTCCGAAAACTGGAAATCCCCCCTTTTTTTAATAAATAAAGTGCTATAACTCCGAAACGTAACATCGGAAATTCTAAAAATCGAAAGGGAACTTATGTCAATAGATGAAAACAAAGTTTCATGAAAATTGCTCGAAGCATTTTTGAGTTATAGTCCGAAAACGGGAATATCTCCCCTTTTTGTATGAATAAAGTCCCATTACTGCGAAAACTAAAACCGGAAATTTATAAAAATCGACTGAAGGAAACTTGCATCAATAGATACAAGCAATTCACTTAAGTTTCGTGAAAATTGCCCAAAGCAGTTTTGAGTTATTGTCTGATGTGTGTACGACAGACGGACGGTCGGACGGACGGACGGACAACGGTATATCATGATACACCCTGCTTTAAAGACGCATATAAAACTATAAAAAGGCTTAAACGAACAGAGCCTTGCTTGTTTTCACAAAATTTTACATTTTTGAAAACATTAAATTCACGCATCGTGGTTTATGGCAAAAACAATATTGAAAATAAAATCAGTATTTGAATTGTTGAACACACATTTCTGCAAATCAAAACCTTTCAAAAACAAGATTTGTAGTATCGTGTTATATTAAGACATTTATGCGGCTGGGAAGGACAATGTCCATCAATGTCTAAATTCAAAATGTTCAAAATTCAATAAACCATTTTAAAAATTATTGCATTTACTGTCGTGATTCTGGAACTATGTGACATTTACTAAATGCCAGTTGTTTGTCAGTAGGAGTTAGTAGAGATACAAAGTAAATTTTGTTGAGGCAACTATCCGATAAAGTGAATACCAGTTCAGAAGATATTTACCACACTGGAAATAAATTATAAGCTCTGCTGTTTTCTGAGATCTCCTTCTATGCCCAAATTCTATGACGTAGGATGATTAAATCAGCAATTTTTTGGAACTATATTTAACTGATTAATTTCTGAAGATAGACATTTATATATACACGTAAGTAATGTAAATTATATTCTGTTACCTGTCATTCTGTAAGCTTGGAACAAGACATACAATTAATCTCTGTTATTTTATTTTATTTGAACATATAACATAACGAATTTGATCACTTTATATATCTAAACACTGTATTCATCTTCTACAACTAAACACCATGGATTTGTTTAAATGTTTATATTATAACGTTTTAACGAGACAGGTGTTATCATACATTATTTACCATGTCCACATAAGCACTGTAACATTATGCAATGGCATAATAGCAACAGACAAATATAATCACCTCTGATTATAAATATAATATTTTTAAAATTTTAAGATATGAGAATGAAATAAACGGTATATCCGTATTTTACTACACATCGATATACTTTCCATAATACGATATTAAAATAATGATCAGAAAGCCGACCAGCAAACCGAAGTTCTGATAGAAAAATATTTGTAATGGGGTTTCTGTTCGATTCTTCTGGGAGATTGCTGCTTGCTCGTTCATTTCAGGCATCTGAAATTTAGAAAAAGTTTACTTTGTCAGATAATTACTGTCAAAAACCAAGTTCATACTATCTTTTTTCCATTTCGTTCTCAGAAAAGGCTAAAAGATTATATTTACCTTTGTTTATAATGGGATCTTAACAGGCTTTGCAATAGTCGTGGTAATGATTGTACCTGCAGATTTCACAATGTTTTGGATTTGAGCACAATTGACTAGTGCATTCTATATTTTAGAAAAATGTGCTACATTGTAAAAACATCAAATTTGATATAAATGTTTACTGCAGACGTTCGATTCATGAATGAAAAACACAATTTTATGGCAAGCCGTTTTACTATTTGTTCTAACTTCAAGATATCTCATATAATATATAAGATATCTGATATAGTTTATAAGATATCTGATATAGTTTATAAGATATCTTATATACTTTATAAGATATCTTATATAGTTTATAAGATATCTCATATAATTTATAAGATATCTCATATAATTTTCTTTATAAGATATCTTATAAACTATATGAGATATCTTATAAAGTATATAAGATATCTTATATAAAAAATATTTATAAGATATCTTATAAACTTTAGAAGATATCTTATAAAGTATATAAGATATCTTATAAAGTTTATAAGATATCTTATAAAGTATATAAGATATCTTCTAAAGTTTATAAGATACCTTATAAAAACTGGATTATATAAGATATCTTATATATTATATGAGATATCTTATATATTATATGAGATATCTTGAAGTTAGAATAAATAGTAAAACGGCTTGCAATACAATTTGATCTTGGATTAAAAACGTCATTGAAAACTGTAAGTACAATTCTTTGATACCAATTTTGATACACAAGATGTGCAAATTTCGTCGATTTACGACTCTTAAGTTGTGCTTAATCCTTAAATGTCCAAAACGTTGAAGAGCAAATATAAAAATGCCAAAATCACCAAAAATTGTAACGCCAAAACCGTCTAAGGACAGAGATATGCACGAGGGAGATACTCCTTAGTTTTCACAAATTTTACAATTTTTAACAGTTCATTTTAAGTATCAGTTTCGGGTTAGTATCGAAATACAACCAACTGAGCTGGGGATGATTAGATAAAAATTTAGCGGTAGAAATGTCGACCATTGTTGTATACAGTTTACATGTTTACAAGAAAAATAATTTTGACTGAAGGGTTTTTATCTATGGAATGTCTTCACTTGAATTAATATAGTTTACCATGGCAACCAATGCAATGTAAACAAATAATCCACCGGCAAAACCAAATATCCAATGGTTAGCATCTGTACTTTCACCAACAACAATACCAATAATTAGCCCTCCATAACACGTTATAGCTGCCAGAAAGTTGTAACAGATAGCTCGCTTCATGTTCAATCCAGAATGAAGTAAAATTGCGATATCACCTGAAAAACAATATTGTTTGGTATGTCTGTGATGTATCAATAAAAGTTGAGTCTAAAATATTCAGGACAAACAGCGTATTCAAAAACAATAAACATTTTATTTAACTATATTCGGTAAAAGGAATAAATAGTGAGTGCATATTAAGCCCTTATAAGTTGTCTTTCACTTTCACTATAGAGTTGCATTTTGTATAAAAGCAGGAAGTTGGCTGTATATTTCAGACCTCAGTTAAAGGGATTTTCACTACACATACATATCATTCTATTGCTGTTATTAGTTTTTATTTTAACTGAATAGGGTCTGGTTTTTCTAAAGTGTCTGAAGATATATGTTAAATTTTCAATAAAATTTAGGACATATCATAACTTACAGGGGATTTGAGGTGATCACTTAGGATTAAGATATATCCTAAGTTCATCTTATGGCATATCTTGGTCCTAAGATAACTTCGAAAACATGGCCTCTGTATCACATTATTTCATCATTTTTACGGTGACTTGTTTATATTTTATTCATTGTTTGCGTATCTATCACAGCAGTTTTTTTACCGTTATTACATTATCTGTTTCGTGCGTGTTTGATGTGAAAAGTATATATATAACTGTTGCCTCTAGTACCTAATTCGTGTGGTAACTCCTCACATATAACAGCAAGTGAAACACTTATACCAGTCAACAAGTTCTCTGTAAATGCCGCTCCAATTGATAAACCATCCACAAAATTGTGAATAGCATCTCCTATTAAAAGTACCCAAGCTACAGATGCAACAGTCCTTTGACCCTTTCCTGTGTCTTTAGTATCAAAATGAGAATGATTGTGTTCGATACTATTTTCGTTATCCTTATCTATCACAGTTGTCATTTCTTCGGTCTGTTCATCTTTCTTCAAATAGATATCAGTGTAAGATGAGATTATACAAGTAAATGTGAGCTTGAGTAACGCAAGTATAACACTCGATCTTATATCTTTGTCTTATTTTATGAATATATTCAACATATGAGTGAAAAACACCAATATACTCACGATTGAACGTGAAACTCACCAAACCAAACGCACAGGATTCACAATTTACACACATTACACGATTTTCGATTTTGTTTGTAAGATACGAAAGGAATATAATAAAACGAATTAATTAAATTTTATGCCGAATATGTATAGCAGTGAAATATTTATACATGTAAATACTTTGTTTGCTCTTCCTATATTGTTTGGGTAGGTGACGTAGAACAGATTGTTTTGCAAGTTGAATTTATAATGGAGAGCTTGCACACTTGAGTTGCACATTGTAGGTTGTGAAAAAACCAATTAAATTTTTTTTATCTTATTTCTGTTGGAAAATATATCAATGTTTTCTTTATCTTTTATTTTAGTTTTAATGCAACGAACTGTAAATTATGATGCTAGATACTAAATAATACAAGTATCTAAAAAATAGCTCATCTGCATAATTATATGTATTCTGCATTTTGAAGAAACTCACACAACCTAGTGATCACGCATATTCCCTTTTACAGAATCAATTTCTGTATATGACCTACATTTACCTTTTTTCCTGCCAAGCATATTTTTAGCAGTCTTTCAGATGCAAAGACAAAGTAGATACCACCCAAGACTGTAATCATTTTCCAGTTGTAGTCAGGTACAGGACTATCGACGTCGGTCAAACCTAATGACTGAGAAATGTTAAGATGTAGTTAGTGACTATCGAGTAGTAGTTAGAGAATGGACTGACTATATAAAATGATAATTGAAGGAGTTAATTTCAGTAATGTGTTAAATTGTAAAAATGATAAATAGACCTCTCCAATCTACCTTTAATTCTATATAGACAAAGAAATATAGAAACACGTTGAAGTTTCACAAGTTGTATTTGTAAATCACTGTTATTGTAATCACCAATATTTTTTTTATAGAAATAACCGATTTTAATATATGTCATTCTCGCATACTCTTTGAAAGGGAATGTTGTAGTTTGTCTGAAGTTCTGCCACCCGTACTGAGAACCATATTCATAATATGTAATGCATAAAAAAATCTTTTTTAGGACACTTTCGTCTAACATCAACATTATTGAAAAGCTATTGTATAAGTTTTTTTTAATGAGCTCTGAGAAAAGTGTTATCCCTTGACAAATTTAATTGCATTGCAAAGCCTGCCTTACATCCACTTGATAACATTCCTAAGGTGAGATGGTTTTTAACCCATGAAAACGATTTCATGTGTCTATATTAAAACTTACCTCTGGTATCAAGACCAATAACCCTGTAGCTGCAAGTGTCCCAACAGCAAGTGCGACACAGAACATTAGGATTCTTTTGAAAACTTTACTCTTCATACACGGTCCGAGTAATGCACCCACGTTGGACACAAATACAATTATACTTACAAATCCGATACCATAACCCCAAGCTGAAAAAATATGTAAGACTTTTCTAATTTTAACTGATTTTATATATGTCAGATCCCTGTTATCTTCGTTTTCAATTCTTCAAACAATAAATGAAAAACTACATATACTTGGAATATAGTTTACAGAAGTATTGGTGGATTTCTGAAACCTGGGAAATTCAGAAACATTCGACCTTTTCTGTACATACAGGTACATTGTATGTCTTGTTTGGTTGGTCTTCGTTGGTGCAAGGCTGTTCCACAAATGGAGTACGAGGTGATTCAGAGTATAATTCTCCGCATTTTAATTCGACTTATGACCTCTACGTTTGTAGATGTTTTTGTCTCACTACCACAATAAAGTCCAGTTACTAAAAAGTCATATGAAAGGTAAACAATTTAATGTATCCAACTAATTATATATACATATACTATCTATTTGGAATTTATATACACTGTTAAAATAAAAAAAAGTCCGATAATAGCTGGAAAGGTCAACAATGATATACCAATCAACAAACGCAATCCAATCGACAGAAATTCAGACAAGAAACATAAGAGAGTTTAAAAATGGTCAGTTTTTTAAAAGTATGCGATGTACTTTACTGATTTGTGTATCAGTTACTGACTTTTTATCGGGTTCTTTGTTTTTGGAAAATTACCTTGTGCTGATGAGGGTTTGTTGTGATGGTTTCTTTGTGGTTCAGATATTTGACTGCACCCTTCTTCTTGTGTGAAATAAAGTAATGTTGGTAGAGCATTTCCCAAAGATGTTTTATCCATTGTTTCACCATCAGAGAACTTTTTAAAGATCTCATCGTAACCAAGACACTGTTGAAAACAAAATAGATACGACATTAATTTACGCTGTGAAAAATTTTGAAATGCAAGGAAATCTATTTAATAAATAACGTGTAGCAGATTTGTTAGGGAAATTATAGTATGACATTGCAAGGTAAATAACGTCAATTTTTAGCCCATATCCAATACTAAAAATACAAAGTAGATACTTCAGTAACTACGTGAACGTCATGGTATTTCCTGGTTCCAATCCCTCCTTTATTATTATATTATTAAGTCGATCTTTGTGACATATTTTATAAGGCATATTCTTATATTGTATGTCTACACATTTTGTACAAGTAGCTTTTATATCATTTTATTTTGTTGTTTTTAATCGTTTTCAGTCTTTTATTTGTTCTCAAACGCATCGTCTTCTTCTACAATCTTTTTTCAAGTTGCTTTAATCATATTCATTTTTGTCATGTTGGATGAATTGTCTTTCATTAACGTATTCTTATGTACATGTACAGAAGGTTTAATTTATACTTTGTCACGAGCCGATTGCTTATCCGCAAGCATTAAACTTTATAAATTTTTGTCTTTCAGTATTTTGTTCACGTGCGCACCTGACGAAGGTTAGCTGTATAGTAAACTTATATTTTTCTATCCCAATAACTAGTTTCTATGCATCAATAAAGAAAGAGAACTAAAATGTTATTAACTATATTTGACCAATTATGATTGTCGGTAGTGCGTAATATCTACAATGTTGAAAGCAGCAACAAGAACAAAAAAAAAAAAAAAAAACCTGTTGAGAAAGTACAAAGAAATCCGAACGCAATGCACGTTGGAGAAACGCCTTATTCTGAAATCGTTCAAAGAATATTATATCAGTAAGTTTATTCAGTATGAATCTCTAAAAACAGTCATGAAACATCAACAACTGAGCTGGAGATAGAAGGGGAACCTGAAGGTCATTAAATCTGTGGCAGAGGATAGTTCTCAATCAGAGGTAGCTGTGAACATTCATCCTCGTTGTTCACTGGCAGAATCATCTTACCTGTTCTGTATGATTCGTTATACACTTGTCATCAGTTCTGTTGTTGCAGCTCTTTAAAAACACCGGTGGAAGTTTATTAGCAGTAATATCCAAGGCGAGAGCTTTGAACTGTGCTTTTGATAATTTTCCATCAGAACTAAACTTTCTCATTAGAATGTCATAGTAATTTGTAAAATGATGAGATTCAACATTTACAACACAATTTAAAATCACACATATTATTACAAAAGATGCAAGCATGATCATGCAATAGCTGTACTTGTGGCGATTAACAATATATCACTTAAAACTATTGTACATGTGCCTAATATAATACTATTGGGTAGACTAAAATTTTAGTATAGTATTTTAAGATAGAGTATTGTAATGAGCACATTATATGCTGGTCATGCCTAGCTATGTAAAGTGTATATATTCCATATGGCTTGTGTTGGATTTCATTCATATCTTTGTGTTATCTTATGAAATTTAACATCCTCAGTTCAAATACTACTGACATAAACATAACATATCTGCCGAGGTCGGGGGATGTGGGCGATATGGTCACCGAAATTGAAATAAATCAAGGGATTCTTTTACTAATTAACAACAGGTATCTTTTTAACAGACCCTGAAAAGCGTACTTTATATCCCCTTTTGAATGATTTCATTATAAATCAAATTAACATCACAATTTCTTTTAATGACATATTTTCTAAAAAAAATATTGGAAGGATTAAGGCCACTTTCAAATGATATTGACATGGTAGATTTAAGGGGGAAAAACGATTATATACAGTATTTTTTCAAAATGTATATTTCACCAATATCTTTGTGCTTTGAAGGACATATTAGGCTAGATATCAACAAAAGACACCCAAGCCAATATAGCATTTGCAGTACGAATTCCTACAATAAATTAATCCGGGGATCATATTTTAAGTATGCCGTAGGGAAATATAACGTGTTCCGTTAACGGCATCTATCATTTGCGGATGAACCTGTTCAAATTAAGTATATGCAATTGTAATGGTATATAGAGTAGAGGGTTCCTTTTCAATTTGGTTGTAGCCGTTTGTATGTAGAAGGGTATTATGCCCTTGAACTTCAGGAAATGTTTTATTGCTTCATTATTCTTGTCCTGACATTTATGTATTATCAGGTCCGATGTTGTATACTGACGTAATATGACGACATTTCTATATGAATATTTACGTAAAATGTGTATGTTTTGCAACGCTGAATGTTTCTTTTGTCGGTATCATATTATTACATAAAAAAACAATGAAACGAAAATAGAAATAATGGTTATAAATTTTATTTTAATAAAATTTTGCAAATCATAACTGTGCAATAAATATCAGGACACTACAAAAAAATTCTATAAATTTAATTAAGGGACGAAGATTTCAATAAGCGATACTTATAGCTAGGAACAAACTATTATCTATTGAGCTCTTTAATTAAATTATCATGAATTCCGAGAAAAACATATATGGATGTTTTTACATATACCATCTAGGTTTCAGAGTCGTGGTAAGGTCTTTAATATGAAGAAATATCTCGTATTCAACTGACATTTCAAAATAACTCCTAATAGCGTTTTAGGAGAATCTTTGCCAGATGATCACCCGAATCTATGCAAAGGAATGACATAACTGCAACCTCTGTCAACAAATTAACAAAGAAGTATGGCCATTTTCCCCCGCATTTATTTCACTTCTAAGTCCAATTTCCAAACGTCAACTAATGCCTTCAGCATAGCATGGTATATTTTCTCATAAGATTTGCAAATACTAACTGCCAAATAAGTAATTAAAAGTTTGTACATACCCGAATATCGCTTTACGAGACAGTTTTAAAACAACTTGACCATATTAACGTCTTAATGACAGTTTTTCAATGTTGAGGACATTCAGAACCAAAACGAATTTTTTGTTGTAAGTGAGTTGATGTGTATCCTTTCATATGACAGTAGAATGGTTTTAGTTCTTAATGTTTTAAGCCATATTCCAAAAACTAATACAAAATGCTTGACCACTGACCCAAATTGCCTCCATACACGACTTCTTCGCGGAAAGAAAACATTAATTTATTAATGATTCAGTATAAAATATTTGTTTGCTAATATCAAAATAAATTACATAAAATTGTTTACGATAAAAATTAGATACTTATCTAAAAATAAAAAAATTAATGGTCACGAGTGAAAAAATACAAGGGAAAGCGACCCTTATCATTTTGCAAAATAACTGACTGGCAAGACATCTATCAAATTATACCATAATTTGCCAAACAAATTCATGGTGCAGTTGATATAACAAACACATAAAATATCATTTTGCACATCAAGGTATATACATGTATATTGATTTATACAGGCTCAAATTACCAGAGAAACATTGAATTGTTAGATCATATTGTTGATAACATGAATAAGGTAAACTACCCTCGTGAGAAAAGGGGAACTGTAAGTTAGAGATGTATTAGAGTGTCGTACATTTGTAATTTAGATGTGAAAACCGATATCTTAACAAACTCTGTTCATTTTGTAATCTGTTCTGCTTAATCTTTTACATGTTGTAACATGAAGGTTTGCGTTATTATAGTTTTTTCTTCGAATGTATAATATCATGAACACATATCTCTAAAAGTCTAAGCCATTTCGTATCTTTTCAGGCACTTCTACTGGCGCTACTGGCGATCTCTTTGGGACACCTAATCTTAATTTAGATTGGCTCAATTTATTTCTCTTGAAGGATTTCACCTTTGAATTCCTCCGTCGTTTACGTTTGCATGCATAAATTAAGCAACAAATTGTTGAGGCTAAAAGGAGAAAGCTGACTGCGATTAAAATCCACCAGGGCCAATAAAGATTCTGTATCTTGTTCCAAATACTTAATTCTACAGGTGTAGACACTGATGTTGCAGATGTCGACTCAATTGATTCAGTAGACGTTGACACTGAAGATTCTGTAAAAGTTGATTCTGTAGATTGTGTAGAAGTCGACACCGTAGATTGTGTAGAAGTTGATTCTGTATAGACTGAAGATGTTGATTCGGTAGATGATTCTGTGGTTGTAGAAACTGAAGAGGAAATAAATAAGTAACTACATGTTGTATTGTACAGAAAAATATCAAATGTTTATATTTTATATAGAGTTTTGATAAGCAATATAAAATAATCATCGATACAATAATATTTTTTAAAAAAAAAGAAGAGATGAAAGTGTAATACACTGTAAATTAAGGTTATAAAAATCTCTCGTACTTTTGTTTTCTACATGTACATACTTGCTTTCAGTTATTATTTCATTTAGTATTATATTTATCTCATTTTTATCTTTCATGACACATTTATGTGAAACATTGAAGCTGATAATTACATATTACACTTATTATGTATCTAGCTGTCCCATGTCATAAGCATTTTTACAGTACGTTTGTTTCTCTTTGATTATGTATTCTCTGGTATAAATTAGATTTATATTCAGATATTTAAAATTAAATTAAAATAATTTAGCCAAAATAGTTTTACTTGATAACTCTCAAAGGGAAAAAGCTGCAATTTTGTAACTTTCATGCTTATTTCGAATACTTCATTTTTAAACAATGTGCACTGATGCTTTCTTTACGACAAAACAACTTAAACTTTCAAGCGACAAATGCCAAAGACCTTGAGGTTATATTAACAAAAAGAAAACAACAGCATCATACCGGAAAGTACTGGTGTGAATATCATTCTTCTGTACTCTGAATTGTCGAAGTAATTATAATTAAGATCGCCGTCACATAATGCTGCTTGGCCTTGGGAGACAGAAACACGAAACGAAACGGTAATAATTCCATCAGAACCGATGTTATATCTCTAAAAAAAAACAATGATACATTGTATTTCATGAATTTTAAATAAAAGAATATGGGGTATGCATTAATATTATGTGGCAATTTGGTCGATTGTCGTACAGTGCAAGAAGTTGTAAGATGTAGCGATAGAAGGGATGCTGTGTAATAAATTCAACTTCGAAATGTAAAGGAGCAATACTTTTTCCACATGATATACGTGATCTTAAATCCTTAATATTTATTTTTTGAATATTATTAAAAGAATTCAAAGAATGAAAATTTGAAACTGGTTTTTCATTACTTTATTGCGAATAAAATAAATAAGTAGTGTTGAAGTGATTTATTTCTCAAATACAAAAAAAAATTATATAGTTGAGTGTGATTTTTACATCACCATATGATGTGGAAGATATTCTGTATATTTTTGCAGGACTAATGCTGATTGACTGAAAGCGCTCCGGATTTTAGAACCCCAAACGGGAGGGATTGTGGCTCATTGTTTATATGATATAGACATAATCTTTCGATCAGTTTAATTGAGGTCTGGAGCTGGCATGTCAGTAACTGCTAGTAGTCCTTTGTTAATATATATTGATCATTGTCATTTTGCTTAGTTTCTTCTGTTACCTTTTTTAACATCGGACTCGCACATCTTTTGAACTGAGTTTTACTGTGTGTATCGCTGTGTGTTTATCCCACATTGGCTAGAGGTATAGGGGAGGGTTGAGATCTCACAAAACATGTTTAACCCCGCCGCATTTTTGCGCCTGTCCCAAGTCGGGAACCTCTAGCCTTTGTTAGTCTTGAGTGTTTTTTTTTAATTGTGGTTCATTTTGATGTTTCGGAGTTTAGTGTGCCGTCCATTTTGCTGAAATATTATACATTATTGTTTAGGGGCCAACTGAAATCCGCCTCCGGGTTCGAGATTTTCTCGCTGCGTTGAAGACCCATTAGTAGCCTTGAGCTGTTCTCTGCTCTTTGGTCGGGTTGTTGTCTCTTTGACACATTCTCCGTTTCCATTCTCAATTTTTTTATTTTGGTCGCTTTCTACTATTTTATTATTAGTACTGGTATTTAGAATAATAATAATAATAATAATAATAATATATCATTAATAGTATTTTACTTAAATAAAGCTACAAAACATCAAGGATATAACAGTAAAGTAGCCTGCTAAATTTTGATTAATTTTAGGAATGGTTTTTTTAAACGGACAGAAAACGGACTGAATTTTGTGGTTATTTTACCCTCGTCTCTGGATTTTCGTCTCTGTAAACAGCAGGTTTCATATGAATAGACCGAACAAAAATGTTGTGAATTCCAAAATTGAAAAAGTGTGCCCTTAAATGAACAAATATATTGCCAACAGACTGCATTAGTTTATAGTAGGGATTAGTGCATGATTCTTCCCAATGGGAATTCTATATTGTGTTTATTCTAATTCTTACCCCGCAGTAGGGCAAAGTGGAATTGTACATCTCGACAACAATAAAATCCCCTGATCCGGTCGAATCTCTAGATTCTGCACTCCAATTACCAAGACAACCAAGTGTTCCGTAAAAAGGTTTCGCTATAAAGATAAAATGTTCAATGATAAAATGGTATTCAATAACTGTATTGGCTTTTATACGCCAAAGGGTCAGGATATATAATGTAGAGGTTTGGTTACCCCAAATATGGTTTAAGCTCTCCACTGTTAATCTTAAACAATACATTAAAAGTTAAGCTTAACGCTAAATAGAAAAAAAACCCATGATCACAATGATCACAACAGCAACTTCTGTACAAAATACTTCTATACCTCGTCAGCCATTCTAAATGCTTTGATTGTCCTTTTTTCTTTAAATTTACTGTTACAAAAATATAAAATTTGCAAAAACTAAGACCTATCTACCTCGTGCATAGCTCTGTCCTAGATGGTTTTGGCATAACCCGTTTCGGTCATTTTGGAATTTTTGAATTTGCTCCTCGACCTTTTGGATTATTGTTTTAGGCCTTTAGCACAACTGATGAGTGGTACATCGATGCTATGTGCGCATCTTGTGCATCAAAATTGGCATCAAAGAAATTATTCAAGTCAAAATACGAAAATTAAACATTTTCAAGTTTATAAATTATGTTTATCTTGTCCAACAAATACCTGTAGTAACAAGATTCGGATCATAACAACTATCAAGTGTTATTGTTTCCCCACTTATTTCAGCAGTTGATTCGGCGCCTGCGCAGTAGTCATCAGTACTATCTTCAGTAAAGGTAAAATTATAGGCTCCGTTTTCAAATGGACAGTCAACATATATACTATTATCTGGAAATAGAGAGATTTTATTTTGAACAGAAGTTTGAATTACTGGTGGAAAAATGTGGCTTCCAAACTGAACATTTTGTTCTATATGTAGTTGTTTATTTACATGCTTGTATTTTTATCTATTTCCTTAATATACATTTTTAAACATATATAAATTTTCAAATTTAATTGCACTTTAAAATATATCACAAAATACCTCAATAAATTTCATGCACTGTATGGCCATTTCGTTGACTGACAACTCATCAGCAGTGCTCGATATCAAGATGTTGGAAATTCGGTTAAAAATATAATGATGAATTAATAAGCACAACCATCAAAAACCCAAACAAATAAAACAACAGGGAATCCAAACTCAGCTAAGGGTTACCTCTGCATCAAAAGGAAGAGCCTTAGAAATTTCTGGTAGTTTTTGTCAAGTTTTGAACGGAAAATTTAAAGGCATTTAAGTAATAAATAAAGCCAGGATAAAAAGTCTGACTACTGGGCTGATAATGCCCTCGGGGACTTACAGTCCATTAGCAGTGATAAAGACCGAGTGGTACAAATAACATGTATCACAAAATACCTCAATAAATTCGATGCACTGTATGGCCATTTCGTTGACTGACAACTCATCAGCAGTGCTCGAGATCAAAATGTTGGAAATTCGGTTAAAGATACTATGTGCACTTCAAGTACATTGCAACATGTATTCAAGTAGTGATCGCGAAATAAAAGTGTTTACAGTTTATATATATTTTGAGTAGCAAAGTACTTAGATCTGAAAACGTCATTTCGGTCTTGTTCAATCTCGATTGTCTTGATTTTGCAACGATTGATTTTTCAGAGAAAATCGAGATAATTAAAGGAAAACCGATATTACAGTCTACAGTAAAAATGTTTGCGTTGTTTACCTATGTTGAACTACATACCCGCTTTTATTCGCTGCAAAGCAATGTCTTAGTTTGGTTTTACTAACTAAATTTGTTTGAAATGGTTAATTCTGGAATTTTGAAAATCACCGAAAATCATTATATACAAGATCAGATTGGCCTTTCAGACTCATTATGATTTACATTTCGCTTGTTTATACGTTTCTGTGCTTTGTTTGAATGTGTGTCACACATAGTTGTTTAAATGTTTCATGACAATAAAGATATATTATCAATATTTGTCTGTTTGCTAATAAAGTAATCATGTAATGTAGCCTCGTAAATATTTACACCTAATTATGTTCCACTCACGCATTTTCGGGGGAATATATTGTTTTTACTCCGTTTCTTCACTATTGTTATTATTGTTATCATTCTTTCTCCTGTAGCCGCTTTGTGCGGGAGTGTTCTCAATCAATTAAAACCGAACTTTGCACAAAAATATACCATTGTCTGAAGTTGTGCTTCGTCATACTGAAAAATCCAAGATGGTCGCCATTTTTAAAACGGCCGCCTTCAAAGTTTAAAAAAAATCTATAAAAATAGAAAACAATTCTGGACAGCTCCAATTTTAGTGTAGAAATGTCCAGCACCACCAAACATGGTATAGACGAACATTTTGAAAAATCATAGATGATCGCCATTTTCAAAATGGCCGCCGACTTAGTTGAAAAAATCGGCAATTTTTTTTTTAGCCAACTTGCGAAAAAAATTTATATTTTGAGGTAGAGTAGTAATTGGAGAACGTGGAAACAGCATAACAATAAGTATTAGTTAAGTCTCCCAAAGAAGTGTGGAGACTTATTGTTTTTCCTCGGTTCTTATTATTATTACTCTTATTATTACTATTTTTTTTCGCTTCTTTCTCGCACCTGAACCTCCCGGAGTGGATCTTGGAAACCGTTAGCTGCAAGTCGACGGTACTTCATGACATTGTAGGCATATGTTCCTATAGATGATCCTCAGCGTTTAAGTTTTGCAAAATGTGGGAGGGGTCAAAAGGGGGTGGGGTTTACTATAGAATTATATTGGAAAATTGAACAAAAACCAATTTCAAATGGTCACAACTTGCAAACTAATGTAAATAATGATAAGGGATCCACAGTAACTATTGCAAGACTACAGTGGAATAAAAACATTCGAGGAGGGGGGCAAGTAACTTCTGCTTGATACGTTCCATTTTCAGAATTACTCAGTTTTACTTATTCTATTAAACTTATTTATATTTTCTCTTTCAGCATACTTATATCGGGCGCATTCCCCTCCCCCCCCTGCCCTAGACCCGGCGGGTTAGCCGGGGTCTAGGGAAACCCCTGCCCAATTTTTTTTAATGGTGTTCTAAAAACACATTTAAATGCATTTCCAGCATTATACATGGGGGATACAATAAAGCTTCATTTTTTTGGATGATTTGGTTAATTTTTCTTTGAAAAAGGGGGGTGAGAGTAATTTCTCCTTCAGACTAATGCAGTTATGTTATTTGAATGCAGAAAGAGGGCTTGGGGGAGGGGAGTTCGATACGTGTTCGTATGGGAGACTTTCACCATCCTGTTTCAATCATTACTTGTAATTATTGAATACTTCTTATACGAAATGTTACCTTTCGTAATAGCCTTGCTTTCAGTCGATGATACAAATTCGCTCACACAACTGGAGGCAACTGCTTGGCCATTCTTAATCACTGAAATTAATATTTACATATAATATAAACTTCTATGGATTCGTATCAAAGATATTTCGGCTTTCTTCACTGTTGGTGAAACATAAATTGTTGAAAAGCGCTCCAAAATTAGTGTTAGCAAATGTGTGTCTTTAATTTTTCCCAAATGCACGAGAACTAATTGTTTGTATCAGATTAAAAGTTTTGAAATGTTTTAATAATGAAAAAAAAAACGTTTTCTGACAAAAAATATCCACTTTCCAATGAAGAAAGATCTGTTTGTAATGTATCGCACGCATTGATGGTATGTGTTTTTTCTATAGCTTTTTTCAGAAAGAGTATTGTATCATTGAATTACATTAGCGCGGCTTATCCTAACAAAAAAGGTTACATTTGAGCGTATGAAATACCCAGAAAACCAGGTATATAAAGGTCGATAAAAGGTAATTTTATATTATCTTATTTAAAGATAAGTTATACCCCCGGTTTTTTGGTGGGGTCTATGTTGTTTTGTGTGTTTTTGGTTTTTAATTGTGGTGCATGTGTTGTTTTGATCTTGTCTTCGTTGTTCTCCGGAAATTGTCAGTTGTTTCGATTTTCTCTCCTTCGAATGTCCCTTTGGTATTTCTTGACTTTACTTATACCTCTCCTAGTAGGGTTAATGGCAGCAGGTTGATGAATGCTCCTAACTTTGATGTAGATAAGTATCTGTATACTTTATGATCAAATCCAAAAACATATGTATCCAGGGATTAAGAAAAGAATAAATCCATGCCGTTTTTGCTTTTAAATTGATAATTCTTATTAACTGTTCGCATAGGGCAATAGCATATGACTTTTAATAATATCCAAATAACTTAACTAGAATTTTAAATGGCTTCATAAATATAACTAGAAATTGGTGCCATCAGAAACTATGTCCATTACCATACTGCACACGTCAGAAAACAATTAAGGATGCTCGCTGGTCATGTTTTGGACATTTTGTCAGATTTTCGGAATCCTCGGGTTTTATCCAT
Source organism: Mytilisepta virgata (assembly GCA_028015205.1). Classification (NCBI taxonomy): domain Eukaryota; kingdom Metazoa; phylum Mollusca; class Bivalvia; order Mytilida; family Mytilidae; genus Mytilisepta; species Mytilisepta virgata. Next base: position 26,833,418 of record CM051515.1, read on the forward strand.
TTCTTAAACATGAATTTTTTTTCCCGTGAACCCCCACTTTTTCTTTTATAATTCAATCATATATACCTTAAAATGGTATTTGACAAAATTTTATGAAATCCTTTTTTATTTTTTCATACATTTTGAGAGACTGAAGTTGTCAATGCAAAGACAATGAAAAATCCAGAGAAAACTTTTTTCTTGCAAATTTTCAAGGTCATATAGCTCTAAAATGAGCACATGAACCTATATTTTTTTCTTGCTTATTTGTTTACTATTCATATGTTCTCTCCACTTAAAACACCTATTTCAAATCCTATTTATTTCCTATTAGACCAGCGATCATCCTTAACACTGAAAAATTAGCAATTTCACAAATTTAGTCTGAAAACTGGAACCCTGAATCAAATTTCAAAATTGAAAACCTTATTGCAAATCTACACATAGTGAAGTTCATCATAAACGAATGAAACCACAGAAACAAAAAATGAATGAGTATTTCCAGAGACAATGCATAATAAGCAATTTCACCATTTTCGGTCCTAAAATTTGATCCCTTAATAGATTTTCAAAATTAAAAACCCTTTCCAAACATCTAAAGAAAATGAAGAAGAATATTATATACAAATAAATTTGTTAAATGTAAATGAAAAATGAAAAGAGGAGTTTAAGGCACAAGTTTAAATTGACCAATTCCGAATACAACCCATGTGGGCCCCAAGTTGTCAAACTCAAAATTCTAAAACCGCGTCTACATACAGTATTTGACAATATTGTATAGAAATTAAAAGCATAAAATAAAAAAATAATAAGGAGTTTAGTGGGCCCCAATTTTTGAAAATCAAAATTCTAAAACTTTATTGCGCATCTATATATAATATGCGACAATAAAATGAAAAATGATGTATGAGGAGTTTAGGTCACAAGCTTAAATTTTCAATTTTTCGACCCATGTGGACCCCAATTTTTAAAAATCAAAATTCGAAAACCTTATTGCGCATCTTCATACGGTATGTGATAATACTGAATAGAAATTAAAAGCATAAAATGAGAAATGAATGAGGAGTTTAGGTCACAAGTTGAAATTTCGAATTTGCAAAATTCGACCCCTGTGGGCCCCAATTTTTGAGAATCAAAATTATAAAACCTTATTGCGCATCTACGTATAGTTTATGACAATACTGCATAAAATTAAATGCATGAAGTTAAAAATGAATGAGGAGTTCTGGAGACAAGATTATCTAACGGACGCACAGACGGACAAACGGACTGACGGACAGACAAGCGGACAGACAGACGGACGGCATGGCGGACAGAAAGACGGACGGACAGACGGACCGATTACAAATATCCCCGAACTTCATTCGATGTGCGGGGATAAAAATTGGTAAATATCGGTTTTCATAATGCAGTTTCTGTACGCTTATATAACCCGTTCTTGTCCCTTTATCCCCTGTTTTGTAACGCATCATTGAGTTATTGTATATAACAGTACTTAAACCTTGTATATTCTGATATATAACTGTTAAACGTCTATCTTACCAGAGTATTCTCTTAAAACACTACCAGACTGTTTCCAAGAAAAACAGACCTTTGAGTTAGGGGTACCATATATGCTGGTATCAGAATAGAGCAACACATAATAATAATGTCCCGTTGAAGTATCATAATGTTCGCTTTCACAAGTTGGGGGAGTACCTAAAAGCAAATTTACATACAAAGACAAAATGAATTTTTAGAAGACGATTTTTTCTTATCATAACTGTTCTTACCTGTTAAGAACATAAACAGCCCTATTAAACTTTAACATTTTTAGCGAAATGTCATCGCCCTTTTTTTCTCCCTGACCAAATGGCCATATGGCCATATGAGCAATTGCCACCACTTTGCCTCCATCGGACGTCCGTCGTCGTCGTCGTTGTCGTAAACATTCATATAAAGATCTTCTCCTCTGAAACCGCTGGGCCAAAACGTGGGAAATTTACTTTACGATCTTCTTGTCTGGAACCACAAGGCCAATTTGAACAAAACTTGACATCAATGGTACTTTGGTGATCCTCTTTCAGAAATATATCGGATGACCTCGCCCGTCATCAAAGATGGCCGCAAGAGCAGAACATAGTTTAACATACCACCTACGGGAAAGTTACTTAAAGATCTTATCCGAAACCACAAGCCAATTGGTACAAAACTTGGTAGCAACGGATGACCTCGCCCGTCATCAAGGATGGCCGCCAGAACTGAACATAGTTTAACATCGGACCCTGTGGGAAATTTATATATAGATCTTCTTGTATGAAACCACAAGGCCAATTGGAAGAAAAGTTGGCATAAATTGTCCTTAGATGGCCCTCTGTCAGTATTGAAGATGGCCGCCAGAGCCGAACATATTTTAACATAGGATCCTATGAAAAATTTACTAACAGATCTTGTGTGACAAAACTAGGCCAATTGGAAAAAAACACTTGGCTGGTCCTCTTTGAGAATTGAATTCATTGTTCCATTTAATGCATTCAGTACTACCGATTTATTTGTTTTACTTATTTTAATATTCACTTGAATTTGATACTATGTTTATTTGCAAATTAAGTATAACAATAATGAAATCGAAACTTCTGATTTACGACATGAAAAGTTCCGGTAATGAAAAAGTTGGTTTTCACAACTGCTCATCTTCGACACTTTCATGAAATATACCGAAATTAGAATCATATTTTTGAAATTCATACAATCCAAACAAGAGCTGTTGGTATAGTGATTCCATATATATATGGTTGCTAAGTATAAATAACAAATAAACTAGTCTTTGAGTCTTTCAGGAAATTTACCAAAACAGGAATCACATATGTTTGAAATCCAAATGATCCCGATAAGTCTTGAAGCTAATTTGATCCAAAACAATTATGGTTGCTTAGTAAAATTCAAAAAATTATAGTCTAAAACACTTTCAGAAAATTTATTGAAATTGGAATCCTATATTTTTGACATCTAGATGATCCCAATATGTGTTACTGCTGATGTGATCCAAAAATACATGGTTTCTTGTCAAAAATTTTTAAAAAAAATAATGATTTTTGAGACTTCCAGGAAATTTACCAAAGTTGGAACTGCATGTTAAAAAAAAATCCGACACCTTTAGCACAATCTACATTAGTGGTACAATTACTAAGCCAACTTTCAGTTCCGTATTCCAAATAACCTGAGAAGAGTTGCGCGACAAAGGAATATGTACACTTAGGCCACCCATGTAGCTCGGCACCCAGGGGTGCTATTTAAATTCCGAAACCTTTGCCACAATCTAAATTGGCAGGGCAATTACTGCGCCAACATACAGTTCCGTATTCAACATAACCTGAGAGGAGTTGCGTGACAAAGGAATAATGTACCCTTTGGCTGCCTGTGTAGCCCGCCCCCCAGGGGCACTATTCAAATTCCCAAACTTTAGGTACAATCTACATTGGCAGGGCAATAACTGAGCCAACTTTTAGTTCTGCATTCCAACTAACCTGAGAGGTGTTACGTGACAAAGGAATAATGTACCATTAGGCTTCCTTTGTAGACCGGCACCCAGGGGCACTATTCAAATTCCGTAACCTTTGGCACGGTCCCCACACAGGGCAATCAATGGCTCAAGTTTCATCTTTCTACATCCAGTGGTTACTGAAATTATCCTGGACATTACTACCGTAACAGCAAAACAATATCCACGCGCTTTGTTGAAGCAGGGGCATAATGATAAAAATATAGGAAGAACAAGCAATAACCAAACAGTTATAGACCACAACTATATGAAAACAGGACGAAGAAAAAGATGTATCTAAAGTCAACTACAGCTATACAGGTACATGACGGATAAACATTTTCTACCTTGAAAAGAGATTTTTTATTTTTAGTCATAATAATTTTAAAACTATACATTTTAATTTTATATTTACTGAAACGTAGGCCAGTCAGCTGAGAAATCCTACCAAATCAAGATGTTAAAAAATAATGAGTATACCGGATTTTTTCCAGCGTTTGTGAGATGGCTATTTTGTTTTGAAATATTTTTATATGTTTTTTTTTTTTTATTATCGTCAAAATACAATAATAACTTCACTGTCTAGTAATGGCACTACATACCAGAAAGAATTCCAGTATCTTCATAATACTCAGTCACTACATAACTGGAATCGTATGTTCGCATTACATTTGGCGAAACAAACCAGTTACTCACACTAGCTATTGTCCAGTCTGTTGGAAATCCGGCTCCATTACAAACCGCAATAGAGATTTGGACTGAAATATATTTGTGAATGATCGTTAAACGCGCTGTCTTAAACAATTTCATAAAAAAATTCTTGTAATATTTCAAACACTGTGATGTTTCCTTTAATGCATGTAATATTTAAATTAAAATTGTCAACTGTACGTCAAATGGGAGTACCATTCAAGCCTATAGTAGAAACGGTTTTCAATATTTAAAAGCATTTCAAAGGATTAAATTCAAACAATCCAAAATATTGAGAACATTAATAAATCAAAAACGTTGCTTAATTCCTTACTGTCGGCATTGACAATCGTTTAATTGCGTATCTAGCCTCCCGTGCAGAACATTGATAATCGTTCGAATACATGCAGATGAATTCTTCACTGATGACATTGACAATCGCTTTATTATCCCTGCTGGGGAATTTTCATCATTTTTACAAAGTAAAGCGGCAAAACATTTAACAGTACAATGATTCAAAAAGTTTTAACGCTAAAATGAGTCCAAATTGGTAATTATCAAAAAGTTTGAATCGTTTAAAGTTAGAGGGAATAGAATGTTAAAAATTCCATTAAAAAGCAAAAGATGTAATTTCTTGGTTTTTTTTTGGGGGGGGGGGGGGGTGAAAAGAAAACAAATACTGTCAGAAAAAAAAACATTATCCAGATGTTTATTTCGACCGCATTATGAAATTAAATATAATTTAATCATTAATAATTAAAATGTACATTATATTTAGCCTCATTAATTACCTTGCAAAAATCCACTCAAACAGAACAAAATATATTTCATAATATCCAAACCAAACATCCTTTCTTAAACACTTGTTCAGTTTTACTTATTATTTTTTAATTTGATTCGAATGAATAGGGACCTAATTTATGATTGTCTTAAAAAGTCATAAATTACGTTTTCTATAGTTGTCATATATATATACATGATATAGTATGACTAATTTGTTAGTTTCTTCATTTTCTTCTGAGGATAGAATTACGATTAGAGACAGGTTGGCCATAATTCATTTAAATGGAACGTATTGGAAGAAAGGTCGCACTCAATGATAGACTCTTGCTGTTGTTGTTTTTGTTTATATTTCTTTCATAATAATTAATAAAAACAATTAAAAATCAAGGAAAGGGAAATTTAACAATATTCAATGTGTGTTTAAAAAAAAACAATTCCAACGTTTCATTCTACAGTAATGTTGTGGAGTTCTACTTTGCACGAAAATATCACATTACACATGTATATGTAATATCTTTCACATCGTCCACATAAATTTCGGCATACTGTTTTGGAAAAAAAAATTCAACCTCCAGTTTCCAAAGGTCAACTTCCTAAGTTTTATTTCATTTTCTGTCATTAATTTACTGACTTACTTGACTTATTTCTAGTTACTCCTTTTGGCCGGGCATAGGTCCTTCAAAACAGGTCTTCATTTGTCTCTGTCCTGGGCTGCTTGTCTGGCATCTACAATCTACAATAACCACTTATTCCTCTCTACAAACCTTAGAGATTATCAGTAACGCACATGCAGTGAACGAGTTATTTCTATATGTTGAAGGTTTAGAAATGGAAAAAAGGTTAGAAGAGGATACAGTACTAATAGCTCTTACCTGTCTTTTAAGGTAACCTTAAAAAGGATGAATGGATGAATATTGAAAACATTTCAAGAGCATAGCTATGTCAGATATTAAATATTTTATATACTATTTTCATATTTTTCATTCTGAAGAATGATACAATGTCCATTTGATGTTAATTTAATACTAAAATAATTAGAAAAAAATAACATAAAGAAGCCAATACTTAAATTTGAATACGTAGTTTTTATAAACAAATGTAATTTTTTATTTCTATAGATTTTATTTGTCGGTTCTTTTCTCCACTTTGGTCAGAATATTCTGGAATTCACATAGAAAAAAGCAAGAAACGCAACATGCATGTGCAGAGAAAGAATATGACATTGTCTAATATGTCTATAGCAAAGATATACCAGTATGTCGAATTTCAATATTTGTGAGTGGGTTCTTACGTAATATGTATCAAAATATTCCGTTGTAGAATCAAACATATTTTATGAGCTTAAAGTCATTTGATATACATATAATATTAAATTTACGTGACTATCAATTACTTTCATATTACCCAATATACATTAATATATGAAAATCAATGATCCCAAATATGACACCAAATATCAGTCTTAATCATTTTTTATTATTAAATTAAAACAAAACAATCCCTTTGAAGCCTAACAATCTAAATGATTTACGGGATATTTTTTTATAAATTTTAAACTTTATATAGTAAACATAAAAAGCTTCAGCCACGCGGAAAATTTAATTTAATTGTGAGTTAACTATGTTTCGTAAGAGATGATTGGGTTACATATGGAACAGCATATTGACCTGCTTACGTGCCGATATATTATGTCCAAAATCTGTGATAATGGCCCAAAGTATACAGCATTAGTCTGAGGTACGTGGGACGACCGATGGTCATTATCAAAAACTTTGGAAATATGAACTCATATCAACCAACACTATTATATACATTCTTTTCCAGAAACGCGTATTTTTTATTGATGAAATTTTACGACTAAAATTCCTTAAATGTTAGAAACAGTATAGTTTTTTGAAATTTGTTTTCCCAATTGTGGCTCACAAAATCCACAGATACATTTACATTTTCTTCAAACTGTTTCTTATTCATTAATCTGAAAACTGTTATACATGTACATGTCAGTACAATTTTACACTGGATTGATTCGTTCATTATGTTAAGTATATGACGATGATTCATCATACATAAGCATGCACATATTTATTCAAAGATGTCTTTTCTGATGGTCTCCACGAACACAAAATCAACCAATTTAAAGGTCTGGTCCCCTTTGTTCAGATAACAAAAGGAGTGCAAGTTTAGTGTATTAATTTCCCTTTATTTTTAAAATTGCCAAGGAGATTGATCAAGACAGACTGTATATCCCAAATGTATAAGATAAAACCTGGGATTAAATATTCGTGTGCAAGATCAAAATTTCCATTAAACAGACATTTTACCTATTTTGTTTATATATAAAAAAGAGAATAACACCAGCATCACATGACGGAAGCTTCCTCATATCACTTACAAATGGACAGATTGTCACCAACCAAATACATTTTTTAACTCAAAACAAAGTATAATGCATAACTCCAACATACACCAAAACAAGTGCGTAAACATAATAATTTAAAATAATGCATAAAGATAAAACTCGGACATGAACCCACACAATTTTCGTTTGTTCAGACCACATTGAATTATTAAGAGTATAAACTAAATGTACATGCAATAGAATAGTGTGTAAAATGCCCTTTTATTTAATAACTTAACTGCATAGGTTGTGGTTGAATAAACGGAATGGCGAACTCTAAAACTTACGCAAAATATGATAGAAATATGAGTTTGTATACTTAAAATATTAGAAGAGTAATGTTTAAAGTTAAGGACATACCAGTATAATAAATGCTCAATTTGCGATTAATATTGAATTTGGAATAATTTTATAAGTAAAAACAAATATTAAACATCTATCTTTGAAATATCATAAAAACCTTAAATTATATACTAGTAGGTTACATACAATGTACATGTATATTATAAGGTACACATGTATTTACCATCTGTCATTTCAATTAAACAGTAACATATGTTTATGAAAAAGAAGATAATAATATTTTTGAAGAAAAAAAGTTGGAAACTATCGGATATTTAATTGTTATGTTGCTATTTACATCTGGTAAGTCAAAAAGATTTAACTGTGCTCCTCTCCTCGCCGATCTGTTTCTGTACTAATATGAAGTGGACTTCATTCAAGGGTTACTACGTGAAAACAAAAAGAAACTAGGCCAATCCTTTGATTTCACTTTTCGTTATATAGATGAAGTGTTGTCGTTAAATAACGACAAATTCCAAGACTTTTTACATCTTATCTACCCCAGTTAGCTTGAAATTAAGGGTACTACAGATACACCAAAGTCCGCTTCATATTTGGATTTGTTTCTTGAAATAGACTATGAGGGACGTTTGAAGACAAAACTTTATGATAAACGTGATGACTTCAGCTTTCCTATTGTTAATTTTCCCTTCTTGTGTAGCAATATACCAGCATCGTCTACGTTTCTCGGATTATCTGATTTTCAAGGGCTTGCGTGAGTTACCCTGACTTTCGACAAAGAGGATTACTGCTGTCACAAAAGCTTCTTAACCTGGGTTTTATCAGGGATAAGTTGATGTCATCACTTAGGAAATTTTACGGTCGTCATCACGAATTGATTGACCATTACAGTGTTCCAATATCTAAGATGATGTTAGACCTGTTCCCACTGTCGTAACCGTTCATGTGCCCCCACCGATTTGTGACTTCCCCCGGATTGACTTTGTTGAACTTCACGACGGGTACCGTATACGGAGCAGGAACTGCTTACCCTTCCGGAGCACCTGTGTTCACTCCTGGTTTTTATAGGAGTTCGTGTTGGTCATTGTTGTTTAGTTTTCTGTGTTTATTTGTTGTGCTTGTGATTGTTCATTTGTCTTCCCGTGTTTGTCTGTCCAAAGGATTATGTTTTTTTGTATTGCTCCTTAGGTATATTTGTCCTTTTTTTTTAAGAAATAATTCATGGCAGCTATATATTCTTTGGAGATTTTAATATGGTAACATTTTATTAGCACAATTTTATCCCGGGTGTTTCGAGCATGAGTTATTTCGATTCTAATATGACAAAAAAACTGAAATTAGGCATTATCTTTTTTTTTATTCCTTTTCTATTTGAGTGTAATTTTGCATAATGGCTTGTATCTGCTCTAAAATGCAACATAATAAAGTGGAAAAATAAGATATAAACAGAATGCATGCATTGGCACCTAAAAGCCTTAAATAAGAATCAGTTACTACAGTAGCGAATTGCTCGATACTGGTGTAGTGAGGCTACGTATTATAATGGAGTAAGTTTGTTGGAAAATCAAAGCCTTTCCAGCGAGTCACTGAGACTCAATAAGATCAATGCAAAGCTTTGTATATAAATACTTCTCTGGACTGATAGGCTCGATATCTTACGTGGCAAATCTTCCCAGATGATACATAAAATTGATAGTTTGGTCACAAGGACTAAATAATTAATCTGTGGTAAAATTAATTCTTTAATAAAGTCAAAAAGACACTAGTTCAGATACATGTATGTCCTGAAATAATACAAATCATTACAGTTACACGTTTAGGGAAATCACACCAATACCATAATATTTATATACCAAATAGTATGCAAGCAAACAAATGAAGATAAATCTGGTCAAGACAGTGCTTAGACAATATTAATCGAAACGTTATTGAAGTATCAAAACTTGAAGCTGACATAAAATTGTTTTTAACGTTGAGCTCCAATTGAACTGTTCAATACTGGATATATAAATCATATTCCTTATTATATGATACTCAACATGCTTGAATGTATACATGTTTCAAAATTTATATATATAATGTTCTGTGTTAAGCATTGTCTGATTTCATGTATTTGAACTGAATATAGGAACTTGAACTTCTCTATTTAAAACATGTGTTTGACTTCATAAATTTTGCACGACTGTAATATATACGGTTTATTTGAAAAAGTCAAGTGTGACTGGATCAATAAAATGATTCTTAAGTCCTGTGAGTCTTCTATATACTGTCAGACTTATATGGATAAATAGTTGCCTTTCACCTTGGCAGTCAGATCACGACTGCGGAACTGCCGCGAATTTGTTCTATTTATAGGGGTTTTGGACTCGAAAGACTCAAAAATGCCTTATGAGACTTAAAGGACTTACTTTTGAAGTAAAGACGTCCAACAACATTCTTCAGACCGATTTAAGCAGTTGCACTAAGGTTATCAATATGGTGGTTCTGAAGCGATAAATGACCAGATTACCTTAATATACACTTAGATTTTGTAAAATATAGACAATAAAAATGAAATTCTACAAAACCAGACTGCTCTAACCATATAGGATACAACTGGTAAAATGATATCTAAACATTGAAAATCTTAAGTAACAGTTGAGACCAATTTGACACATTTCAACCTTAATAATTTGCCTGTTTTATATTTCTACATACATCTACGTAATACCCCTTTAAAAACAAAATTAAAAAATATATATCAATGAACCAAGTGAATATATTCCTGCTTGCGACCATGTTTTTCATTGAGGCCAGTGTTTAAAGGAGTGCGTGATTTTCATTGTATTTTAATTTTCGGTGTTTATTTGTTGTGCTTGTGATTGTTCATTTGTCTTCCCGGGTTTGTCTCTCTAATGGATTGCAGTTTTTTTTTTACCCCTCGGGTATATTTGTTCTCTTTTCGTAATCCGTTACATTACCCACCTCTGTGGAGAGAGTCTTAATCCCTCGCAGGAATAAATTATTACATACATGATATAGGCAAAATATAAAAAATAAAACTTTAATTAGTTAATGTGCGGACATTAATGACAAAGTACGATAATTAACATATAGACATTACTGCACATCTCAATAGACTAAAAATTACGGTAATGCAAAAATGAAATGAAATATATACATTACAAGAAACCAGTCAATGTTTTAATTAATTTATGAGCAAAATTCATCGTCATCACTTAGAACTACTCTTCTAATGTCATTCCTGTTGTTTGTACTATAAGTCTCCGTGCTCGTCATTCTGGCTATCTCAACTACTGTTGTATATTCCAACTGATCGTTGGTTTGGGTTTCCACTGTTCTTGTGTGTGTTGTGACTTGTCGTCATTACTGATTTCTGTAGACTGTGTTTCTGTACCCTTCCTCTCTTTACACTGAGGGTTGGCCATCCAAAATGCTGACAGATAATACATAGTCCCATCAGGGAATATAATTTTTTTTCTTTCATTACTCCCGAATATCCCACTTTAATTACTGAGGCGGTGTGGTTGTCATTGTTTATTACTCTACCGTTTACCCCCTTCACACGTTTAGCTTCTTACGTCTCCTGGAACAGGGAGATAACTCGAATTGAAAAGTTGCCTAAAGTTTTGATCACCTGAGCGTTTAATCTGTTGAATTTTTAACAACGTCGATAAATCGCGTTGTGTACAATTATCGTCTGACAAAATGTCAACACATCCTAGCAGTGAATTGAATCACATGTTTAGCGATTAAGAATCAAAACATTGCTCTATTGCTTGGAATGCATTCGGGAACTATATCAATGTTAATTTAAGCAAAGTTTTTTGGCCAGAAACAGTTGAAAGTCTACGCAACTGCTGAAGCTTGTATCTATGTGTTGAATATTGACCAACGTTGATTTGGGAGAATATTTTTTCAAACGACAGTCTCATGTTTATGAACGACTTCTTCGATGCCGATGCTTTGAATTATTAGATATTTCAGAAACTGATTGTCTTTAACATGGCCAGAAAATATGAGGGCAGTGAATAAATCATTATTAGAGTCGCAACTTGCTAAAATATTCAAAGAACAAACTCAAGGATGTCATAAATCCTGATCTTTCCACTGAAAATCTAACCTCTAACAGTTCAAGAAGAGATTTTGAATAGCTACGCGTATTTTGACTTCATAAGTTCAATAAAAATGTCAACTGATTTTCTGGTCTTCATCTAATTTAGGGCCCATTCTTTTCCTGTAGAGCTATGATTTGGTAGGGATGGGTTCCTTCATGCAGATCAGAGACTATTACATTTATAATTTGATGTTTTTTCTTATTTCTGTTTAGAATATAAAAAGGGAAAACTATGCAGTATTTTTCATTCATAACAAAAAAAAAAAAAAAAAAAAAAAAAAAAAAACACGCATGCCATGCATGAGGCATGTTTTGTAGTTGAACATTGCGCCACGATGCAAGTTAAACAGATCCAACACAATATTTGCTTAGTACTTTGTTTTATTGCACTCGGATTTAAACTTGATCTAGATACTATCAAAACAAGGCTTCCATATGAATTTCATAAAAAATCTGCAGATGAATATAGCCATGAGAGCGCTTACAATGTGGACGAACGGACAGATGGACAGACGCCCGGCATTTCTATGTCCCGCATTGCGTTCCGACGGGGGACAAAAATTATACTTGAAAACGGCTTTCAGTGATTGATTTTCTTACAAAACGCGAAAAATACTTTATTTATGCGTTCAAGAGGGGTTAATATAGCATCCATTTCCATGGAAACGAGATCGGGGACATATGAATTTTATTATTTTATTACATTGGAAATATTTAAATCTATGAGTTCTCAATTTTTCATGAAATCGTGGGATCCGAAAACAGGACATTTTCACCTTTTTGTTACCAACGTTTCTATTTTTTCAAGGAAATGTTAAAATGTTGTGTTTTAGTGATTTTTTCTAAACTTTTCATGCAGATTTGACAAATAATATTAGAATATAACGACTTTTACAATTTTCATTAAAAACTTTAATAGTTTTAATACTTAGATAATTTTTTTCTTGAAAATAGTAAAATAAATACATTGTGACAAAACTACCAAAAACAAAATTTTGAGCTGTTCTTACAAAAAAACTGGACGGGCGATTTTCTTGAAAACGCCACAAAATAAGAGAGGATCCCCAATGAACAAATAAATATATCACATTACTACAATATTATAATGATAAAAATCCAAGGAGAGCGCAAACCTTACCTTAATGTTAATTTAATACTCAAATAATTAGAAAAAAAATAACATAAAGAAGCCAATACTTAAATTTGAATACGTATTTTTTATTAACAAATGTAATATTATTATTTCTATAGATTTTATTTGTCCGTTATTTTCTTCACTTTGGTCAGAATATTCTGGAATTCAGAAAGAAAAAAGTAAGAAACGCAACATGCATGCGCAGAGAAAGAATATCACATTGTGTAATATGTCTTTAGCAAAATATCAATCCAAAGATACTAATATTAGATATGGTAAATTTATACTATGCTGTATACGACGCATTTCAAGGCGTTACCTCTCATCAGCAGCATTAATACCGAAACATTTGGAAGACCAAAAACCAAACTTATATTTAACAAGAAGTACTCAACCAAAAATACCGAAATAGGAAGCCAAATTTCAGCTAAGGAGATCTACCATGTGCAATACAAGGAATGAACCCTTAGTATTTTTATTATTTTTGAATTTTGCTAAATACTGGTAATTTCTGTAACAAATCAATGAATGATCATGTCAGACAAGTCTGACGACTGGGTTGGTGAATACCTTCGGGGACCAAGGGTCCACCAGCAGAGGCATAATCCCAGGAGTTTTAAAATATTAATCCAAAGATACTAATATTAGATATGGTAAATTTATACTTTGCTGTATACGACGCATTTCAAGGAGTTAAGATATCCTAGTATGTCGAACTTCAATATTTGCGAGTGGATTCTTACGTAATATGTATCAAAATATTCCGTTGTAGAATCAAACATATTTTATGAGCTTAAAGTCATTTGATATACATATAATATTAAATTTACGTGACTATCCATTACTTTCATATTACCCAATATACATTAATATATGAAAATCAATGATCCCAAATATTACACCAAATATCAGTCTTAATCATTTTTTTATTATTAAATTAAAACAAAACAAACCCTTTGAAGCTGAACAATCTAAATGATTTACAGGGTATTTTTTTTATAAATTTTAAACTTTATATAGTAAATATAAAAAGCTTCAGCCACGCGGAAAATTTAATTTAATTGTGAGTTAACTGTGTTTCTTAAGAGATGATTGGGTTACGCATGGAACAGTATATTGACCTGCTTACGTGCCGATATAATATGTCCAAAATCTGTGAAAATGGCCCAAAGTATACAGCATTAGTCTGAGGTACGTGGGACGACAGATGGTCTTTATCAAAAACTTTGGATATATGAAACTCATGTTTAACCAACACTATTATATACATTCTTTTCCAGAAATGCGTATTTTTTTTTACTGATGAAATTTTACTACTAAAATTACTTAAATGTTAGAAACAGTAAAGTTATTTGAAATTTGTTTTCACAAATGTTGCTCAAAATATTATACATGTATATACAATTTTACACTGGATTGATTCGTTCATTATGTTAAGTATATGACGATGATTCATCATAAATATACATGTACATGTAAGTACACGTATACACTGGATTGATTCGTTCATTATGTTCAGTATATGACGATGATTCATCATAAATTTACATGTGCATGTAAGTACAATTTTACACTGGATTGATTCGTTCATCATGTTAAGTATATGACGATGACTCATCATAAATATACATGCACATATTTATTCAAAAATGTCTTTTCCGGTGTTTAAAGGTCTACTCCTCATTGTTCAGATAACAAAAGGGGTGCAAGTTTAGTGTATTAATTTCACTTTAATTAAAAAATTGCCAAGGAGATTGAACAATACAGACTGTATATCCCAACTGAATAAGATAAACCTGGGATTAAATATTCGTGTGCAAGATCAAAATTTCCATTAAAGAGACGTTTTACCTATTTTGTATCTATATATAAAACAGAATAAGACTTTGTAACACCAGCAGAACATGACGCAAGCTTGCTCATATCACTTACACAACAACCAACTACATTTGTTAACTCAAAACAAAGAAATATGCAGAACTTCCAATATACACCAAAAACAAATGCGTAAATATAATAATTAAAAATAATGCATAAATATAAAATAATTTTCGTGTGTTCATACCACATTGAATTATTAAGAAACTAAATGTACATGCAATAGAATAGTGTGTAAAATGCCCTTTTATTTAATTACTTAACTGCATAGGTTGTGGTTGAATAAAAGAATGGAGAACTCTAAGACTTACGCAAAATATGATAAAAATACTAAGGGTTCATTCCTTGTATTGCACATGATAGATCTTCTTAGATGAAATGTGGTTTCCTATTTCGGTATTTTTGGTTATGGAATCAGAATCAGAATCAGAATATTTTATTATAGTGTCACATACCAATATAACAATTATCAATTACAGTTATAATATATATATACATTTTTTAAAATATTGGTACCCAGCCAATTTCTGGCTTACGAGACACTTGACATATAAAATGCAATTATGTCAAATATATAATAAAATGCATAAAAGTATCATAGAACGTTTGAAAGACCAGTAAGTTTTTAAATAAAATTTGCGTTTTGAAAAACTGATAAATAAAATTTAAAAGAAAAGAATGGTAATCAGCTAAGAACAATACTTTCTACGATAAAACATACTATGTAAAGTCTTTGCTAAAAAAAGGCTGAATTATGTCATTTGTCATAAAAAATAAAAATTTATCTTGATTACTGAGATTTGAAAAATCATTAAAAATATCACAAGCTTTTAAAACTAAAGTGTATCTTAAATCCGAATAAAATTCACAATGTAATAAAAATGTTTTTCATCCTCTATACAATTTTCTGTACAATATATACATAAACGATCTTCTAGGGGAACTTTTGGCTTGGTGTATCTACCTGTTTCAACAGAAAGTGGTAAACTACCACTTCTGAAATTTGACAATACACGTCTATGTTGTCAATTAGAGACAGATTTTACATAGTTACTTGTATCCAAAATATTTTTATATTCTCTATAAATTCTAAGTTTGTTACCATTTTCATTATTTCTATCATTAAATAATTGTTCATACCATTCATTTTGTTCTTTTTCTTTAAGTCTACATTTAATATTATACATCTTATGCCTAAATGAAAAATTATCATGAAAAATATTATTTATACCTAATTTATATGATTTTGCAATGCATTTTTTATCCCATGATCTACAACAATTCTTACTCCACATATAAACTTTATATGTTAACCGATAGTCATAAGAATTACTGACTCGGAGAAAAAGACGAAATGTTTCGAGTGTTTCACAATATTTAGAGGTATAAAATCCCATATCTCCTTGAACTTCAATATTTGATGCATTTGACGCACTTCCTAAAAACAGTCGACAAGTCTTGTTTTGTATCGAACGCACTTCTCTCCAATTCGTATGTCCCCATAATCCAGCACCATAATATAAAACAGGTTCTACTACAGATTTATATAGTTTAGAAAACACATCAAAAGACATCCCTCCACATGAAATAAATTTTGTATACAAAGCAGATAGTGCTCTACTAGCCGATTTAGTAATTTCACGGACAGAGTATTTGTAGTGGAAGAATTCATTCACATAAAGTCCCAAATATCTATATGAAGTATCAAAGTCGATTATAGTTTCTCCACACTTAAAAACAGATTCAGATCTAGTAATATTTTTATTTCTAAAATGCAACACTTTTGTTTTGGCTTTATTAAAAGTCATTCTCCATCTTCGACACCACGAATTCTAACATTATAACTTTTCCTCGTTTGGCGCAATCAATGCAACATCGTCCGCATAAAGTAAAATAGAAACGTTTAAGTCATCTAAATCCACGCCAGCATTTAACAATCGAATATCATCTGCAAGATCATTAATGTATATTGAAAATAGAGTAGGTTAACTTTTATACCCTTGTTTAACTCCATATCGAACAGGGAAAAGGTCAGTCAAATAATTTCCTAATTTAATAGAACTTTGTGTTGCACTATAGAGTGACTGAATAGCTGTCAAAAACGATCCACAAATACCGATGTTCATCAATTTATACCACAGCAAATCGCGGTTTACATTGTCAAAAGCTTTTTTGGCATCTATAAAGCAAACAAAAGTATCTCTTTTCTGTAATTTCCTATTTTTAATAATTGTAGACAAGACGTATAAATGGTCCATACAACTACGATTACGTCGGAATCCATTTTGCTCCTCAGACAACAAATCATTAAGTTCTAACCAATCGGAAAGTCTTTTATTCAAAATATCTGCATATATCTTACAAGGTACCGATATTAGAGAATTTGGACAATATTCTAATGGATTTAGTGGGTCCATTTTGGGCTTTGGAATTGATGTAATAATGCTTTTTAACCATTCACTTGGAACTTGTCCTTCGCTAAAGCAAAAATTAATAATCTGATGTAGCATGTTAATGCATGGATCATTCCGTAAAATTTCACTCGGTATTTCATCTATGCCGACAGATTTACCATTTTTAGTCCGAAAAACTGCATCTCGAACCTCGTCTCTACTTATATCTTTATTAAGCTCGGTAATGTCAATATCATTTCCAAAGTTCACATTTCCGTGTAGTACACCGCGGATATCCGATAAATGATCGTCGTCGTAAGAACGATTTGAATCTGCATCATTGAATAAATGTTCATAATCCGTTTTCCATTTGCTACTAACGCATTCAAAGTCTTTTGTTATTTCGCCTGTATCAGTTTTAACTTGAAATATATGATTTGACGTCCGATCATTTGCAAGCCCTAATTTACCAATAAACCTCCAAAACTCTTTAGAATTTTGCTCGCATAGATTCTGTAATTTATTTTGCTGATCGTGTTGATATTTTCGTTTCATCTTGCGGTTAAGAGTGTCAAAGTCTGTTCGTCTCATGAAAAACTCGGTTTTTAGCCTTGATTTGGAGCCTGATTTACAACGTTTCCATTTTCGTTCAGCTTCGCAAGCTAATTTCCACGAATCTTGCAACTCATTTGTCCAATACGGTTTTCGAGTATATTTATTCGAATGTTTATTATTATACACGGTTGGCTTAATTTTCGGGCATGTAATTTGCAGTTCACGAATAAGAAGATTTTTAAAATCATTAAAAGCCATATCGACATCTTGTCTACGGGTTAACGCTAGGTTAATGCGACCAATTGTCTCTGTTAATAGGTTATGCATCGTATCATCAACAAAAAGTTCATCCCCATTTACGCTTTCTAATTTGAATCTTCGCGGTCATGGCGGTGCATGAACACGTCGGGCCCTAGTAACATTCTCATCGGAAGAGTTTGTATCGTCAATGCATAACTTAATAGCAGAAATTACCAGTATTTAGCAAAATTAAAAAATAATAGAAATACTAAGGGTTCATTCCTTGTATTGCACATGGTAGATCTCCTTAGCTGAAATTTGGCTTCATATTTCGGTATTTTTGGTTGAGTACTTCATGTTTAAAATAAGTTTGGTTTTTGGTCTTTCAAATATTTCGGTTTTAATGCTGCTGTTGAGAGGTAACTCCTTGAAATGCGTCGTATACAGCATAGTATAAATTAACTATATCTAATATAAATATCTCTGGATTGTTATTTTAATAGATAATTCAAGTAATGAATGATCCGGGATAGATTCGTATCCAACTAAATCAAGATCAGCCACTAAATCTGACATCGCGTGTACTTTAAAATTGGTAACATCATGTATTTGTTCATGTGGAGTAAGAACATAATCTACCACAGACTTTCCAGTGGTTTTTATCAGAGTAAAATCTTGTATACCTATACGCCCATTTACCATACACATATTACGATCTACTATTTCTATTAGATACATTATCAATAATTTCCCTAACTTGTACATCATCAATACCTTCAATATAGTCCTGAACGTCACCACATCTAGAGTTTAGGTCACCACAAATATATAGTTTCCCAATGTTTTGATACATATACACTTGCTCTAACAGTTTTGTATAAAACGCTAACGAGTCACAATACAACGAATTTTCTGGTGGTAGGTAACATATGCATATACATAATATTTCTTCTTTATTACTTAATTTAAGCCATAAAATATCTTTTACATCATCATTTAAAATAGTAACATCAAAATGGTTAAATAAATCATTTTTTATTAAGGCGGCAACGCCTCCAGACCCTCTTTTTGAATTAGCTTGAATTTTATCCCTATTTCTACTCAGGCATGTATAACCTTTAACATGTATTTTATCATTATTTCTCAAAAATATTTCACATAAGCATAAAATATCAAATTTAAAATGATTCAAAATATGACATCGAAAACTTGAATTATCTCCCTCTTGACTTGACCATCCTCTAATGTTCCACACACCAAGCGAAAGTTCCTAGTATCTACGTCCACCAGAACTTATATCATGATTGTATCCACCAAAGCATCTACCTCGTCTACGGTTATTGTGACCACGTACCTCTGTCCATTCATCTCGATTTCCTGTCTACCTTGAACGCCATTATCTCGCCTGTCTCGCGTATTATTTCGCTTCTGTATTTTGCCGTTTACGAATACAAAGTCGTTTTCACGCGCAATCCCTCTCAATACTGTCATCATATTTGCTTTATATGTTCGGGCTTCAGTCGACAATTCGTCTTCTATATAAACTCGGCTATAGTCCCGTGAATTTCTCAGCAGCTGTTTGTTTTTCATCACTTTATCCTTTTGCTGTCTGGTTTCAACCTGTGCGACAATAATACCCGAACGATTTCCTTTTCCTTCTTTTCGTACATCACTCATGACACGCACATCATTAATACGAAGTTCGTCTCGGATCATCGCAGACAATCGGTTCTTTAAAAGTTCTAGGTCTGTTTTCTCTGTCTCTGTTTCTGGAAGCATTTTCACTACAAAAGAAATGCCTCTCTGATGTTCAGTTTGATCCACAGTATTGTTTGTCTGTGCTCTATTTGTGTCGGCACGAATACTTTCATAAACTTTGGAGCGCATACTCTGAATATCAGTCTTAAGCTTTTCAACGAGACCATCGATTCGCTTGTTGACTGTCGTCAATTGTGTTTTAAATTCGCTCTTTACTTTGCTCACCTGCTTACTTATTTTGTTGTCAATCAATTTGTTTACACTTTCAGTTATACGTCTCGATATGCCATCTTCTAAATTGTCAATCCGGTTGAAAACTCTTTCATTCAGATCTTTTACCTCAATGGCGAGATCGTACATCAATGACTTAAGTTCGTCAAATTTGTTTGATGTTTCAGTTGTTTTCAAGCGTTTCCTTGGTTCACTACATTCATTTTGGCCTTGTTCTTGTTCTTGTTCTTGTTCTTATAAACATTTCCTAGATCGTTTGAGATTTTTATTTGCTATTGCATTATTGTTCATGATCTCTATTTTGTCTGTAGTGTTTGATAATTGGGTAATATTATGACCCGATTGTTCCGCCATACTTTTTAATGTCAACACAGCACAGTAATCAATACTATAATATCGAATTGTCTCACCTGCTTAATTATCCAGATTTTCCAATAATAACAGTTCAGTATGTACCATTTAAACTATATAACACCAGAATATGTAGAGAATCCGATCCAATACTGATTATATTCCAGATTAAATCAACTTTTTATCAGAGCAAATTAAACATGTAAACAATGACTTGCGTGCGTTCGACTCTTCGAGTACTTCTTGTTTAAAATAAGTTAGGTTTTTGGTCTTCCAAATGTTTCGGTTTTAATGCTGCTGATGAGAGGTATCTCCTTTAAATGCGTCGTATACAGCATAGTATAAATTTACTATATCTAATATTAATATCTTTGGATTGTTATTTTGTATACTTAAAAAATTAGAAGTAAGAGTAATATTTAAAGTAAAGGACATGTCAGTATAATAAATGCTCAATTTGCCATAAATATTAAATTTGGAATAATTTTATAAGTAAAAACAAATATTAAACATCCATCTTTTAAATATCATAAAAACCTTAAATTATACAGGTTAATACAATTAACATGGCTCAATTTGCCATAAATATTAAATTTGGAATAATTTTATAAGTAAAAACAAATATTAAACATCCATCTTTTAAATATCATAAAAACCTTAAATTATACAGGTTAATACAATGTACATGTATATTATAAGGTCACGTGTATTTACCATCTGTCATTTCAATTAAACAATAACATCTGTTTATGAAAAAAAAGTCATAGATAATAAGATCTTTGAAGATGGAAACTATCGGATATTTAATTTTTATATTGCTAGTTACATCTGGTAAGTCAAAACGATTTAAGAAATAATTCATGGCAGCTATAAATTCTTTGGAGATTTTCATATGGTAACATTTGTTTAGCAAAATTTTATCCCGAGTGTTTCGACCATGAATTATTTCGATTCTAATATGACAAAAAAAACTGAAATTAGGCATTATATTTTTGTATTCCTTTTCTATTTGCGTGTAATTTTGCATAACGGCTTGTATCTGGTCAAAATTCCAACATAGTATAGTGGAAAAATAAGATATAAACAGAATGCATGCATTGGCACCTAAAAGCCTTAAATAATAATCAGTTACACACGGTAGCGAATTGCTCGATACTGGTGAGGTGAGGCTACGTATTATAAGGGAATAAGTTGGTTGGAAAATCAAAAGCCTTTCCAGCGAGTCACTGAGACTCAATTAGATCAACGCAAAGCTTGGTATATAAATACTAGTTTGGTTAGTCACAGGGACTAAATAATTAATCTGTGGTAAAATTAATTCTTTAAAGTCAAACAACAGATACAATATACAAAATTCACGTCCTTCATCGTCATCACTTAGAGTTACTCTTCTAATGTCATTCCTCTTGTATGTACTATTAGTCTGTAACCGTGTTCGTCGTTTTGGTTATCTCAACTACTGTTGTATATTCCAACTGATCACTGGTTTTGGTTTCCACTGTTCTTGTGACTTGTCTTTTCTACTGATTTCTGTAGACAGTGTTTCTGTACCCTTCCTCTCTTTACACTGAGGGTTGGCCATCCAAAATGCTGACAGATAATACATAGTCCCATCAGGGAATATAATTTTTTTTTCTTTCATTACTACCGAATATCCCACTTTAATTACTGAGGCGGTGTGGTTGTCATTGTTTATTACTCTACCTCTTACCTCCTTCACACGTTTAGCGTCTTCTGTCTCCTGGAACAGACTTGGCGGCGCTAAAAACCTATTCCACTTCTTCCCTTTTTCCACAACACCCTTCTTGGGTAAGGCTAGGTGATTACTGTATCTTGGATACCTCTGTTGCAGGTTTCTGTGTCGAATAAATATCCGTTATTTTGGGGCACACATCAGAAATGTTTTCATCTTCAATAATTATGAACGTGTCAAACTTTTGTTTATTTGGTGAGGGTCGCAGTGGAGACACTGCTCTTACTGGTGCCTAAAATAAGCTATTCTCGCTTTCTGTAAATTCTGTAAAGCGTTCATGGTCATAAACTCCCAATAAAATACTTACTGGTGAGGAGATATTAGAAACGTCGTCCTCATCCTCATCAACTTTCTTGTCCTTTTCCTTCTTAACTGCAAATCCTTGATCTTTCTTGATGTTCAAAACTTCATGATCATCTCCAAGACTGAAACTGACGGGCGAAGACACATCCGGATACGTTGATGTCTTTTATGGTGTTCTTTTACTGGGTGTTCTTTCTTACTTTTACGTATGTGATGTGGGCTGTCTATATTAATTGATCTACTTGTTCTTTTTTCTGACCTATCATATCTTTTCCTATTCTTTTCTCTCTCATCCTAATCATATCCCAAATAAGGAGTGACTGGAATAGTGACTTCCGTGAATTCTGTGCACTTTCCACTCACATGAGAATGTCGTGATTTCATGTGTTCCTACATTCTGTATTTGAGATACGTATAGACTACATGAATACAGTAATTACACTTGAGATCCTTGTTTGAGTGGCGGATTCTGATGTGCCTCATTAGCCTTTCGATCGTTATATTTTCGGCCAAACTTTTTGCAGTCAAACTCATTTCTTTAAGAAACGAAATAATAACAAATTTTGAAAATATGTTTTACATTATATGTATAAATTGCACCATGACCAGTGAGTTATCTTGAGCTTGCTTGCTGTACCCTATAACTTTGACCACCAAAAGATGTATAGTCCATCAGTCGGTTAAATTTTATTTACGTATATGCAACTATTGAAACAATGTACATGTATTAGCTATACACAAACACAAAGTGAGTTTTCTGCTTATTTTGCAGGGTCATTCAACGTGTCATAAGAAATGGAAGAACTTTGACAAGACAGTTCTTGAGTCTTTGTGATGTCAAGAGATTCTGTTACCAAATTCTTAACCTTACCATAGACGGGTTTTAATCTATCGTGATGAACGATCTTTGCTTTAGCTTTTTGCATGTGACTGACAAATTATGCGTGACCCCGTTACTAGATCATCACTGGCACAAATCAGTATTAATACGCAGGAATATAAATCCATATAGTACGTTAAAATATAAAAAAAAAATGTCTTGAAGCAAAAATATAATTCTGGAAGGCCAACGACTTTTCATAATAATGAATTAAAAATTATCTTTTCTTCTGAAAAACTCCAAAATAACTAATTTCCGGCGACTCCCAACATGGTTTGTCCTCGTTTTGTCAATCATAAATTGGGCACAAATTTCTTTGAAAAGTCCAGACTCAAATTGTCTCCCTTCAGTGGTATGGATTTGAAGAGGGACCCCAAATCTACATTTGTAGTAGTTTCTGAATCTTGCATAGGGTAAGCGTCTATCCACCTAGTAAAATAATAGGTTACAACTAGGACAATATTTGTTGCCTTTGCAAGAAACATGGAGTATCTAAGTATGTATAAAACAACACGCTCTAGTGGAGCTTCTCCATTATACATTGTTATACAGCTTCATTCGACTTTTTGCTTTCCTTGGTGGTTGTTTTCGTGAACAGCAATCTGAGTTCCCTGGGTAATTTTTGCAATATGATGCGATTTTAGCGTACTATTGCCCCTGACCCAATTTGTCCTTGATTATTTGTTATATTCCTTATTAAACTGACCTTTTATGCCACAATAGTAACATTCCATAACTCTTTTATTGTTCTTATTTTCACTAATGGCTACGTTTTTAGCTCACCTATCCTAGAAGGACATGTGAGATTTTGCCATCACTTGGCATCCGTCGTCCGTCCGTCTGTAAACCTTTGCATTTTCATCTTCTCCTCTGAAACCCCTGGACCTATTGAACTGAGACTTGGCCTTAAGCTATGGAAGGTCCTTTACAAAGTTTGCATAAATCATTCCGGTCCTTGAAAGAAAATGGCCGCTATTCGCATTTACATGTTCTGATTGGTCGAAATTTAAAACTTCTTCTCCTCTGAAACCATAAGCTAAATCAACTGATTTTTGGTATGGAGCATCTATGGAAGTTCATTTACAAAGTTTGCATAAATCATCTTGGTTCCTGAAACAAAATGGCCGCCATGAACATTTACATTTTCTGATTGGTCGAAATTTAAAACTTCTCCTCTGAAACAGTAAAGCCAAATGAACTGATTTTTTGGTGTGGAGCATCTATGCAAGGTCCTTTACAAAGTTTGCATAAATCATCCTGGTCCGTGAAACAAAATGGCCGCCATGACCATTTAAATGTTCTGATTGGTCGAAATTTAAAACTTCTTCTCCCTTGAAACCGTAAAGCAAAATGAACTGATTTGTGGTATGGAGCATCTATGGAAGGTCCTTTAAAAATTTGCATAAATCATCCCGGTCTGTGAAACAAAATGGCCGCCATTAGCATTTACATGTTCTGATTGGTCGAAATTTAAAACTTCTTTTCCTCTGAAACTGTAAAGCCAAATGAACTGATTTTTGGTATGGAACATCTATGGAAGGTCCTTTACAAAGTTTGCATAAATCATCTTGGTCTCTATGACCATTAAATGTTCTGATTGGTGGAAATTTAAAACATCGTCTCCTCTGAAACCGTAAAGCCAAATGAACTGATTTTTGGTATGGAGCATCTATGGATGGTCCTTTACAAAATTTGCATAAGTCATCCCAGTCCATGAAACAAAATGACTGCCATTACATGTTCTGATTGGCTGAAATTTAAAACTTCTTCTCTGAAACCGTAAAGCCAAATGAACTAAATTTTGGTATGGAGCATCTATGAAAGGGCCTTTACAAACTTTGCATAAATTATCATAGTCTGTGAAACAAAATGGCCACCAGAAGCCTTTATATGTTCTCATTGGTCAAATTTTTAAATTATTCTCCTCTGAAACCGTTTGGCCAAATGAACTTATACTTGGTATGAAGCATCTATGGAAGGTCATTTACAACGTTTCCAGAAATCAATCAAGTGCATCAAATCAAATCAAAAGTTTGTGACTCCCAGGTGAGCGATACAGGCTCAGCCCTCCGAGCCTCTTGTTAATATCCTGACTCATTTGCGCCAAACGTGACTTAATATTTTAGTTTTTTCTCATCGGATTCCAACTGTTCCGTCTCACACTGCATCATCAGTCGATGTTTTGAGTGGAACTTTTTTTGTTCAAGAGCGAAGGCTTCGTGATCCGAGCCGTGCCGCATGCAATCATTGAACGTTTCGGGGTCACGTTGAAAAATTAAAAGCTGAAGTTTGGGATCATTGACAACTCGTACGAAACAGTCCTTAGAGAGCTGATGTCGAATGTCAGTGGTTTCTGATGGGAGGCAAGCCTTGTAATTGTTCTAATTTCTTGTCAGAAATAATTCCGGCAGAGTTTGGCCAGACTTGCTAGAAATTGAATTTAATTGGGACTTGTACATGTTTGGTTGGATTTCCGGTTCTATCTGTACGTTTTGCAACAAAACAATTATTACCAAGTCATTTTGAGGATTTTATATCAATTACTATTCCCAGTTCCATTCCTCTTAATCTGGTAGCATGCTTATATGCCTTCATTGGCCTTCCCATTTATTTATTGCACTGAGTTTGAAAATCCTGCCAACTGGTTGTTCCGTTGTATGGTAGTGGTCTCTTAGGTTTCAGCTTATTTGAATCATCGGTTCTATTAAGAATTTGACGATAGTTCACCTCATTATCGTTTGTGTCTGCAGCTTTCAATACCATTTCCCGGATCTGCGTACTGATTATCTGGAAAACTACACACCTTTTTCTATTCACCCGAATAGATATGTTAGCTGTTAGGTGCTGCCATGGAAGGTTACTGCTGGGCCCAAAGCACTGGTCCACATGTGGATCCCGGGAATCTACAAAACCAACCCCATCTCAGTTCGGATATACAGCCTTTCCCGTCGCCTAGGTTAGATAAACGAACGATTTGAATTCATTATAGGTTATAACTAATAGTTCAACCCAACCACTGTTCAGTGTCTGTTCCAAATCGGGCTATCCTGATTCTCTGTGTGTTTATGTTTGTGTTTTGTGGTCTTTTAAAAAAATGAGAAAAAAAACAAGATAGTTTAAAGGAAATAGTGAATCAAGAAAGCTTTGACTGACAAATATGAGATAAGAATCGGTCTTTCCGTCATGCTATATGAAAGTCTTTTATTTCATGTTAAGCCGAGATATATTATTTTCTCTGAATGAGTCTCCACTTCTTCTTTTTCTGTCATGGAGGGAGAAGTCATATCTCCTACAAGCTTAAGTCCTGTTTACCTTGTTTTATGTAATCTTTTATGTCAGAGTTTCTGTCTGTTGGGTTGCCTTCATTGAATTGATTGGTATTTCACTGTTGACCTTTTCTGTTATTCAAATTTGATGTTTAAACCATTGTGATAGAAACCCCGGCTTTTCTTGAGATATATACACAGCTGATGAGACCATTATGTGAAGGTTGAAACAAATATTTTGAATATATTTGTAATATGACTAGTAGTTTTACATGTTTTAATCAAACATTCGTCTAGATGATCCAATTTCAAATTGAGTCCCCGCATAAATCTATCCTTTTTTACATCACTTCTTCAAAAATGTTAAATCCGTTTTTAAGAAGAACGAAAAGCAAATAACGAATGGTCGAACCTTTTTGTAAGTAACTGCAAAACTGGGTACATGGAAAATGTTTGTTTGCTTGTATTCTTATGATTTTGTGTTTTCTTTGTAACATCCCTCCATGTTCGTTTTTCCTTACATGCTATAAAATCTTTAAATGACCTTATTTGTCTATAATTTGGTGATGATGATTACATTTTATGTTGTAGGGTATGCCCTTTGTGGTTATCCATGTAGTGGAAATTTCCGAACATACAATCTGTACAATAGTAACCAAAGACTGAATTTCAGTACAGACGGGCCAACGAAACGTAACACTGTGGAGCCAGATGGAACACAAACTATTACGGAATGTTTCGAACGATCATTTTATGCACTACGGTAACATAATTATTTTTATGTCTTTCTTGAGATGGACGAATCGTGTGAAACTATCATAAATAGAAATGCTATCAAACAACAGACACACAATATGACTTACAACGGAGTGTCAATGTTTTGTCAGGACTAATAATTGATGAATCGTGTGAAAATATCATAGTTAAGGGTTGACTGTATTTTTTTTTCAGTCTATGAAGAAATAACCTCAATCATGTGGTGCACAATAAATAACCCGCGAAGGGGGTTATTTGAAAATGTGCACCGTGTGCATTGAGGTTATTTCGAATAGACTGAAAACAAAATTACTGTCAATCCTTATAATTTAATTCCAACGGTTGTTTTGACGTCTAAAACGCTGGGATTCCCTTTCATGACGTTATAGTAGGAAAGAAAATTTAGTCTATGATATGATAGACTAAAATATTTTGACCAATCAAATGACGCGCATCCAATATTAAATTATATAGAAATACTACCAAACAACAGACACGCACTTTAACATACAATGGAGTGTCAATGTTTTGTCAGGACTAATAATTGAATTGTTATTAAACTTACTTTTATAAAAAAAATATTATAAATATTATAAAAATAAGGAGTATACCTCTCTCATGCATAACTTCTTAATGTTTTTTCAGGACTTCTGATTGAACTGATGTTAAAATTTTTACTTTTGCAAAAAATATGAATTCAAAAACATTTGAAAATCAAGGAGTATCTCCCTCATGCATAACTCCTGCTTAATGTTTTGTCAGTGTTACTAATGTAACTGATGTGAATACTTTTATACAAATGTGATAAATATTTGAAAACTAAGGAGTATCTCTCTCATGCATAAATGATTCATGTTTTTTTTTTTTTTTTTTTTTTAACTTGGCCTTTAAATCTTTACGAATTCGTCAAGTCTACAATATTTTGGTTTTTGCTACAGATAAGAGAGAAATGGTTGAAATTTGGATTGTATTTTGTTAAAATGGTATACAAGACAACATTGTATAATACTTCACAAAACAC
Organism: Mytilisepta virgata; assembly: GCA_028015205.1. Lineage (NCBI taxonomy): Eukaryota > Metazoa > Mollusca > Bivalvia > Mytilida > Mytilidae > Mytilisepta > Mytilisepta virgata. The sequence goes on from CM051515.1 coordinate 26,861,728, forward strand.
GTTTATCTATTATTATAATACTTGTATTTAATTATTAACTTTAGTTTCCAACAGACAATTCTTGTCTTCCTACTTCAATTGCACAACTGAAAATCCAGATTCCCTGATACCAAACACTTTAACAGTATCCCTCGCAGAAACAATGAGTGTGTCGTTTATGTCAAATAAATCTACTACAACTGCTGAACAAGTACCATAATATTCAGTTATTGCGTCAAATGCAGATGCTATTCGTTGTCCATTTTTCTTGATATACATCCCACAATGGTGACTATCTGTCGACACAAACACAGAAATTTGATAGAGTCCTTTCTTCTCGAATGTGAATTTCCCAGATGATTTAAATTCTTTCAGAATATCGTCTCCAACTCCGTGCTTTGTTATGATCTTATCAAAAACCACGTTTGCACCAGCAACGTACGTCTTGGCTCTGAATGGGCTTGATGATAAAACGACTGTAAAAAAAATGAAAAGTGATGCAAAAAACCAACCGAATTCCTGTATAGTTATAGATAACCGACAGCGTAATTTTTACTGATCACTTTTATTTAATGAAATACAAACTCGTCCACTTAGATGCAACTTAGGATTACATTTGTAGAAATTGAGTCACATGTAACATTTGTAAATAAATTAAAGAAATTACGATATGAAATTAATACATGCGGCGAATTAAAGAATTAATTAAGAAAGAATCTAAAGACTTAAACTAAAGAAAACAACCTATTTTTTTTATAATTTTGAGTTGATTTATAGAACTTATCATCTTGTCTACAAAGTATTTACTTGTTTGATAAAGTGATGCATTATCCTCTGAGCGTTTCAAAATTTCAGCAGTTTTTTTCGATATATTGTTTGAGGTAAAATATATAAATAAAAAAACCTTCAGATTTTTAAATATAAATAAACTAAAACATGTAAAAAAAAAAAACAACTTCAACATAATTTAAGTCTCGTCTGGATTAGCAGTGTTATACATATATAATACCAATGCACCGATATCCAGTGTATTCAATTATAATATCACTGTGACAGTCGTTAATGTGCACCTCTTAATTTACAGGAACGGAAATCTATTTTTTCATCAATTAACAATAAACCAAGTCAGAGCTGAAAAGATGTTAAAATTTTCCCAAACTGTTTCAAATTTCGTGCTGTTCATATTCGTTACATAATTTTTATGGATAGCTTGACAGTGCACAGTATATCTTTCTTTGTTGTTATTTAAGGATGCTCGCTGGTCATGTTTTGGTCTTTTTGTCAGATTTTCGGAATCCTCGGGTTTTATCCATTTCTTAAACATGAAATTTTTTGCCCATGAACCCCCACTTTTTCTTTTATAATTCAATCATATATACCTTAAAATGGTATTTGACAAAATTTTATGAAATCCTTTTTATTTTTTCATACATTTTTGAGAGAATGAAGTTGTCAATGCAAAGACAATGAAAAATCCAGAGAAAACCCATTTACTGCAAATTTTCAAGGCCTTATAGCTCTAAAATGAGCACATGAACCTATTTTTTTTCTTGCTTATTCGTTTACTATTCATATGTTCTCTCAAACTAAAACACCTATTTCAAATCCTATTTATTTCCTATTAGACCAGCGATCATCCTTAATAGAAGTGTTAATATACCAAGAAACAATCAGGTGAAAGATTAAGAAATATCAGGGAAATGCCAGTGTTGCAGTCCCATAAACATCTCTGTTATTTTTATTGGTTGTGTTTAAACATTTTTAGAAGATTAAATATTATCAAAATATCCAACAATCTGTGAGAGTTTTGTACCGACTTAGAGTTGGTTCAGTGACAAAGAAACCAACAGAACCGTGTTCAATAAAACATTACTTAGCAGTGTATTTATTGGACTTTGAATAAAAACTTTTGATAGTTGTTAATGTATCTTTATGCTCTTTTAGGAATACACCAGAATGTAGAAACTATATACGCCCCAATTTGGCATGTCGCACTCACTTGAACTATATCTGTCCATCAAAAGAATAAATGCTTGGTGTCAATTTGTTTCAGATAAAATCTTTAAGTGAAATTTCCTATAACGTCCCATATTGAAGTTTTGTGAATGTGGCAGCCATTTTAGTTTGTTGTCTCGGTAGTTCAATTCGTTGAACTAGTTCGTGTTTCAAACAGGAAGATCTATCAGGGAAATTGTCAATAGAACTAAGTTCCAGTGCTAAGTAAATTTGGTCGTGGTGGGCATCGTTTTCTGCGATCCTATTAATCGGATACAAATCGGAAAACCCAACCGATGACGAGTCAGGTTCCCGCTGGTTCAAAGCTTTCCCGTAAGGTCTTAAGGTGAAACTTTCAATGGAATCCAATGGTAAACTAAATTCGGCTATGTTGGCAATCTCATTTAGCTGCCTGGGTCATCCAATACCATTTTGAAACAGGACCTCCTAGAGACCGTTGCTGTCATTTTAATTCCAATTGGCTGCTTTGTTTTAGACAAGTATTTTTTATGAGTTATTTTCCAAATTTTCATAATAAACCTATTTTTGATGTGGCGGAAATCTTGGCTGGCTGACTGGATCATCGGATATGATTCAGAAAGAGGACCACTTAAAGACCATTGCCGTTATTTTTGTGTCGCTTGCGGAACGCATGGTAGACACATAGGGATCATTATCTGTCGTCTTGTGTCTTGCGTCGTCTTGCGTCGTCACACTTTTCTTCTATCCTCAACTACTCGTAAACCGCTCAAAGGAATTTGATGAAACTTTCTCTGTGCATTAACCTTAATGCAAAGGTGTGCATATATATTTCATTTTTAGAAAATTTTAATTTTTGTTGTTGTAAAAATTGACATTTTTGCAAAAAAAAAGGGGGGGGCAAAACTTCTATCCTCAACTACTCCATAACCGCTCAAAGGAATTTAATTAAACTTTCTCTGTGTATTAACCTTAATGCACAGGTGTGCAAATATATATCATTTTTAAAAAAAATTTAAAATTGTTTTGTTAAAAATTGACATTTTTGGAAAAAAGGGGGGTGTCAAAACTTCTATCCTCAACTACTCCATAACCGCTCAAAGCAATTTGATGAAACTTTCTCTGTGCATTAAACCTTAATGCAAAGGTGTGCATATATATTTCATTCTTGGAAAATTTAAAATTTTTGTTGTTGTAAAAATTGACATTTCTGAAAAAAGGGGGGGGGTCAAAACTTCTATCCCCAACTACTCCATAACCGCTCAAAGGAATTCGATGAAAGTTTTCTGTGCATTAACCTCAATGCACAGGTGTGATATATACTTCATGTTTAGATAATTTTAAATTTTTGTTTGTAAAAATTGACATTTTTAAAAAAAAAAAAGGTGGGGGTGTCAAAACTTCTATCCTCAACTACTCCATAACCGCTCAAAGCAATTTGATGAAACTTTCTCTGTGCAATAACCCTAATGCAAAGGTGTGCATATATATTTCATTCTTATAAAATTTAAAAATTTTTTTGGTAAAAATTGACATTTTTGAAAAAAAGAGGGGGGGTCAAAACTTCTATCCTCAACTACTCCATAACCGCTCAAAGGAATTTAATGAAACTTTCTCTGTGCATTAATCTTAATGCACAGGTGTGCATATATATATTTCATTTTTAGAAAATTTCAATATCTTTTGTAAAAATTGACATTTTTGCAAAAAAAAGGGGACAAAACTTCTATCCTCAACTACTCCATAACCGCTCAAAGGAATTTGATGAAACTTTCTCTGTGCATTAATCTTAATGCACAGGTGTGCATAAATATTTCATTTTTAGAAAATTTTAATATCTTTTGTAAAAAATTGACGTCCGCAGGCGACACATTTCTTCCTTGAAAAACTCACACATTCTTTATTCCTACTGACTGTTTTGATTTCAGACTAGAAGACCTTTATGTGTATTTCCCCCACAGGGTCATTTTTGAAAAAAAATAAGGCTGTATAGGAATTTTAGTTACAGTTGCGACCAGTCATAACCTCTCGTCCAACTTAACTTGCAGAGCAGTTCTGAGGTAACTTAGAGCAGTCAGGAAGTAGAACAGCTCTGGCCAAGAATTAGAGCAGTCCTGGTCCACTACTGCTTTTTAGAACAGCTCTGGTCAAGAATTAGAGCAGTCCTGATCCACGACTGCTTTTTTGTTATAATTTCTTACTCAAGAAGAAAAGATCTGGAGTAAGAAATTACATATAAAAAAAATAAAATAAATAATTAATAAAATTTAAATTAAAAAAAGATTATAATAAAATTAAAATAAAAAATTTAAATAAATAATAAAATTAAAATAAAAAAATTTAAATATATAATAAAATTAAAATTATAAAAAATAGGATGCCCTCTGATGATGGGTTCTCCTGGGAAAATATCCCAAACCCGAAACATTGAGCACCTGAGTCTACCCCCGGTTTTTTGGTGGGGTCCATGTTGTTCATATGTTTTTAGTTTTTAATTTTAGTGCATGTATTGTTTTGGTCTTGTCTTCGTTGTTCTCCGGAGTTTGTCAGTTGTTACGATTTTTCTCTCCTTCGAATATCCCTCTGGTATTTCTTGACTCTACTTATAGAACTGTTCTAGACCATGACAGCTTAAAGCAGTCAGAATCGGTCAGAATTCTTTTCTAGAGCAGTCAGGATTCTATTCTAGAGCAGTTCTAAAGCAGTAAGCAGAACTGCTCTAAGTTAACATAGAGTAATCAGTAGAACTGCTCTAAGTAAACTTGGTGAGAGGTTATGTCTGCACCTAACTGTAGCTGATTGGGTCATTTGATACAATTCTGAAAGAACACTATTAAATGGTCATTGCTGTCATGTTTTATTACAACTGGCTGCTTGGTTTCAGACAAGATTGTATGTATATTTTCCCATAAGGTTCTATATATGTTAACGACGATTGGTTAGGGTGGCTGTCTGTGTCCTTGGATAAATCACCTAAGGACCATTGCTATCATGTTTGATTCAAATTGGCTGCTTATTTCAGACAAGAAGATATGTATCTGTATTTTCCCATAGGATCCTATATTAAACGAGTTTGGATGTGGTGCCATCTTGGACGGCCGACTAGGTTATCTTATACAATGCTGAGAGCGGACCACCTAATGATCATTGCCATCATGTTTGATTCCAGTTGACCTCTTTTTTCAGTCAATAATTGCTTTAAGACTATTTTCACATAGTGTCCTATGTTTGGCTGTAGCGACTATCCTAGTTGGCAGTCCAAATTATCGGATGCACGTTTGGAAAAAATTAAACCTAACCACTATTCTGTAAAGTTTGATATTTCTCACCGACAACATCTTTGTTGGTTTGGAGGACATGTCTTTCAACAAACGTTCGGCATCCCAATGGAGACATACTGAGCACTGCTTTTGGCCGACCTGTTCTTGTTTTTATATGAAGCTAAATTTTTGCAGTGGCTAATGAATCGGAAAGAGAAGAAACTAGCTCAGTCCTTTAATTTCAGTTTCCGCTATATAGATGATTGTTTGTCACTTAATAATCCTTACTGTAAGGATTACCTACATCTCATCTATCCCAGAGAACATGAAATTAAAATGTTGTTTTCATCACTCAAAAAGTGTTACGGTCGTCTTCACGAATTGATTGGCCAATACGAATCTCGCGTATCAGTCTGAGACTAGATATCTTGTGTTAGATTCCTTCTGGAATTGACACCTCACCGGACTTGACACATCACCAGACTTGACACTTCATTTGCAATGTGACGGGTGCCTTTAACGGAGCAGGACATGCTTACCCTTCCGGCGCACCTGATGTCACTTCCGGTTTATTAATGGGAGTTTACATTACTAGTGCTTTAGTTTTTGTGCTGTCTTGTTCCAGTTTTGTTTAGTTTATTATACTTTTTTTATTTATTATTTTAGTTATACATGTATCCTTGTGTCGTTTGTTTGTTGTCTTCCATTCTCTTGACTGTCCTTTCCTTGGAATTCGAATATGGGGACTTTCCCCACTGTTTGTCGCTTCGGTATTATTTTGCAGATATTTTGTTTTCAGAAGAGAACGTTGACTGACGAAAGACAAGATGAGCTCAAAACCTCTTATTTTCATTTAGTCTTTGTTAAATGTTCGGGTCGAAGGGACTTAGACAACCTGAATATTTCTATTTCAAGTAAACTGTATCATTTTACTACAACTAACTCCTTGTTCCTTCGGTTAAAAATAAAAACAAAAATAATGCCTACGGATCTTTAAATAACCAGAGCATGGCATCAGTGAACTTTTCCTTAAATTTTAAATACAGACAGAGAGGTGAATTCAATGCCTTTAATTATTGTTTTCAGTCAACAATAAACATTAAACGTTGATACTTATATTTACTTGACGTGTGTAATTGTAATATATGTGAAAAAAGATAATAGAGCTGTCTGAAAATTAAGGAATATTAAAATAATTCATGTGTAATTGGTTTTTGTATGAAGTAATGTCTAATTTTCGAGAGGAAAGGGAGAAATATATCACATTTCATCTTTCTGCTTAATATAAATACTAAATTCAAGGATAATGACTTTAGTTATGAATAATTTATGTCTAAAATAAAATACTGTGTAGTAGCAATTATATCGTGGTTTTCGCTTAATGTACTTACCAGTATCTGTCAAGTTCGTGAGTTTTTCTTCAATTTTCAGAAAATATTTATCAAGTCTTGATTTGATCAATTCATCAACTCGTTCTTCAATAGAATCGTTAATATACTGACGTAACGGGTCTTCCATAGATTTCACAATTTGAAAGCTTATATTTCTCAAATCAAACATTGCCACCAAAGGAGCCTTTTAGTTATCAATTACTGGAACAACATACGAGTCTAGGATAGATCTTGAATACACATTTCTAAGCAATAAAAATCCGAGAAAAAGGTGCAAAATCATTTTGTTCGGATATAATCTTCAACATTACGGTACTCCTTGAAACTAATGTTATTTTATATTCAATTTATTGGCAAAATTTCAAGTCTTGAATTAAATCACATGGCAAGAAACCAACATGTTTGAATGTATATCGAAAGATGTTTTCTTAAAATGTTTGCGTCTGAGGATCTTATAAACCTAAACGCTTAAAATCAGCATGAATTTACGATATCTAATATTAGTATCTTTGGATTGTTATTTTTATGTCAAGAAATGTTTCCTGTAAAACTATATTATGCCAATATAAATCAATTTTATGTTCGACCTTCAGAGAATATGATAGTATCACAGTAAACAAGGTTTTAAAAAAAATTCAAAATCTGAACTTATTAAAGCGTTGTCAAATATTTACAAATTGGACTTAACGATTATCCAAATTTTCAACAGATTCAAACCAGTACCTTTTCAACTCATTCAAAACATATAACACTAGATATTTTAAAACAAGGAATTTAACAAAGTCCGTCGGATGGGGACGAAAAATGGCTGTTCTGTGTTAAGGAAGAGGCAACACACTTAGCACGTTAAAGACTCCTCTATATTAGGCTAAAATGCCACTACAGGGGCAGCTCTCGCACCCGCCATGTGGAGAGGGGTTAGTACATGTGTATAAGTTGGTATAACTTGTTTCCCAATCCACTATATAAATGCATAACAATTATCATTATATCCTACCAGATTGTTCGTAATAGATTCGAAAAAGTAAAGGAAATATTATCAAAATTGGTTTTAAAGATCTGATTAAATTCACGAGTTTAATTTCATTATTGTCACCGTAAAGCTGCTTGGACAGTACACAAATTCGGTTAATTCGTATCCAAATATTATATTAAAAATGTGACAAAAATTTAAGGAGGTCAAGTAACTACATATCGATGTATTTAAAGAATATTCTAAAATTGATCAGGATCAATATTCCTTAAGGGGGGAGGGTGACTTTGTGCTATTGTTAACGTTATGTTATTGTTGGCGTCAATGGATTTTTATAATCGGCTGCAAAGAAAACTGAACATAAATTTATGTGAATTGCTCGTGGTACTGAAAGGTTTAAAATCCTACATCTATTATAAATATAAAAATAAAGAAATTATATAAAGGTTGTTTGACGGAAATATCGACCTAATCATTCATAAACTGAAATGTGCGAACATCAAATAAACAATCTAAATACTCTACTATTCCAAATCTCTTAACTGATGAGATCTCATTTCTTTTATTTTGAATAGCGTTTTATGTACTTTGATTACGCCCCTTGCTCGTTCTCTGGGTTCATTCACAATGCCCTTTTGGTCATTTTGATATATTAATGGTCTTCACAGGTTTATTTATTATTGTTCTACACTTTATACAACTGCTAATACTTAAGGTTTGTTTTAATCAGAGGATGCGTTTTATTTAAAGTTCAGCTTGCCACTTTTGAGGATTATTTTTCACTTGTTGTGTGGGCTATTGCTCATTGAATATGGGTGTTATCATTCAGAGTGTTATGTCATCGGCGCAAACTACATATTCTAACATTTTCATAGAGCCTGACATTGTTATGAGCAAATATAAACATATCAAAACGATATTACATATTTGATCGTTTATTTATAGCAGGAAAGCTTGTCGAAGAACCCATCAACTTTTGCTTGAAAGTCCAACTAGAAATGTTCACTCTATGCATTGGATGACAATCCAGATTTATCTATTTTTATTGCCATCATCTGACTAAGATGTTTATTTTTCATTTAGCATGCTCTTTCATGTTATGTACAAAAAGATTTATATTTGATCCAAATGATTTTCCACAGACACTACATATATGCTGATCTTGTCTTCTGAAAAATAAAATAAACACAGTGTATAAACTGTTTTATTTTAGTTGCCAAAATACTGATTTTAGATTAAAAAGAGAAGATTTAGATATACACGAACTAAAGCGTTCATTTGCAAAAACAAATATCTACACTTGATTTAACACTACGTCTATGCTGATCTTATATATATATCTATAATCCAAACCGTTGACGAATATAATTATTTTGGTTGTCTTAGTAATAAGCGCCGATAAACACTATATAAAAGCTATAAAATTTTAGACAGGTACCTTTTTTCAGTCTTTTCCAAGTTATCGTCTTTTGCAGATTTCTGGTCAAATGTTTTAAGCTTGCCTTTTTTACCTTTGGATCTGCTGTAAAACCAGAAAATAAGGTTGATTTTGACACAACACGAACTTGTATGCAAACATTCATCAAATCCGGTAAAAAAGAGATAGAATGAGTTTGCGACAGTAAATGGTCGTACTTTCATATCCTAGCTGTCATAATTTATAGAAATTTTACAGATGATGCTTTAAATACAGGTCTAAATGATATAAAACTTTTTTTTCATTGTTCTTCAAATATTTCCCAAATAATTGTTACATGTCATAACCTTAAAGATTCTCTCATTATTTGTCGACAATATGCTTTCAATAGTTTATGTCGCGAAAGTACACGATAAACACGATGAACACGCATATATTGTGGGCAAGAAATTTAATAGCAGATTTTATCTTGGCTCAAAACATACTGTTTGGTTCCTTCGCAAAACTTCGACTCTCCTACATTCTTTTCATCGTTTTGTTCTTTCCATTTTCGGTGTATTTGAGAATAACTTCTACAAAAATATACGTGTTTAATTATGTGTAATTACTATTTAAATTGCTCTCGCACTCCACCAAGTGGAGAGAGATTAGTATACGTTGGTATATCTTAATTCCCAATCTACTATAAATAAATAAGTATAGACTAATTGGATATTAGTAATTTTCTAGATTTTTTTGCTATCTACAGCTTTTTCTACGGTACTTATAAAGTGAGAAACGGAATCGAAACGAAACAAAACGAAATATAACGAAACGAAACGAAATACAACGAAACGAAACGAAATATAACGAAACGAAACGAAACGAAACTAAACGAAATATAGCTAACGAAACGAAATAAACAAGAGTGGACACACAAAAATGTCTCGCCTGTCGTGTATTTCTAATGAAAGTAAATCAGACATATTGCATACAGCCAAAACACAAAAAATTAACTATAACCACTGAACCATGAAAATGAGGTCAGGGTCAGATGAAACCTGCCAGCTGGACATGTACACCTTACAATCCTTCCATACACCAAATATAGTAGACCTATTGCATACAGTATTCGAAAAACAGGCCAAAACACAAAAACTTAACGATAACCGTTGAACCATGAAAATGAGGTCAAGGTCAGATAAAACCTACTAGTTGGACATGTACACCTTACAATCCTTTCATACACCAAATACACTAGACCTATTGCTTATAGTATCTGAGCTATGGGCTTGACCACCAAAACTTAATCTTGTTCACTGATCCTTGAAATGGGGTCGAGGTCAATTGAAAACTGTCTCACGGGGATGACGACCTTGTAAGGTACGCACATACCAAATATAGTTATCCTATTACTCATAATAAGAGAGAAATTACCAAATATAGTTATCCTATTACTCATAATAAGAGAGAAATTAACATTACAAAAAATCTTAAAATAACAATCCAAAGATAATAATATTAGATATAGTAAATTTATACTATGCGGTATACGACGCATTTCATGGAGTTACCTCTCATCAACAGCATTAAAACCGAAACATTTGGAAGACCAAAAACCAAACTTATATTTAAACAAGAAGTACTCAACCAAAAATACCGAAATAGGAAGCCAAATTTCACCTAAGGAGATCTACCATGTGCAATACAAGGAATGAACCCTTAGTATTTCTATTATTTTTGAATTTTGCTAAATACTGGTAATTTCTGTAACAAATCAATGAATAATCATGTCAGACAAGTCTGACGACTGGGTTGGCGAATACCCTCGGGGACCTAGGGTCCACCAGCAGAGGCATCATCTCAGGAGTTTCAAAATAACAATCCAAAGATACTAATATTAGATATAGTAAATTTATACTATGCTGTATACGACGTATTTCAAGGAGATACCTCTAATCAGCAGCATTAAAACCGAAACATTTGGAAGACCAAAAACCAAACTTATATTAAACAAGAAGTACTAAACCAAAAATACCGAAATAGGAATCCAAATTTCAGCTAAGGAGATCTACCATGTGCAATACAAGGAATGAACCCTTAGTATTTCTATTACTTTTGAACTTTTTTTTCAAGTAGTCACTAAACCATGAAAATGAGGTCAAGGCCAATGTACATATGACAGACGGAAACTTCGTAACATAAGGCATCTATATACAAAGTATAAAGCATCCAGGTCTTCCACCTTCTAAAATATAAAGCTTTTAAGAAGTTGGTTAACGCCGCCGCCGGATCACTATCCCTATGTCGAGCTTTCTGCGATTTTAAGTCGCAGGCTCGATAAAAACGAAGAAACGAAATAATACAATCCATTAACCCAAATAATTCTTGAAAAGAGAATCAATCTAAGCCCTTTGGCGTAGTTTTGATCATCTACATGGCAATTTTGGTGATGCTCTTGATAATAATCATCGTTTAAACGCATTATTTAAGATGAAAGGAAATACCCTTTGTTCGCTCTCCTTGTTTTTAATTCAAGGAATTTTTTCGATTTTTGAACTTGAATTCCGAACTTACAACCTCAGCGTTGACGGGCTATTGATCGTTAGTAGCCATGACGAACTACATTGTACCTAGACCAAAAATACTTATTAATTGAATTTAAATATTTTAAAGACATTGGACCCTATTCTAAAGACCCCGTACAAAATGTACCCCATTCTAAAGATATCGGGACACAAGAAGGTGAAATAGGTCCAACATTCAACTTTGCTTAAAGTAAGTTCTACTTACCCATATATTATTTCGAAGGCAACCTAACTGTTGCATATACATGTCAAATTTAATTATTTTACAGACTACCAATCCAAATTGACTTATTGACTTTTTGACAGACATTGACAAGATCTGTCCCGCTTTAATGCAGCATCACACATGTTACATGCAGCTGAACCTTTTGATCAGACTATAAAAGACCCCTTTTCGTTATATTTCGTTTCATCTCGTTATATTTCGTTTCGTTTCGTTTCGTTACATTTCGTTTTGTTTCGTTTCGATTCCGTTCTCACTTTATCAGTACCCCTTTTTCTAAATAGTTTTGAACTATAGCTGTAGAATACAATAAAAACGTATAAACGTTTTATTTAAAACTTTTAATTGTCAAATAAAAGTATTGGGAAATTCAAAATTCTTCTATTACACTTTATATGTAAAATCACAATTATTCAAAAAATGATATCGACTTCATTTCTTAATTCACCGATTTTTATGGAATTTGCACCTTTGAACACAAAAGTATTTTTAATTTGTTAGTTCATTCTGAAATATTTATCATTGCTGATTTGTGGTTTAGCTAAAGTTTAATCACGCAGAAAATTGTGATGATGTCATAAATTTACTTACGTACATAGGGAATTAGTGCAACCAAATTTATACTTTTTTGTTAAATTAATGCATCTGTTTAAATAGTTACCAGAACTATATCTCCAAATTATCAAAAAAAATACAAACAATTCTCAAATCAATGGTGAATAATATATATAAATTGATCTAGAAACGACCTCCCATTATTTTTTGGAAAAGATGTGATTTGACATAGAAAGTAATGGGAAAATTCTGAATTTCCCAACAATTTTGCCCATTGAATGCACATATGGTGGTAATGTTGCATAAGCAAAAATATTAATTCAATTTGTATCATTTAATTATTGTTGATACTGCAAAATAAACTTCAAAAAGACTCTAAAACTAATTTTTTTTAAAAAGATTTGTAAACCGAAACATTAAGCCAAAAACCGTTTTAAAGACAGAGTTTTAAAATGAAGCTATCCAGATCTTATTCTATTTTATAACTTGTTAATTAATTAATTTGATTAATTAATTTTCTTCATTTTCACTTTTTTGCTTTTGTTTTTGTTTCTGTTTTAAATTTTTTTTTCTAACTTGACAACATTATAACTGTTTGTTTCTAGCTGGTACCAGCATAATAGATCCGGGTTAATAGCAAACAAAATTAGCAATTTTTCACAGGATTTTACCGCTATTACAGAAACATCATGTTGAAAACAAAGCATGTTCCTGAAAATGCAAAATTTTAAGATTACTTAAGGATAGCAGAGAGTTAGTTTTTCATTACTTTTTATTTTGGAATTCAAGGAGCCAGAAATCGGGCCAAATCATGCCATGTCGTTTGAATTATTAACGTAATTCAGTAGACTTCTATTGTTTTCCGTTTTTCTTGCACTCTGCAAAACTTCAATAAAACTAAAATATATTTTCATTAATTTTACTTTAACATTGCAATTAGCGCCTCGCGTTTAAATCCGCGGTACACAAGTAGGAAATGGATTCGTTTATTTACTTGTGTTTATTTTTCGGTTGTTCCTTTTTCAACCCATTTATTTTTTTAGACATTTTGTTTCAACTATCTCCGCATTCTGACCAAATGGAATTTTTATTTTCTGTTGTATCTAGACTATAGAAAAATCCCAATTTTTATTCAACTCACTTTAGATCGGCGCTTTCTTCTTCTTCTGCGAGAATTTGGAGCTCGTTTTTTAGACTCTCTATTTCTATTTCATTAGCTGTCTTTTCATCAGTTAGTCTAATAACACAAAATAAAATTCATTAATAAATATCCACTCAGAGAGAAATCGAATAGGTTAGCACAAAAACTAAGCACTAAAACTGAAAAAGGCAAGCATGTGACATGTTGATTATTGATTATTAAGCTTTTAAAAAATCAAATCAAATCAAATTACGCAACCGTATTAGAATCTGAACGTATATGTTTAATATCATATAATGATTTCTTTACTACTAGTTTTGATGCACAAGTTGCACACATTTCGTCGATTTACAAGTCATCAGTTGTGCTAAGGCCTAAAAAGTTGAAAACTAAAAAAAGAGTCCAAAATGTTGATTAGCAAATTAAAAAAAAAGTCAAAATGACAAAAATGACAAAAATGACAAAAATGCAAAGCCCAAACCATCTATGGATAGAATTATACACAAGGGCGATACTGCGTAGTTATCACAAAATTTTACATTTTTGTAGCACTATAAAATAGACTAACGATTTTGGACTGGTACTAGGACTTGAGCTGGTGGTACCATCTAGGATTAGTACCAACTCAGTGGTAATAATAAATTCTTTGATGCCAATTTTGATGCACGCGATGTGCACATAATGGTGGAGGCAATTGCACAAGCATTAACCTGACACTTTGGGTAATCGTGATAAAACCATAAAAAAGTTTAGGAAATACTTTGTTATGAATTAATCTGTCCCTTAGATAGTTTCGGATAATAGAACATGTTTTAGTCATTTTTGAATCTCTAACTATCAGAGAATATAACTTTTATTCTGCGTAAATATATGTTTAATCAAAGCAGATGTTTATTGTAATTATTTATTCTAAATTCTGAAAATATTCACGTGTGTGTACCTGTCTATCTTTTCCTTGTTATAATTTGCCTCCAGCAGCAACTGATCAATAAGTCCGTTTTTTTCTTCGCAGTTTTCACAAACTCTAAATTGGTTAAAGTAATATATCATTTTACTGAAAGAATATCTGAAGAATAACATCACTGAGTCGTTAAATATCTGAAGAATTAATTGTAGAAATGCTATCTAAAATACAATATGATGAATGAATTGCGCTTTTTGCAGTATTATAACAAATGCTATTCAGAGGCGCTTTTTATTAGAACAGATTTTTAGAACACCTTCTGAAATAGTTCCTGACTTAGCATAAAAAGAATCGATTATGCCAAATAACATTTTCTGATAGTTATAGGAGATGTTAGAACAGTAGCAACAGCAAGACGAATAGCAGGCTACATATGTATCTGTAAATTTCGGCGTTGCGTTAGGTTTGAATGAATCAAAGGTATCAATATTTTTTTCTGAATTCAACACCAAATGAATCAAGATCAAAATCAACAAGTATTACCTTAAGTATATAGGTTAAAAAACAATTGCTGAAACGTGTAAATAAACATCAAAGTACATGTCGATAGTTTCGAATATTCGATTAAAGGAGAACACGTTTTCCTGTTTTATGTTTACCGGATTATGTCAGATCTGAAGAGTGAAAGGGATGCCTAAAAACAATATAGGTGTTACTGAACTGCGTTGTACTATACAAGAGGACTGTAGTGGTGAAATGTCATTGACATATTACTATAGGTTTCTGAGAAATGAACCTAAACGCAAAACTTAACCAAAGTTACTGAAGCATGATACAGAGATCATAGCGACCCAAGTGTTGCTGAACTGAGTTGTACTATACAAGAGGACTGTAGTGGTGAAATATCATTGATATATTACTATAGGTTTCTGAGAAATGGAGCTAAATGCAAAACTTAACCGAATCGGGACGTACGGACGACGAGGGTAAATCTATATGCCCCAAGCACATTCGTAACGGGGCATAAAAAATGTTTCACTGCTTTTGAGGGGTAATTTTCCTAACATCTGAACGGTTCTCGTCTCATGTTTTGTTAGTTGTTCGGGATTGCTGCATGTCTTTCCACATCCAGGGATACTCATAAAATTCCAGTATATGTATTTTTCATTAATTTCCGATGTGCCATGACATTTTTCGTCTGGTATCCCCGCGCAAACTTATTCCGATAGTTTCAGATCCGCCGCCGATGCGATACATTGTTTTGTGAATAGTGCTAACGACGGTTACCAATATAAACCCAGTGAAAAGCAAGTTAGTCGACTTAATCGAAAACACACGAAATGTTTTTACAATAAAAGCGTATACAATAAGAATTGAGGATAATTACCAACAATTATTCAATTTAACATTACATACTTTCAGTTTTAAACTACCCTCTCATTTTGTTATTTTTGTGTGCTTCGGTAATATAGTAATATTATATCCAGAAAGTTTATGTGTTCCGTCCGCAATCTGACTGTTTAAAGGAGTTATGACAAGGAATGCCCCGAAAGTTCAATTTATTTGAATCTTAAATGCCTTTCGTGGATAAATAGGTGTGATGAAACTTTTAGTGACCGTAAACAATCTGATGTGTACATATGACCTATTTTCACCTCAGTTTTCGTTACCTGTTAACTATTCATATTTTCATTCAGAAAACGAGACTTTCGGACTTGTGACGTAACATGATCCAATAGCTGCCGTCGACAACAGATTTGTATAATAAGTGTGCTTATAAAAGCTAGAAAATATCAATATAGAATGAATTTATCAAATTATGTAAAATTAAAGGAGTTTGGTTAATATTGAGAGTTGTTTCAACCATGGGAACAAGGTAAAAAATAGAAGATATCGGATGGTTTAAATGCCTGGAATTTACCCTTACAAATTCTGTGAAAAGAGCTCCCGTGAATTAGAAATGGAAGAAAAATTGCTACTTACTGTGAATTCTAGTTTTTTTCTCTTATCTTGAGAAAATAATTTGTAAATGTTTATACTTCAAAGTATTTTCAAACAAATAAATCGACTTAATCCTAATTTGAAAGTATAATACTTGTGGTTACAAGTGAGAAAAGTCTGATTGAAGATAAAATCTCTTTGATTTTTGTAAATTTGAATCATTAATTAAAAGAAAACATAATATCTATATTAAACATTAATCAAATTTCCTAATCATCTGTTTATGAAATTTTTTGTTAAATGTTTTAACGATTTTCACAGCTGTCTTTTATTGAATAAATGCTTACAATGGATTATTAAAGTAAAATTAATTTCATCTTTTATTATTCTACAATGGTCTTTTTTCTATATTTTTGTTTTTTCAACATTTGTTTATATTAGTTTGATTTTTACCATACAGTGATGTCATAAGTATACTCAGAAGTGCTTCCTTTCACGTGTCGATCCTTGTTTATTGTACTTATTAACCTGTAATATACAACTTACATCATTACAACATGTAACGGCCTGTTAACACCGGGTGGTCATGTAAATTCCCTTTCAGGTAAACTTGTACTGATTTTAATTAAATGTGGGTCATTTTATTACACCCTAATGATAGTCTCACATTTTGCATGTGTTGATAGAGAAAGAAAGTCGTCAATTATACTCCTATAAACATTACTATGGTCATCAAACAAACGTTCAAACTTGTAGGGTTTGGTGTTTGGAGACGTTTTAATATCTGGATATCGCTGTCAAACATTTTCAAACATTTCCATGTTCATATTTTAAGCTTTGCGATCGAACGTCTACAAAGCGTATGTTGCTTTCATGTCCATGTTGATTACTATGTCACACAGTCACGTGACTATTCATCTATTTAAAATTCGTCTGTTGACAATTGCGGCAACTTTCAAAAGATATAATTAGCTTAATAAGACTTCAATCCAAGGTATGTAACATCGGTAGTTGTTTTTTTCCGATATGAAATCAAAGGGGATCATGTGTTGTCGTGATTAAAAGCCTGCCATAAGTCCTTTAAATAAGCTCTCCAGCCGAGGCTTTTATGAACTAGGAGACTAGTCACGAGAGGGTAATTACGCAAGAATATTCTTCCTTAGAGTCCATCAAAGAAGTTGAGTACCCAGAAAAACTAGTACAAAAATTCGATCTTTCCCATTTTGAGTGTAGAATACAATGTTCGACCGAAATAAATTGAAGAGGACGAATGTGCATACTTGATACCAAGTCTGTAACATGCGCAAGAGAATCCAGGAGATCAAGAAATTGAGAAAACTAACGAAATCACAAGTTCGTTCCTTCAAAAAACTGACAAAGAGACAGAACATTGTCTTCTGAAGGAAACAAAAGATCCAGACCCGTTGTGTAATGTTCCCGCAGAAAGACAGAGTCCTAGAAAGACAGTAGATCGGACTTCTTCCAAGAAATCAGAAAGCCTAGCCTGAGATGAATCTTCATGACTATCTGACTATGATTATATGGATTCCTTTGTGATAAGATACAATAAGATTAAATATGAAAGGCTGGAAAAATGAGCTATTATTGCTTCAAAAAATTTGGTGAAGACCGAAATGGCTAATATCTCTGAACTATTACTAGTATATCCTCCTGTCCCCGGCGAAATAATGGTAAGCTATTTTAAAAGGTACCTACCCGACAATGTAAATATGCATCTGCTAGACCCGAAGACGGCCTTGGAGAAAAAAGCCCTTGTAGAGCGATGAGTCTTATTTTGAAATAATAAAGCATCAAAATATATTGAGCAAAGACCGATCTGCAGAGTAAGGGACTAAATCAATTGCAGATATTTGCAAAAGAGCATACACGTCTATTGTCAGAAAATAACTTTTAACAAACCCTCCGATTATTGATAGAACCCAAGAATCAATGGCGATTCTCTGCCAGTTGTCCGCAAAATGAGTTAACCTTCTCTACTGTGATATTTGGAAGAGGAGCAGGAAATTCCCCATCCACTCGGCGTGTAGATACAGAACGATTTGGAAAAACCTAGAGTCGAGAAGTTAAAACAGTTGATCCCCTTAGAATTTGACTCAGAGAAAGGGACAAACAACCCTTTTCTTCCTTGAAGGAATGCTGGATTGAGATTATATCGAGAAGCAGAACAGTCCTCTTATCATCATTGATTGTAATCGCCTCCCGAACCTTCTTAATTCAGGGAAAGATATAAAGATCTTATCAGCAAATTGGCATCTGAGTAAAGAAGCTTTAGGGTTCTCTGAGAAGATATGTCCAGAACTTCAGATCTCTTAGCTACAATAAAAAAAAGTACCTTTAATAAGGGTCTCAAAAGCACTCAAAGCATTTTCTAGCTGGCGAACATATGATATGATATCAGAAATGCCATCCATGTCATTCAATTTGCATTATCAAAAAGATGAGAAGAGTTCTACGGCATTATCAGAAATGGAAACGTCCCTACTAATTGAATACTTCATAATATTTTACAGAGAAAATCCCTGGAAAGGACAAAGGTCCAAAACCAGAAGTTAGCACTTTCTTCCCCAAAGAGCTACAAACCAAAGAATCATTAATGACTTTAAGAAGTAAATAGTCTGATTGGACAAGGTAACGATAATAAGAAGGACTACAGTCAAAGGCAAAACAACAAGAAAATTCAAAGAGGGTAATTAACTTCCTAGGTCTTGGATGAAAAGTAACTTGAACCTTTACAACCTTCCTCACGAATGAATACTAGTACACTATGGACAGAAAAGCATTCTTGGATAACTAGCTGGCATTGGAATCTGAGCCCTCGGTTTCCAGAAATGGTTTTCTTCTTACTGGAGTCGGAAAGGTCCCAACTTCCTAAACTCCCTACAAGCTAACATCTTCAACCTATGCCAGACTTCCTTAGAAACAGAGGAAGGATCACACCAGACAATTCCGCCCTGGAAGCAGAAAAAGAGATTCTAAAGAGATATTTCTAGAA
Organism: Mytilisepta virgata; assembly: GCA_028015205.1. NCBI lineage: Eukaryota > Metazoa > Mollusca > Bivalvia > Mytilida > Mytilidae > Mytilisepta > Mytilisepta virgata. Next base: position 26,881,066 of record CM051515.1, read on the forward strand.
AGAATCTAGCAAAGTAAAACATAAGACCTAATGCAAATTGGGGAACTGGCCAAAAAGAACGAGACTGTGGAAAGGATGTGGTAGAAACAAACCCAGTGACACCTGGATATTGAACACTGATGACTGAAGAAGGACAGAATTAAGATACGGAATAATTAACAGGCCTAGACAAAGTCATTAAGCTTTATAGAGATTTAAAGAACATTATTAAGCCTAGCTTTATAAAAGTTTACTTGTTTATTTTAAAACTTCATACACTCTCTCGTACAATATTAACATTTTTATATGTTGAGTGATTGAAAAATATTTGAAATATCTGTCGTAAATTTGCAATGCAAATTGGTTTTATTTCTGAATATACATAACAATTGAAAGACAAACACCGCGCAGCGGTTTACCTCCCCTCTGTATACCTATGCTGCAGTGTCCCAAGTGATTATAAGAGGTTTAGCGGATATTAATCGCTGTGTGGGGTTTGACTGAAAGAATGACGATAGTATCTGACAATTAAAAATTATTATATTAATCCTTCCCAAATGTTCCTATATTTTTAAATATAACACAATGATTGAAATTGCTTAGATAAACAAATTTTCTTTCACTTACTTGCCCTCAAATTTCGAATTGATGAAATCTAATACGGACTGATAGAAAGTATTTTTTTCAAACGACAAAACTTCTTTCATTTTCGGTTCCTCAGGTACATGTAGATCATCTAATCTGTCCATATCGGCTTTTATATTTTTATAACAGATGTGAAATGTAATATCATGTTTTTCCAATAATATATTTTCCATTTCGGAACACAACTGAGTGTAACATCTCAATTGTCGGTCTGTATTTTCAACGGACGACTCCAGCTGTTGTCTTTCAAGTGTTTCAAAATCAGTAATTTCTGTTATCTTAATGCCCTTCTGTGATTCTATAAATCTATTTAATTCATTGAAGTTTGATTCAATCTCTAAAACAACTCTTTGTGTTTCATCGCGGAGAGTCTTTAAGTGTACTTTGCTAAGTTTCTCTTTTAAATCTGATGTTTTCGTCATTCTATCCTTGACTTCGGACACTTTTCTGCTGACAAAATCTCGTTCAGCTATCACAACTTCCTCAATGCCAGTAAATTCGTGATCTTTGTGTGTAGATAACAGGCATTTATTGCAAATAACACATTTACAACTTTTACAATAAAACGAAAGCTCTTTTTCGTGTATTTCGCAATTCAGATTTGCCTTAAAACTTGACAATACAACCTTGTGGATATCTGTTGTTGTATGTCCCTTTAGGGAGGGAATTCTGTTATGTCTGTCATGACATACTGCACATAAAGCATGTTGACATTCGTAGCAAAAATATACACCCTCAATTTCTCGACATAGATTACACTTTTTTGAAGCTACCTGTATTCCGGCCATATTTACAACGTACAGGTATATACGTAAATATTGACATACATTGTATATCTATTCAGTTAGATCATTGATTGATATTTTCTTAAAACTAAAGTTTTGGTTTTACTTTCGGTTATTTAAAATTTTAATAAATATTTCAGCGAAAGTACGCTTAGCAGTACATAAGGAATCTGTAAACCAAACGTTCCACGACACATGCGACAGTTTGTATATTTGATGCTTAATTTTTTTATTTTAATTTTTGTTCTTATTTATCAAATTTATTTATTTCATTTTATGTTATTTTTTAAAATTTTGTCTCATTTCGAATACGTAAGAAAAGGATCCTCGATTGAAATACTGAAATTATCGTATTGACTATAGCTGGGATCAAATCCCGAATTTCTATTGATAGAGAAAATATCATATAATGTAATTTGTTTCAGTTTTCCGTTTTTAGGCTTATAGTCCTATATCATAGTAAACGAGTTTTAAGATGATTAAAATTCTGGGTTTTCCATTCTATGTATTTTACAATAATTTACTGTCTTCTTTAGCAATCTCGTAATTTTATTTTCAATCTCTTCTAAGTTTAACAGATTTAATCTTTTGGACCTTTATTTTGTTGCTTTCGTGTCCTTTTTACCGCCATGAATGTTTTTTTCTTATTTTCTTTAATATTACTGCAAAGAACAAAGTATCACATTCTTTGAGCAAAGTTATTAATAAACCAGTCAAAAAGAGACGTGATATCTTTCCTTTTCTGACATAAACCTGCCCGCCTCTGGAGTTAATATTCTGCCATTGTTTGAAAAAGACTTTTTTATTAAATATTCTTGTTCTACTTTTCAAAAGGTCTAAATTAATAAATGTATTTTGTAAAGTTTTAAATATTATATCTCATAACACAGGCCTGATTAACCAAGCCAAGCCTTCATTTTATCATTGTGGGGATAGGTCTTCAAAAGTCTCTTCCTTTCGCACAAAACGGCCACAATAGATAGTGCTAATTTTTTTAATCATATTCAGTGTTACGGCCAGAAATCACCGTTGAATTGTAGCCAACAAAAGACACAAATCAATAATAAAATTTAACAAGATTTATTATATACTAGTTTACAAGAAATTTTATACAGAATGAAATGTCAACTTAACTGTTTAAAATATATATGTCCGATCCTTTGTCTTTTCTTTATCCGGAATTCTTCTCGTCACTGTTGCGGGAATCCAAACTGAATATTATATCCAATCAGTCATAATCTAGTATGATGTGTGTAACGTAAATAAAAGTGTGTCAATCCAACATCTGAGAACACAAGAATGTTAATGTCTGGTCTGATCTGAAAGTCTAACTTTTGTGACCATATATATAGTTGTCACGGAAGCTTCTGTAATACGGTAGAAGTTTGAATTACACATCGTATATTATGATCATTCCAGAATTATTATATAAGTCAAATAGAAAGTTCTATTCATTTATGAGGCGCCGTTTTACTATTTATTCCTTATTTTTTTATATCAAAAAATCTAATTTTTGATATCAAAAAATAGAATTCCTGATATCAAAAATTCTATTTTTTGATATCAAAAAAGAAGACTATTTTCTGATATCAAAAAATGATTTTTTGATATCAAGAATTTGATTTTTTGATGTCAAGAATTTGAATTTTTGATATCAAGAATTCTATTTTTTGATATCAGAAATTTTTTTTTTCATATTAAGAAATTGATTTTCTGATATCAAAAAATTATTTTATGATATCAAAAATTCAAATTCTTAATATCAAAAAATCATTTTTTGATATCAGAAAATAAGAAAAAAATAATGACGACCCCCTTAATACGTGCAAATATTAAAGATATTGATCCGTTATCTATGAGGCGTTTTTCAATAAATCTTTTAAAGATATATTATTTTAAAGATATATTAGTAGTATTTATTGCAAACAGCACTTCATGTGTCTATTTTTCACATGTTGTTTGCATTGACAATTATTTATTAGCCCCTTATCGTACTTACGATTTTACTGGGAAGTGTCAAATATGTAACTTGCATTCTTGATATCAGAAAATCATTTTTTGATATTAAAAAATGTTATATATTTTTTGATATCACAAAATCAAATTTTAATGTCAAAAATAGATTTCCAAACATAATCACTTCCTGGTATATATCTCCTAACTGATAGTGTTACATGCTTAAAAAGGCTTAAACATTAAAAAGTTTAAGCCTGCAAAAAAGCACAAGCAAAAATGTTTCTTGAGTTGGATAAACAATTCATACTGAACTTGTCGTCAGGAAAATTGACAGACATTGAAACCTTGGTGTTACAAAAGGGACTAGATCTCGTCCCTATTTGTGAAACATCGGGAAAACAAATAATGAAAGACTTTGGGATATTTGAAAGAAGACTGAGATTATCATATTTCTTTCACAATGATCCTAACATTTCAATAAAAATAGCAAATTGGAATTGTCAAAACACAAACAAACCAAACACTCTAATCTTTCCTAAAAAGAAAGTGACACTCTTGCAAAACGCATCACTGTTATCCTAAATACATCGGATTGCATTTGTGAATATATTATAAAACGATACAGCAGTTAATAAATTCTATAATTTAAAAATGACTAGAAGTGAATACAAATGTCTTCTAATGATATAAGGTTAATATAGATAACCATGAAACTATCAATTATGCCTAAAGGGCGATCTATCAACAAATTGTAGGACCACCTGCAAGTTACATATTTGACACTTCCCCGTAAAATCGTAAGTACGATAAGGGGCTAATAAATAATTGTCAATGCAAACAACATGTGAAAAATAGATACATGAATTTAAGAGCTGTTTGCAATAAATACTACTAATATATCTTTAAAATAATATATATTTAAAAGATTTATTGAAAAATCACATGAAATAAATAAAAACACAAAGGGAGCCTCTGAAGAGGGTTTCCCTAGGACAAATTTCCTGAAAAAAAAAAAACCGATTACGGTAGCACGTTATCAATGTAAGGCCAGATCGATATATGATTCATACCAGAAATATCTTTAATATTTGCATGTAAGGGAACCGTCATTATTTTTTTCTTATTTTCTGATATCAAAAAATGAACCATAATTCTTGATATCAAAACCTGATTTTTTGATATCAAGAATTTGAATTTTTGATATCACAAAATCATTTTTTGATATTAGAAAATCAATTTCTTGTATAAAAAAATTAATATTTTCTGATATCACAAAATAGAATTCCTGATATCAGAAATCCAAATTCTTGATATCAAAAAATCATTTTTTGATATCAGGAAATCGAATTTTTGATATCAGAAAATAGTCTTCATTTTTTTATATCAAAAAATAGAATTTTTGATATCAGCAATTCTATTTTTTTATATCAAAAATTAGAATTTTTGATATAAAAAAAATAAGGAATAAATAGTAAAACGGCGCCTCATATTTCTAGCATTTTTTTAAGCATATAACACTATCAGTTAGGAGGTATCTACCAGGGAGTGATTATTTTTCGAAATCTATTTTTGACATTAAAATTCGATTTTCTGATATAAAAAAATATATAACATTTTTTGATATCACAAAATGATTTTCTGATATCAAGAATTTGAATTTTTGATATCAAAAAATGAATATTTGATATCAGAAAACGTATTTCTTGATATCAGAAAATGGAATTTCTGATATCAAGAAATGTAAATGATTTTCTGATATCAAAAAAAGAATTTTTGATATCAAAAATCGAATTTTTGATATCAAAAAATTGATTTCTTGATATCAAAAATTCGATTTTTTGATATCAAAAATTAATTATTGATATCAAGAAATATTTTTTTTTGATATAAAAAAAATAAGGAATAAATAGTAAAACGGCGCCTCATATAGTCATTCCATCAGTTTCTATTATTGTTCCAGTGATTTCTAAACTGCGCAGTTATAACATTATTTGGTAAACAACTATAAATATTATAGCATATTATAATGTTATAAGGCCACACAAAACAAATTAGGCCAAGATAAATAAATATAATAATTACAATATTATAACAATATATGAAGTACTAAATATGGGTTTTCTGTATATATGATATTGATTTAAGCACACATCACCTATCCGTGATGTTACCCATCCTCCACACAAGGGTTGTAGTTTCATAATGGTTCCAGTGGGTTGTACGGAACGGAAATGACCATGCCCCGGATGCTGGATATGTCTTCTCTTGGATATAATATATTTCTTTAAAATTAAATGGAGCAGAACATGCTACCACCACAAAATTTTCGATGTCCAGTGATGCACAAATCTAGAGAACCACAATAGACAGGAATAATAATATCTTACCCCCATGCACATGATCTAACGATGTACCAAAGCCCATTGATATACATGTATGTAATTCTTTGGTACCAATTTTGATGCACAAGATGTGCACATTTCGTCGATTTATGACTCGCATATGATCAGTTGTGCTCAAGGCCTAAAATGTTGGACACCAATAGCATACCATGAACAAGGTTTTTCAACCTGAATATTTCTCAAAATTTGTCATTTGAATAGACAAAAACACCCCCAATCCATACCAACATCCTATTCACGGGTATGGGCATCTTCCATCCAGAACGTTACAATTTATAAATTTTCATAATAAAACGTATCACAAAATACCAAAATAAATTTGATGCACTGTATGGCCATTCATGAAAAACGTCTGCAGCTGCATATTGTATCTAGTAAAAATCTCAGATAATACCACAGCAACTCTGGACAAACTCAGTATTATATACCAGAAAATGATGTCACCACGTCATGGTCTGTCGTTCAAATAAAATAATCACAAAATACCACAATAGCTTTGATGCACTTTATGGCCATTTCGTTGTTATGTCTTATTACAAACACAACGACTTTGATTCAGTGAAGTGATATCTAATTCCAGAATAACAATCCAAAGATCCTAATATTAGATATAGTAAATTTATACTATGCTGTATACGACGCATTTCAAGGAGTTATCTCTCATCAGCAGCATTAAAACCGAAACATTTGGAAGACCAAAAACCAAACTTATATTAAACAAGAAGTACTCAACCAAAAATACCGAAATACAATGAAATAGGAGGCCAAATTTCAGCTAAGGAGATCTACCATGCGCAATACAACGAATGAACCCTTAGTATTTCTGTTATTTTTTAATTTTGCTAAAAACTGGTAATTTCTGTAACAAATCAATGAATAATCATGTCAGCTAGACAAGTCTGACGGCTGGGTTGGCGAATACCCTCGGGGACCTAGGGTCCACCAGCAGAGGCATCATCCCATGAGTTTCAAAATAACAATCCAAAGATCCTAATATTAGATATAGTAAATTTATACTATGCTGTATACGACGCATTTCAAGGAGTTACCTCTCATCAGCAGCATTAAAACCGAAACATTTGGAAGACCAAAAACCAAACTTATATTAAACAAGAAGTACTCAGCCAAAAATACCGAAATAGGAAGCCAAATTTCAGCTAAGATGTACATGTATCTTTAATATTTTTAAAAGCTTATTGGTTATATTATCAACGTAAATTTTATAGTGCTCTATTTGGGCAATTCGTGTGATTTTGTTGGAGTTCTTTATAATATTTCTTTTTAGCGTATTGTAGTCCTTTACCATTTCATAAAATTTATGTTAAAAATGGCTGTTTCTGTTTGAGTCTAGTGTTAGAACTTTGTTGCGTTTCATTTTGTTCAACTCGATACTTTTCTCTAACAATTTTCTGTGTTTTTAGCAAATCCTCCCGCAAATGTACTTCAGTTTGCTCTAATCTCTTTTTGGCTTGTCTTTCCTATAATATTTCCTAGTGTTTGTCCGACAAAGCAATGTCCTTCGTCGTCTATGATCTCGTTGTCTTCCAGCAGTAATCCGTTACAAAAACACAACAAAACTAAAGCTAGAATTTTGGTACAAATATATGGAATTTATAATTTTTGGAAGATTTTGGGGTATTATTTTAGTAGCAGTGATTCATATTCACATAAATAAGACATTGATTATCAGTAATGCATGATATAAAACGTATCACAAAATACAGAAATAAATTTGATTCACTGTGTGGCCATTTCGTTGGCTGACAACTCGTCAGAAGTGCTCAAAGTGTTGGAAAACCGGTTAAAGATATAATGATGAATTAATAACATCAATTATCCAGATTTATCTAATCAACCAACTCGAACTGTCCGAAGATCGGAATAAGTAACCTTATCTCACGAAAATTTAATCTCCAGTAGGATTGAAAGTAACCTGCGAAGTGGAAATGGAATTTCGCAAGAGCTTCTGAAGCAACTTCTGTCCGACTTAATATGTTAAAGGAATTAGTAATGACAAAAAACACACCATTAACAGAAGTTTAAAGGCAAAACTCAATGGACTAGAAAAATCCTATCCACATCTGTACGGAGGGATGATATGTATATACATGTACAACAAACCATGCCAGAGGAGTTGCGATGACAAGGTGATAGCATAAAATGTCAAAAATTCCAAAGGGTCATAACTAAGGAAAAATTTGATGGACTGGAACATCCAACCCACTATATCTAGTATCTAACAATGCACCATGTTTATACTATATAACTAATGCACCAAGTTTTTCATTTTTCAAATAATGAATTTTTCCAAAATGTCCGATGTCAACCATGTTCAGCTGTACATAGTGGTCATCTTTGTTCACAGTCTGAGTTATTAGAAAAATGTCTGTTAGGAGGAACATTTTAGGACCTTTGCTGCCAAGTTTGGCTCCAATTTTGGTCAAGTGGTTTCAGACTAGAAGATTTTTAATTGAATTTTCCCATAGGATCCTATGTCAAACTAAGTTCAGTGGTGGCAGTCCTCTAGGTTGACAGTCCAGGTTATTGGACACCTCACAAGGACCATTTCAGCAAAGTTTGATCCATCTGGCCATGCAGTTGCATAGATGAATTTTAAAATTCACTCACCTTTTTTTATATTTTTAGTACATTGTAACAACATCAATTTTAGTAACAACAGGCATGTTGGTTTGAAGTATGGAACATTGGACACAACTTTGTATGAGGGCTACCCAAGGACCATTCAATCAAAGTTTGGTCCTTTCATTGGTCCAGTGGTTTCGGAGCAGTTGCAATAACACTGTGTTTACTGTATAATATCAAACATTTATAAGACCAAAGGGCCATATCTCAAGAAAAACTCAATGGAATGGGAAAACCCTATCCATATGCACACCTGCACAGTAGGATCTAACAATGCACCAGGTTTCATATGTATATAAACCATGTCAGAGCAGGTACAATGACAAGGTGTGTAGAATACATATTCAAAGAGCCACAACTCGGGAAGAACTAAATGAACCACAACATCCTTATTCCTATCGTTAGCACATGATGGCACATGATGGTAAATAACTCAGTCAAGTTTCACGAGGATTGTGCAGGATTGGTCTCGACAAACAGACAAATTCCTATATACTAGTACTCCCTCCAAAACTTCATTTCTGGAGGGTATAAAGCTTACACATCAGTATTAAAGTCTTGTTTTTTTTTTCTTCAGGAAAATAATGCTTGGTATTTCTGTGTTTTTTCCACTAAAGCTACATGACTTTGTATAGTGAGAAAAATCTGACATCACTGGACCAAATCTGAATTTGAAACTCGGAAACCTGTGTTTTTTGGGGATTTTTTTCTGTTTTATCTCACATGGATCCTATTTGCCAACACTGATGTTTACCTTTTTATCAAATTCATTGCTCGTCCTGAAATAGTTGCCACTGCATGTTAAGCAACAAACAATCAATCAATCAATCAATCAAATTGATTGATTTTATTATTAAGGCATTCCAAAATAAAAAAGGAAATTCTTGGATGTCCTTTTTACCAGTATGATTTTTCAAAATCCCTTCAAAATGGCAAAAACAGCATTTAAGGTCACTTGTTTTGATTATATTGCTGTATTATTTAAGAAAAAGACCCTAAGAATAAATTTATTCTTAAAATGAAAGAAAATACAAAATATAAACTATGATCTTTAAAAATTTATTGTAAAAATATCAATAAATTTACAACTCTGTGTAACATCGACAAAACGACAGAATAAATTTATTCCCTGGTCACATAAAATAAAAAACCATTTGCTTCTAAAGAATAAATTTATTCCCATGCAATGAACCATTTAATATTCATTTGATTCTAGAGAATAAATTTATTCCCTGTAGGATGAAAAGTTCAACAGTCATTTGCTTTTATAGGGAATAAATTTATTCCCTGGCCCTACAATTTTATTTCTCAGAGAATACTTTATTATTAAATATTAATATATACATGTACTTCTGCTTTCCAGAGAATAAATTTATTCTCAGATCATCATTATAATATACCACTTGTTTTCTCTAAAATTAAATTTATTCTTTATGCAATCATTATCTGCAGAGAATAAATTTATTCCAACATGCTAATTAATATACAATATGTTATGAAGAGAATAAATTTATTCTTAAAATGATGAACAGTTTAAACTTCATCCTGTGATGGGATTTTTTCTCAGAATAATAAACAGTTGGCTTACCAACTACCAGTGTACATTTATATTACTGCTAAAAGATTAGGTTCAACTACCTTTTCACTTTTTTCATGACTATAAAAGAAACAGAAATCCTAAGAATCATGCACACAAAAGAGCTGACCAAAAAATATATACTAGTAAAAAAAAAAGTCAAATGCATGAATTTAAAAAATTCATATTAAAGCAAAATTTCTTTACAAAATTTCTTATAGCTTGATAGAACTACAATTTGTGTATACATATACAACTGTGGAAACGAGTGCTCCAGATAAAACTCAGTTTATTATTTTTTTAAAGAAAAGAAAAACACATTGAAATTTAAAACAGAACATATGTTGTCAAATTAGTACCTGCATTTCTGGAGATGAATCACAGAAATTAGGGGAAAGATACTTGTGTTTTAGGTAAATATGTACAAATCATTGAGAAATTCAATGACTCTTTGAATGAATACTTTATCATAACACATCTAGCATCTCAGAGTATTCTAAATGTTGATACAAAGTACCAATGTTATGGTACACCGATAAAGTGCAAGTTTTTCTGTTAACATTGTGTGCATTTGTCAATCAGCTAAACGAAAATTATCTGGAATTCTGGTAATACGATACAACACTTTCTACAATTTTTGTTTTGTTTTCAGCTGAAATAACAATTTTATTGTTTTTAATATTGCATTCAACCCTTGTTATAATATACTTTGGGTCAATAACTTGTTTGTCTTTTTTATTTAATGTGAAAGATTCTGCTTTTTCACTTAAAACAAAGTTTTTCTCTAGTTTTCCAACTGCCGCCTTTGTATATGTTAAGTTGTTATCTTCTAATATTCCAAGGTACACTTTATCATTAACATATTCTACAACTGTTGCAGTCTGGAAAAAAATATGAATATAATATACATATGTTGTTAAATGAAATAAAGAATTGATAAATTTAAATTTTAAAATCAAGACTGTTATATACATGTATGCATGAATTCTAGTGATCATATTAATATATTCATCTTCTTCAGATTGTTAAATTTGCAAACATTAAAATGAAAAGCTTGAACTAGATAATTAAGAGTTGGGAGATTCAGCTGGTGCCTATATTTCAATTTTCTACTGGCTACCCGATAACTAAGTTTGCTGATATTGTGTATATACATTCAGGACCCTATGAAAATTTCACTTGAAGAACTTTTTACAAATCCATTTAGCCAAATGTAACCAAACGATCTCTTCAGATTCTATCAGTAACCTGGCCCAGAATGCCCAATTTGTTAAACTTTTATGTTAAATGACCTGCTACACAAATCAGGTGAATGTAAAGGTTTTTTTTAACATTTAGGTAACCAGGTAATATACTTAAAATTCCTTGTGCATTAATTATACCCATGTCTGAACAAAGGATGCGAAGTTTGTCCTGGTCCAATACTTTTTCCCATAAAAGATACAGTTGTTTGGACTTAGGCAATTTTTAACAAAGCTTTGTTCCATGTGTTGTCCGCAACTCATCCTACATTACTTGCATGATTCTCATGAAACTTTATGGAGTTTTAGATCACTATATGCAGATGTGCATATTGTCAGGATTTTTTGTTTGGGTGAGTACTTTGAAAAATATGATTTGAACTATGCGTAGGCTTCAAAACAGACATGTTGCTACGGGGGGTATTAGTCCCTTTCAGGAAAGTTCTACATGTAGTTAATAACAATAGACAGGAAATTGCCATCTAACGTGGTGCAAATGGAAATTGAAAAGTAAGAAATCATAAGGAGCCAATAAAACTATATGTTTATAATGCTAACCTTTCCATTTTCTATTTTACTTTCCTCATCCTGATTACATGAAACCTGTGTCTGACTGGTGCATCTTTTTTTCTGTAATAAGAAATACCTTGTGTATGACAAACATTTGGTGCAACAAAATGTAGCCACAGAATCAGAAATTATCAGTTCTTAAAATTAAAGCTGTTTCTCCCTTTCTCATTTAAAAATCCTAAATAATGTACAGTAACTATTTTTTCATAAATATTTATCTTCTGAATTATTCATTCTGCATATTACTAATATTTAAAATGTCAATTTATAGTTATCAGTCTCCACATTCAGTTGTTACTGGTTTGAAAACTGTGATACAAAAAGTCATAAACAGTGCATAAGAAATATAAATTTTCAAAATTTCTTTGCAGTACTTAAGAATTTTATATTTTCAGTTGAGCATAATGAAGTTATTAAAATTTCAGTGTAAACAGAATAGTTTACAATTTTCTGCTAGAGACTTTTCACCAAGGGAAATATGCAGAGAAGTTGCACTGATCACAATTTTGTTACTTAATTTCAACTTTAAAATAAAATTAAATTTAACACCAACCTTGGCTGCTAAAATATTTTCTTCCCCTTTTTCATCATCTGTATTTGCATTAGCTGCAACATTCTTTCGATTCTGAAAAATAATGTCCAATCATAATGAAATTTATGTTGAATTATTTCATAGCTACATGTATACCCAATAAAACATGACTCTTATGTTTATAACTGAAACTGCATATAACTATATGTATATAATTAAATAACACTCATCATGCTTCTCTATAGCAAACCTTCCATGCAATACATTTCTTACTGACAGAGCCTGTATTGTATTTGCAATATCTATTTTATGAAATAATAAAAAATAACTATGGGTAAGATTATCTAATGAATTCAGAAATTTTGCTCTTAAATTATTTAAAGACTGGGAAATATACATCAAATCTTTAATTTCACATAATCATCATCAAAACTATACTGGTTACCTTATTAGATTCCTTCAACTGCAACCTGGCACGGCTGGCTGCTTCCTCAGCCATGTTTACCTGCAGCTCAAGGTTCTTGATAGCTTCTTTTTGTTCATTAACTTCGTCCTGGGTAAAAAATAAGACATGGATAACAATGTGCACATTTTTTATTGGTGAGAAGTATGAGGAATAAACCAACATCAGCCAAAGAACAGTGAAGCAACAAGATAGACAAGGAAATTAATATGATAACATAACGAATGACCAAACATACATGTATAGATGCTTACATTGTTTCCAGAGAATTATCAGATTTATCTAATTGAGTTTAAGCCTTGGCTTTCTTACCTCACCTCCTGGATGGAAATATGACAGGTATTTCACCATATCCAATGTAATTATAGTACAAATTATCTTGAAATTTGAATACTAATCAATAATCTCATATATTTGGCTATATTTGACTTGTGATTTACAAGCCTGGTAACAGATGCTGAACTTAAACATGTTAAATAAATTATATTTACTTCTAAGATGTAATTATAAGTTATAATTAAAATTAATCTTTTGCAAAGCCAGATTCAAATGTATGCATTATGTGAAAATAAAAAAGTGAAATTACCTGCAATCTTTTGACTTTTTTCTCGTAGTCAACAATAACAGAGTTATCAGGTTCTTGTGAGTTCTTCAATTTCTAAAACCAGATAAATTCAAACAAGTCAAAATCAGTAGAAGCTCCCCAATCACATGTTTATTGAGAGAATGGAATTACTTAGCAGGTATTTGGTATGATTTGAGGAACAAAGAAGTATAATGGGTAATCTCTATATTATTCATCTATGATGCAATTGTGGACGAAACCATTTTCAGAAGAATTACACCTTTGATGACAATGAATATGGTGAAAACGTTTGGATGTAAACCCTTTTTAAATACACCGGAACATTTATAAAATGGAGGGAGTAGGGAGTATCCCAACTGACAGGCAGTAATAAAATATATACATGTATTTCATTGCAAAATAACAAACAAGATCCAAATTTAAGATACCTGGAGAATACCCTCAGGGACTTACAATGTAACTAAATGAATTAGTCCTATAATGACATCAATTAATTAGGGGTGAAAATCTCAAAAATAACAATTCACAGTAACTATTACATGAACAAGACAGATATATGTACTTGTATAAATGGAATCAGTGACTGATTTAATGCAACTACCTGAATTTCTTGATGTAAATTGATGTTTTCAGTAACTTTCAGCTGCAATTTTTTCTGTATCGTTTTTACAGATTCAACATTTTTATTAACTTCAGATTGTAAATCGTGAGCCTTTTCCTGTGAAGTTTTCTTCAATAGGTCTAACTCTCTCTTCAAATTCTGCAATTCATGTTGACTATCGTTACTGAAATCAAATCAATATGTATATTAAAACTTGCACAAAAAAACAAGTGATTTGTTGACATTTAATTTATGGACTAAATAAAGAGCTCTCAACATCTTGTGTTCAATTGATCTTGTAACCCAGCCATTCATGGTATGGATCATATAATGTTTGAACAGCTAACCACCAAACAATACATTCAAAGTATGGTCTCAATGGTTGCCATGTTCATCCAATGTCTTGACATAATTTTAAAAAGAACCACTCCATCAAAGTTTGCTCTCAGTAAGTCAAAGTCCATAATTATTTCATAGTGCATTTTCATATTACATTAAGTCAAATTTTTAAAAATTGCACCAGCTCAAACTCTATAATCTTTCTTTAAATCAACGTAAACTGGGAAATACCAAAATTATAGAAAATTCTACCATTGATTATTTTTTAAAAATCACCCAAAATGTCTTCAAGTACTATAGTTATCTTTCACATAGCTCTAACATACTGAAATTGGGCCATTTTTACAATCACCAAATTACAAATTTTATATTTCTGATTACAAAACTGTTTAAAATTTAGTTATTTGCCCCTTTTGCTTTATATTTTAACTAGGATACTTGAAAAAAGACTAACAGAAGTGGGAAAAATTAAAATGGAAAAAAATACACTATAAAATATGTGAACTATATTCATGGACAACGAGTTGATGCAGATTAATTGTGGTCTTGGGGCAGTTTAGTTTAAGAGAATATTTATGTATATTTGCTGCTTTTTGTCTTTTAGTAGGAGTTTCCATATTGGTCATACACAACTCGCTTGTAACATCATCCTACATAATTTCTTTTCCTTAGAACAGAAAAAAATAAGTAATATTGTAAATTAGTACCTTCTAGGTTTTGCAGAGTTCTTTGATGTTTCTTCTTTCGACATGTCTTTCTTTTTTGTACATTGTGAAGAACTCTTAGCCTTCATTGGTCTAAAAATTCAATACAGCATATATAGACATTGTATTTAGCACAAGTGGAAAGAATAAAAAAACTAGAGGCTCTCAAGAGCCTGTATCGCTCACCTGGATTTAACTTTTCACCTTGAGCAGACCTAAAAATTTAAGTGTTGCAGTCAATTTGGCTTGTTTTTCTATAGGATTCTATGTCAAACTAATTTCAGCTGTGGCAGTCATCTTGGTTTAGTCCAGGTCAACGGATACATTTCTAAAAGAGAACCATCTAAGGACCATTTCTGCTAAGTCTTGTTCCAACTGGCTAAGCGGTTTCAGACAAGAAGATTTTTAAATGAATTTTCCTATAGGGTCCAATATTTAACAAAGTTCGGTGTGGCAGACATCTTGGTTGACAATCCGGGTGATCGGACATATTTCTGAAAAAGGACCTCCTAAGGGCCAATGCTGCCAAGTCTGGCTCCAATATGTCAAGTGGTTTCAGACAAGAAGATTTTTCAATGAATTTTTCCATATGGCCCTATGTTAAACTAAGTTTGGGTGTGGTGGCCATCTTGGTTGACAGTCTGAGTCATCGCACAAAATTCAGAAAGAGGACCATCTAAGGACCATTGCTGCCAAGTCTAATTCTAACTGGCTTAGTGGTTTCAGACGAGAAGATTTTTGAGTGAATTTCCATTAGGGTCCTATGTTAAACTAAGTTCTGCTGTGGTAGCCATCTTCGTTCAAAGTCCACAAAATCAAACATATTTCTGAAAAAGGACATCCTAACGACCAATGCCACCAAGTCCTTCTCCAATATGTCAAGTTGTTTCAGACAAGAAGATTTTTTAATGAATTTTCCTATAGGGCCCTGTGTTAAACTAAGTTCGGTTGTGGCAGCCATCTTGGTTGACAGTCCGGGTCATCGCACAAAATTATGAAAGAGGACCATCTAAGGACCATTGCTGCCAAGTCTAATTCTAATTGGCTTAGTGGTTTCAGACGAGAAGATTTCTGAGTGAATTTCCCATAGGGTCCTATCTTAAACTAAGTTCTGCTGTGGTGGCTATCTTGGTTCACAGTCCATGAAATCGGACACATTTCTGAAATAGGACCTCCTAAGGACCAATGCTGCCAACTCTGGCTCCAATATGTCAAGTGGTTTCAGACAAGAAGATTTTTCAAAGAATTTTTCCATAGGGCCCTATGTTAAACTAAGTTTGGATGTGGCGGCCATCTTGGTTGACAGTCTGGGTCATTGCACAAAATTCTGAAAGAGGACCATCTAAGGACCATTGCTGCCAAGTCTGGTTCCAATTGGTCAAGTGGTTTAAGACAAGAAGATTTTCAATCAATTTTCCCATAGGGCCCTATGTTAAACTAAGTTCGGCTGTGGCGGCCATCTTGGTTAACAGTCCGGGTCATTGGACATATTTCTGAAAGAGAACCTCCTAAGAACTATTACTGCCAACTTTGGTTCCAACTGGACTTGTAGTTTCATATAAGAAGATTTTTGAAAGTCACCCCCCCTTTTTTTCTATTTTTAGTAACATCAGCCATCTCGGTTGGAAGTCGGGGATGCCAGACATAATTTTGGAAGGGGGCCACCCAAGGACCATTCCACCAAAGTTTGGTCTCAATTGGCCCAGTGGTTTGAGAGGAAAAGATCTTTAAAGGAAAGTTTATGCTGGATGCCGTCTTTAAAGGGCAAAAACTCCTATAAGGGGTCAATCAATGATTTTGGTCATGTTGACTTATTTGTAGATCTTACTTTATTGAACATTTTTGCTGTTTACAATTTGTCTTTATCTATAATAATATACAAGATAATAACCTAAAACTGCAAAATTTCCTAAAAATTAACAATTCAGGGGCAATAACCCAACAAAGGGTTGACCGATTCGTCCGAAAATTTCATGACAGGTAGATCTTGTCCTGATGAACATTTTTACCCCATGTCAGTTTTGCCCTAATTGCTTTAGTTTTTGAGATATAATACAAAAACTGCAGTTTACCCCTATGTTCTATTTTTAGCCATGTCGGCCATGTTGGTCGGCAGGCGGGGTCATCGGACACATTTTTTAAACTAGATACCCTAATGATGCTTGTGGCCAAGTTTGGTTCAATTTGGCCCAGTAGTTTCAGAGGAGAAGATTTTTGTAAAAGTTAACGGACGACGGACGACGGACGACGACGGACGACGGACGCCAAGTGATGAGAAAAGCTCACTTGACCCTTCGGGTCAGGTGAGCTAAAAATAGAAGTTCAAGAAGTCATCAATCTCAATTTTTGAAAATTATTCTTAATCAGCATTTATCATGTTTATCAATGTTTTATTTTCTAAATGGAAAACTGTATATACTTCACTTGTATAACCATTTTCCTCTTAAAAACAATAACAGTTTTAAGTCACATTCCCTAATTATTAAGAACTAAATTAATCAAATTTATGCTGTCTACGACTTTATTTTTCTTGGTAAAAAATGACACATCAAATTAACAAAAATAAGTTTTGGGGCTAATTATTTACATATTGTTTGACATATTTCCAAGTTTTGTATATTGAGTGTATTCTGTGAATTCCATGTACATGTATATGGCCTCATCCAATGTCAGTTTTACACTACTTACCTTCTGGAGCATGTGGCTTTAAATTTTGCAAATGAGATGTCTCTATTTGCCAAATTTAATAATAGCTGTTCTTTTTCATTTTCATCATGAATTCTGAATAAATTTGTCAGATGAGTCTGCTTCATTTCAATCTTTGGTTGATTTAAAACATTTCCTTTTTGCCAAGCTTCAAACACCATTTCCAGCTTACACCAAACATCTTTTGATAAAGAGGCACAATGGAGGTGAGTTTGAAAGTGGTTCTTAACTTTGGATTTCTGGAGAGAAAAAAAGGCCAAAATAAAAAGTATATACAAAAACTAATCTGAGTCGCACATGAATGAAATGTGGGTCATAATGACCCAACTGTTGGAGAAATGAATAATAAAGTGTAACTGAAGTATCATTGATATCACAATATTGATTCTTAGGAATTGAATATGAAATTTCTGTACAGAATATATTGTATTTAACTGTTAAGAAAGTACTACATGTATTTAACTTTACCTCTTTATGCATTATCTCTGAGATTCTTGAACGCCACTCAGAAATTACAAACTTCCATGACTTCAGTGGATAATCAGACTTTACAGATTCTAGTAAGCCCCTGAACAATTTAACCTTCTCTTCAAATGATGTCTGTTTCCCATGGTTGTGAATCTCATTGTGCAGATATCCCAGTTTTAGTGCCTGGATATCTGTCAGGCTGTAATATAAATCCATTGTAACACAAATATTTTTCTCTAGGTTTATCAGTGCCTGTCGAGTATGATTCCCTCCAATCACCTCAACTCTGCCAGTTCTGGAATCTTTCAACTTGTCCACATCTTCAGTTTCATCAACAATACCAATTAATACTGTGTAAACAGATCCACTCTTTCCAATTTCAGTTTCTAGTTTTCTGACATGGTCTGCATCAAGGTCTCTTACTTTTCTCTGTTTTGCTGGTTCAACCAAATTAGAAATGTGAACCTGAACATTTTTTCCTGAAAAAATTTTTAAAACAAAAAAAAATGCTCTTCACTGTACTGCTCATGTAGTCAATATTCGTATAAAATATAAATCTTTAGGTTTATTATTCAAATTTAAAGAAATTTTTCATAATTCCAAGGGACCTTATCACAGGTTGAACATAAAATACAAAATTTTTCAACCTGCACTTTTTGTATTATTTTTCATAAACAGATATCCAAATTACGACCTAGATTCATTATACTGTGAATTTTGATTAAAAGAGAAATCTTAATATAAAAAACTGCCTTTTCTGGATATTTAGACAATTTAACATATCGGTACCAAATGCTAGCTCTGTATTTCACACTGTTACAGAACTACTGGTACATCTTAATTACCAGGCAGATATGCTAGTTTCTGAATTTAACAAAACAGTTTAATTTTTAATTTTGACTTTCATATCAATTATAATGACTACAACGGTCTTAATCATATGAAAACAAAAATTAATTTAACATGGGCAAATTCTTTAATCAATTTAATTTGAAAAATTTGCCGCTCCGATTATTTAACTAATGTAAATTTTAAGAACAATTTTACTGCTGCTTCATTTTGCAAAACTGCTGAAAATTTGATCTAAATTCTTCATTTTTCAAGAAATTAAAAATAAAAATTGTCTGCCTGCTGATAAAATTTTGTAAAAATTGAGATTTTTGCACATTTTTTGCAATGTTTTAGTTGAAAAAAATGTGTGCTATTGTAATTTTGATATGTGCCCCAAAAAAACTAGTCTATGAGAAAAATAAACTGCTGCTCCTTATGCCCCTCCCCAGAAATTATGATTTTATTGTTTTTTTTTAGTGTTATGTTACTTGTTCAACAGCTTAACATATATAAATTATAACACTGTAACAATAAGCTAAATATCATCATTGTGAAAGCGGTTTGAAAAAATATGTCGAGGCGTACTGGAGTTAGTACATGACATGTGAATTTTTTTTTGGGTCTTCACAAGTCCCATAACTCTGCAATGACAAAAGTGGAAATCATCAAAAAGTATACAGACCCTCAGGCACCATTTGTAATAATGTGTTAAAGTTTGAAGAAAATCTGTCTAGGCGTACTAGAGTTAGTGCCTGACATGTGAAAAATTGCTTTTTTGGAACAATCTAAGTCCCATAACACCAGAATAAAAAATATTTAAAATAGTCAAAATCAAAAGGGAGCTTTCTTCTGTAAATCCTTATGTTGAGTTAAAATTTCATGAGAATTGTTTGAAGCAACTTTGAGTTATGGTACAAAGTGTTGACGGACGGACATTGGTCTATGACAAGCATGTAAAAATTAAATTAGAATTTCACTTGCTCGCACCTATTTTTGCGGTCCAAAAAATTCAAAGAACTAAAAATCAATTTGGTTTCGCTTAATATAATATAAACTTACCTGCTAGATGAGCACGAATAGAACTGAAGTCTGAAGAAAGGGAAAGATATGATCTTGAATTGTTATCCAAAATAGCATCTGAACTTTCTTTATCTTTTTCTTCATTATCAGCATTATCCTCATGACTTGTATTAAATGCATCATCCATTGAAGAATCAGCAAAAGACTGACTAGAAGAGACTGACTGATTTCTTTGTTCATTGTGTTGTCCAGCTTGTTGTCCATCTTCATTTTGTGTTGTTTTTCCATCATCTTTATTTGTTTGTCCTTTAGCCTTCTCTGACAATACATTAGTTTCTACTATCTAAACAAGAGTCAAAAGGATTGCTAAAACAAGTACCATGTTGCAAATCTCTTGGGGAATTTGTATTTGTTCAAACAGTAAAGGTAGAAAGTGAGGTTAATTATAGATTAAAATAAGTTATAATATATATAACAACACTACAAAAGTTATTCCAATGAATTCAAAAAGTTGCAATATTTCGTTTTATAAATGGGACATAAATCAGCCTTTGAAAGAGTTAAAGTCATGATATATACCCAAATTTAACTTGATTAAAATGGTAATAAACATTGACTTGGATACAAGTTGCAAAGCATTTGGCAAAGCAAATGGATACGGGTAACACTTAATAACCTAGTCATCTATGGCAGAGGCATAAAACATTTCATCATTTTGAAAATAAAAAGTTTAGGTTAAAGGAGTGCAGATCTCAATTTTTTTTTTCTAGATATGTTAATATTTATTAAATAAAGAGGACAGTGACAAGCAAAGTATTTCTTCAAGTTTGTTGTATGATAACACAGAATATGAATTGTTACAGATAATAATGTGTCTATAATTAAATCCATGAAAGCTAACCTTGTTTTCTTTCAGCCATCTTAAAAATTCTGTTCTTGATGCTCGACAGACAGGAGAAAACTCCTTGCCACTACATTTGAAGTCCTTCAGGTGTAAATCAAATTTTTCCCCAGTCTCCAGAAAAACCTATAAAAGAGTGTTTATACCATAAACCTGGTTGCACCAAATATGCACAAAATGCATGGAAAATATTTAAAACAATGTTTTTATAATGTACAAACCTAGAGGATGAGATCAAAAGTTCAATGTAGGATAAAAAACTTAATTCAAATAGTTTGGGGGGTGGGGGGTAAAAATCACTGCAAGTTTTGTTATTCGACATCGATTTTCGGATTGAAGTGATGTCCAAGTCAATATACAGAACAAACATACATTGTTGAGGAAAAAAGGACCCATGATACAAAAAGTATTCTCTCAAAGTATATGCCCATATAGGTCAATCAATTTTTCCCAAATTAAGTTAAGAGGGGGGTGGGGGGGGTCAGTGAAAAAACTATGTGAATTAAGTTTTTTATCCTACATTGAACTTTTGATCTTGTCCCCTATGACATGTAAGAGATTAAAATAAATTAAAGAACCTTTGTGTGCACGCTCACATACCCCACGTCTTCATATTGTCACTGGAGAAACAAAATCTCACTTCACAAGTAAAATGAACGCAATCAAATGCTTACCTTCACATATTTATCCTAATTTGAATGGCAGCATGTTGGGAAATTTAAATTCCAAGCGAGAGGAGTCAACAGTAATAGTATAGTGAGGCAAATAAGTTCAAAGGGGCGTAACTCCTGGAAAAAAATTTAATCGTAATATCCTGTCGATATGCACATCGACGTAGTATGTCCTTATTATCTGAAAAGGTTTCATGAAATTCTGTTGTGTGGTTTGAGAGGAGTTGCGATGACAAACTGTTGCAGTAGTACATTAAAGTAAATAAGTTCAAAGGGGCATAACTCCTAGAAAAAAAACTGAATCGCAATATCCTGTCGATATGCACATCTACGTAGTATGTCCGTATTATCTGAAAAGGTTTCGTGAAATCCCGTTGCGTGGGGTATAAATATACAGAACTTTTGGTACATGCTGCTACACAGTTCACAAGCAGTCTTATACAGCAAATCTTATACAGAACCCTGATTTAGCAGTAATTTGCAGTTTGATTTGCCATGCAGTTTCATCAATCAATATATTCTGCCAAAGATTCCCGTGTCTGGCTTAAATGTAAGAATGTAAGTGTTGATTACACAAAAAGATACTAAATGTATTATTCAACTGTAATAAAGTCAGTTCCTGATACATTTAATATCCTTGAGAATTTGAAACTAATTGACAGTGTGGTACTGGTGTACATCTTTTAAAGCAAGTAACTTTTGGAGATTGTTTCAAATATTTTTTTACATGAAAGTAAAAATTGTCCAGGGCATAGCCAGAATACCCATACATCCTAATTTAATTTGAATAACTTTCCTGGAAAGCACTAAAACATCATATTCGTACAAAACTGATTACCTGATTGTTTTAAAATAAATTGTCATGCTTTATGTCAAGTTCAGTTTTGCTATTGACGTATATTTGAAATTAAATTTTCAGATATTTATGCATTGCTATAAATTTACATTAACAGTACAATAGTAGGTGGTGCAGGATTAATTATACATGGGTTCCGAAATGACTATTTTTCGGTCCCGAATTGACTATTGGTAGTGGTGCCGATTTGACATCAATGCCAACATGTTGCGTTTAGCGAAAACCTTTATTGTTGATTGGTTGAAAAATTAGCTTTTTTATGCAGAGGAAGTTCCAAAAACAATATTTGTATGAAAAGTTTAATGATATATTACTATTTCATAAGTGAATTTTTATTTATTACGCCAGAAAAACTCCAAAATAAACAGCAAACAGCAAGAAATTTCACCAGGAAGTATAGAAAACAAAGGTGTTTCAGTTCGGTTTCCGGAATGGACATAAAAAAATCCGGAAATCTTTCAGTCTTACAGAAAATCGGATTTTAAAACAAGGGGGTAAATCTGTGAATCAGTTGTAAATCTATTTTTTCCCAAAATTCAATAACAAACTGTTTTAATTTTTTTGTGTTTCTTTTTTAATCAAATTTTATCAGTGGGTTGAACAAAAATCATTAGATACAAATAGTAGCATATAGTAATTGTATTTGACTCAAGTAAAAGGTTAGAAAACTTTGAACGCAATATAAAATATGTTTATGAAATCCTACATTTAGGAGACCCAAACTCTTGATCAAATTTTAAAATCTTATGATCAGCTTTGGGCAGTCTGTCGCATGTAAAATTCTTATTTTGTATATTTTAAAAAATTCAAGTTATGTATTCATGCATGGCGTATTCTTTTGTTCTGTCTCGCGTCCATATTCAACTTGCAGTTAGTAGATAAGGCAAAATATTCCTGTAATCAAAAGAAAACTTTTTTTCTTGATAAATGGTCAATTTCCATTTCAAAAATGACGTTTAACCTCCAGATATTGTACTAACCAAACGTATCCAATCCCTTAAAAGGTCATTTGCTTCTAATTAAAAATTAACATATGTTTAAACTAAACCAGCTTAAATATATATAGATAACAAGAAAAATAAATGGAAATGGTGAGCTGTCAAAAGAGGCGTAAGACGACTAAAATGTATAAAATACACCAGTTGAATAAAACCAAATATAAAATCGTAAAAAACAACAAACTAAATAGTAAAAAATACTCAACGTTTCGACCAATATGGTCTTGATCACGAGTGTGAAAATAAAAAATAAAAATAAATAGGTGTTGACTCTTTTTTTTAAAAATATATATACATCTTATAACTTAATCCGTTACTAGTACTTAATATACATACCTCTATATGCCTCAATTTTAAGGAGTTCTGAATACGACTAATTTGGCTCTCATATGGATGATCTTTCACGATTAACTTTCCGTTTTTTACCGACCAAGTACACATGATTGGAAACGTTATTTTTTTTATTATTTTAAAAAACTAGTGTCCATATAATAATGATTTGCTAACTGAATATTGCGATTAAGTCCTACAGGTCGCGTGGATTGATTGTCGTATCAATTAAGCATAATGAAACCGTGTCAAAATAAAGCATTATAATTGGTTAACGTTCGTTACGCCCATCGCGTCTATCATTTGGTCGTGTGTGCCGCTGTGAAAAGCGGTGTGTAACGGTTTTTATGCAGGGTCATTAAAAAGAACACCCCCCACATACAGTTAACAAATGTAATTAAACATTTCAGGGTTATCAGCAGTCTGTATGTGTGTCGGGAAACACCCCCACTATTACATTGGATCATCCCAACATATAGAATTTTGTGTAAAATTTAAAATCTGATATCTTTTCAAGGATTCAATTTTAGGACATGATATTGGCATCACTACGTGAAATTTGCATACTCGAAATAAAAAAAGGTTCGACAAAAAACAATGTGTACACTAAAGAAAATAAAACCACATTTCAGATTTATCAGAAATTTGCATTCTTTGAACGTACATTATTATTTTATTGGAAAATATTGCGAAAACTGGTCAATATTCACAAATATGTGTAGTCATTTTGCGTCTTTCACACAAACCTCGATACTTTCACTAAGGTCTATGTCATAATTTGAAAATATGCCCGTTTTTCTTTAAAGTTTGATTTCCGATATATACCCGTGTTCTTGTTAGCGACATATACTAAAATTCTAACTAATATTGAAATTTGCCTACACTGCCTTTGATTAAAATAGAATTTTCTTCTTTTCTCAGATTTTATGGATGAATAGGAGTTTTTTCGACTCAAAATGTCACACCGAGCAGACAATATAAAAAAAATACGTTAGAGGCTCACCACTATCATTTTTGAACATGATTTTAAAAGTGAACAGAAAGTTAAAATTAAATTAGTAAAGGGTATTCAAAATTTGCATTTTAGGCCGCACCAAACTGATCCTTAGTTCTTTGGATTTGCAGCTTTAAAGGGTCAATTACTTGACCTTGATGGGGGAGTGCGTTTTTTTTTATTGTAATATATTCCATTTAAAAAAGTGTATATATGCTTAAGGAGAAAGAAACTAGAGGCTCAAAGAAGTCTGTATCGTAAGTCGATGAATGTGAACATTTTCTGCATCAAAATTGGTATCAAAGATTTTTTTTATATACTAAAAGTACTCCTGTCTACACGTTTACCCTCCAGTGAGAGTACAAAAATTAAGACGTGTTAAATTCTTAAGGGCTTTGATAATATGATCAAATCAATAAAAAATATAGGCGCTTTCCAGGGAAAAATCCTAATCCCAAAACATTTAAGCTTATCCTAATGTAATCCTTCCGACATTTTGTTGAATACTTCGTAAAATTTTAAGAAGATCGATGAAAAACGGAAGGCGATAAAGTGTAAGATTTTTTAAGTCTCCTTTCCCCCCAAAAAAAATTCGCCGACGTTACGCACGATGTCGGTACACATTACGGAAACATGACGTCGTCATCAGAGGCGACAGTTTTTAAATGACTAAAGTCAAGTACGTTCTGCTCTTATAAAATTTCACGTGAAAACAATGAATGAAATATTAAAATATTACAAAACTACACTAATTAAAAGAAATAAATTTGTGTCTCATTGCCGACGACCCCAAGATAAATAAAACTGAGCCACCTATCATTTGCGCCACGGAGTCCAGGGGCGTTTCCAGGATATTTGAAAGAGGGGCGTATAATAAAACTTTGGCCGAGCGGAACGAGGCGAAAAATTGTTTGGACCTTTTTTTTGCTAAAAAACATAAAATAATTGTGAAATGCACTAATGTAACGGTTCCTGACTTGGAGCATGTATATTTTAGAGTATGTGTTTAATTAATGAATATGATATAAGCAGATTACGATAGTTTTTTTTAATTTTTATTCTTTGAAAAAGGGGGGGGTCGTACGCCCATTACGCCCTTACCTGGACCCGCCCCTGAAGTCATACATCATTTGCGCCAATAATCAAATTATATTTTCCAGGCAATTTTTACCTTTCATGCAAGTTGTTAAAACGATTTAAAAATAATATATATATATGATCACATATGATACAGCATATATGAAATTTACCTATGCAAAATTAAAACATATCAAATGTAAAACTCATATGCAGGAACAATTCTTTTAACCCGTGGGTACAACAAGTAAGTAAGTTCGTAATCGTCCCTATATTAAAAAATGTGTGAGTCTTCCAAGGAAGACATGTGTCACCTGCGGACATCAATTTTTACAAAAGATATTAAAATTTTCTAAAAATGAAATATATATGCACACCTGTGCATTAAGGTTAATGCACAGAGAAAGTTTCATCAAATTCCTTTGAGCGGTTATGGGGTAGTTGAGGATAGAAGTTTTGACCCCCCCCCCCTTTTCAAAAAATGTCAATTTTTACACCCAAAAAAAATTAGAATCTGCTAAAAATGAAATATATATGCTCACCTTTGTATTAAGGTTAATGCACAGAGAAAGTTTCATCAAATTGCTTTGAGCGGTTATGGAGTAGTTGAGGATAGAAGTTTTGACCCCCCCCTTTTTTGCAAAAATGTCAATTTTTACCCAAAAAAAATAAAATTTTCTAAAAATGAAATACATATGCACGCCTGTGCATTAAGGTTAATGCACAGAGAAAGTTTTATCAAATTCCTTTGAGCGGTTTACGAGTAGTTGAGGATAGAAGAAAAGTGTGACGCCGCAAGACGACAGATAGTGATTCCTATGTGTCGACCATGCGTTCCGCAGGCGACACAAAAAGAATGTTACGAAGAAAAATTCAAGTGATCTTTTGCTTTAGTGTATCAAGATGACATTAAAATTTCTGAGACGAATAGAGGAAAAACTGTTTAATCCGATGACCAAACCTGTAGACTTTCCAATGTGCTAAAAACGATGACATATCATACAAATGCATCTGTTTACTTGTATTATCGGTGCAAATTACATATTTCTTTACTGCAAAAATGATATGTGCTTTGCGGCGCAAACGATATATTTTTGGACACATATGAAGGGTCGATTGGCGCAAACGATAGTCGCCGATAAAACTTTACACCCTTTTGCAAGTCATGAAGTTTTACCCCCCCCCCCCCCCCCCCCCCTGTGTCGATTTAATAAATAGTAAATAAGACCAAACCGAACTGATTTTTAGTTATTTGAATTTTTGAATCCAACTATAATTTGACATACATTTAAGATAAATAAACTTGTTTTTATTTCGGTATTTTTAGAATTTTTCGCCGGTGTTAAACAAGCGATCAACTGATTTCTCCAAAGACCTCATATGGTCTGCTTGTAATTTATATAGTTAATCACCAATTAGTTGTTAATAAAAACTGTCACTGAAAAATAACGATCTTTACTATAGCAGCAGGAGTCGACAAGGAACGTTTAGATAAAATGTGAACCATGGCGTTATTTCATATGCCAGTTTTTCTGACAGAAGAAACAAGTTGTGCCACGTGGGTAAAATGATCACACGCAAACATAAATTTTATAAATGTTACATGTCATTGATCAAGTGCTTTCATGGGAAAGTTCTTAATCGCTTTAAGACAAAATATTCAAAAGTCTTTTATTTTAGGTAGGCTTTCTGATAGATGGACCAGTCAATAATAAACAAATAAATGAATAAATGAATAGATTTATTAAAAAAGGAATTTTGTGAGAACATTCTCGTTATATTAAATACAAATATCATACTATTATTATAAATGTTCATTTTTTCCAATTTAATCCACAGTAAAAAAACAGACTTCAGAGAAATTCATATAAAAACATTTTACAACGATGACGGCAATTATCTTGGTATATTTTAACTCTAAATCTTTTTAAAGAATAAGAAAAGGACATTGGTGATTAAATACTTAATGGTGTGCCCTATTGTAGAAATAAACGTATTTGTTAAAGAATTTCTTGAGTCATTACATGCATGCTTTAAATAAAATAAAATTATCTTTAAAATTTTAAAGTTCACGAATAGCTCAAAACTCGACTAATACATTAAATTGAAAAGAGAGATTTAACTAGAAGAATATCTAATCACAAGAAACATTCTTTTTTAAAGAATAGGCAGAATTTAAATTCAGAACCAGCGATCATTGTTTTACGAAAACTATGATATTTCAAAATAATTGTATAAATTCTGATTCATTCATCAGTTTTAATGATGAGAGAATTCAAAATACTTTCGAGTATAAATTTTTAAGATGCTTATTAAAAAGCAATGGTAATCTAAAGTCTAGTCTAAATGATCTAGCAAAAAAGGCAAGAAAGGTATTATTTTTACTTAGAGAAAAAGCCATGTCTATGGGGAATTTCCCAGTTAAAGTAATGAATAACTTATTTGATAAATTAATTAGACCAATTTTAACTTATAGTTCTGAGAGTTCTTTTATGGACTACTATTTGCCCTTTTATAGGGCAAAACAGAGAGCAGCCCAGACAAATAATAGAGTAGATTATATTTCCTTTGTGGATAAAACTTCTTTAGAAAAAGTACACTTAAATTTTTGTAAGTCTTTATTAGGAACAAAGAAATCTTCTTCAAATATTGGTGTAAGAACAGAATTAGGAAGATATCCTATTGAAAACTTCATACATAGTCAATCACTTCTATATCTAGCAAGACTTCACACAAATGATATAAATCCATTGCTCAAAGAATCTTTTGAACTTACTAAAGCACTTGACAATCAAGGCACTTACAGCTGGTACACCTTCGTTAAAGATATTGTTTCAGAAGTAGAAAATGGAGACAATGTTTCTAGTTGCAAGTCATTAAAGGATGTAAAACTTTTGAAATCTTCTATAAAAAATGGTGTAAATGAGAAATTTAAAAAGATATTTTTAGATAGAATAAATGGATATGATGAAAATAGTAAATTCTATCTATATAAGAAGTTAAATCCATCTCTCAAAGGAGAGTTTTATCTTACAGATCCATTATTTTCAATTAGAAATATATTCACAAAACTGCGTATTAGTGATCACGACCTCGAAATAGAAAAAGGTCGTTATTATAAAATCCCTCGGCAAGATAGAATTTGTAAAATTTGCAAGACTATTGAAGATGAATCTCATTTCATTTTAAAATGTAAAACTAATAGTAAAATAAGGGAAACTTTGTTTAATAGTTTTAAGCTTTAAAATAGTGAATTTATAAACATGACAGATGATGAAAAACTGGTCTTTTTGCTTAACCCAACAAATAATAAACATATTAGAATGGTTGGCTTCTTTTTAAAGCAGTCATTAGAACTGAGGGCAGAAGTCTCATAATTCATTTGATATGTTATAATATCTGTTACTAATACTTATGCGTATAATATTTTGTCTCCAAATTTGCTTTATATGTATTTGCATGTCTTTGTCACAAACTATATCTTTATGTTTAATGACAAATATTAAAAAGTTCTATTAATAGCAGCGGGTCGCTACAAAATATTCCTCGAGATAAAGAATTTTGTCCCACCTGGTGGAAGACGAGACCCATTTTCTACTATACACTGTCAGATTAAGAAAACATTACGAGACAACATTTTTGATAAATTAGAATCATGTTCTTGGTCTTTTTTTTTATCATTGTCATAATTCGAAACCTGAACTTGTATCTGTTGTAAGCGCCTTCATAAAACAAACAATAAAGTTTAGAAAGGTTCACGCCGGTTATAGTCATACCTTAATTTATGTTTCAATTGGATTCGGTTCCACTGTATATATAATAATAATATTAACTTTATTTGAAATGCAATTTTATACCCAGAAGGGTTGACAGCATTATTTAAACATTAAAATAACATAAATTAAACATAGAACTGAAATACATAAAAAGAAGTGTAAACAAATGCACATATTATGCAGCTGTAGACGGAAACGTTCAACTATTCAAAAAGGATTAGGCAACCTTCTCCTGTATATAATTGTTTCACTCATAATTATTGATTTTGTAATCTTCATTATTTACCTATTTTTTGTCTTCAATAGGCAATGCATTCTTGTGTTAACAAAAATGTTATGCGTTATTTTTAATAAGTCCGGGTTTTCTACCCCAAAGATCGTGTATATAGGCGTTTGGGGCAGTATGTATTACTTTTTGGAATATTCACAAGAAGTACATTCAGAACTAAAATCATTCTTCTGTCATATAACACTCACAAAATGAGGCGGCAAAATTTGTTTTCTTAAAATTTACATAGTTTAAAAATCGGAGCGGCAAAATCCAAAGAAGTAAAGACCTTTTTGGTTTGGCCCTATCAGCAAAACTTAAAGATATCACAAACCACGGCATACTTCCAGGGATTGTTAATAGTTTTAGGAGAAGTTTTGAAAATGGCCCTCGGAATGATCAAATTTGCCACAAGCAACCTCTTCAATGGCATAATTTGGGAAAAATGTTAAGGGAGGTTACGCATAATCAAGTATTATCCGGAACTTTTTAATCTCTGTTGTAAAAATTTGTCTATTATTAACGTATCGTATTGTTGTTTTCATATAAGTAAAAGAGCGATTAAATCTATTTAATAAGATTTTAACAGGGGTCGAAAAATAAACGAAGTCTTCAAACAGGAAGTTGATGTGGTCCGATAACGTGTCCCACAATAAGGCGTACCCATAGAAGGCTTGTGACAAAATATCAAGCGGCTGTGATGTGTAGTTGCAGAGAAACGTTTGACGAAAAATTTTGTATTCAAAACCATAAGGTCTAAAAATAAATGAAGTCGTCAAACAGGAAGTTGATGTTGCCTTGGTCCGAAAATGTATCCCACAATACGGCATACCTATAGAAGGCTTGTGATAAAATATCAAGCGGCTGTGATGAGTAGTTGCTGAGAAAAGTGTGACGAAAAATCATGATACGGACACACGCGGATGCGACATATAGGGATCATTATCCGTCGTCTTGCGTCGCTGTCGTTATCGTACTTCCCTGCGTCTATATCAACCAGTTCTGTCGCTCTCTAATCTCAGTATTAAGGCTTTGTGACGTATGAGTATACATTGTATATTATCAGGTTTTCTGCAAACATATATCGTAAAATATCAGCCGCGAGACACAATGTGAAGCTTTTTAGGCGAGTGAGCGAAGCGTAGGTCAACCCTTTACGATGTCACAGTGCCGAAATACAGGAAATTCTGAAGGCCTTAGCAGGTCGATATAGGCACTGGGAAATACGATAAGGAGAAATTATCAGCGACAGCAGGACTTATAAGCGACGTAATAATATGAGATCAGGACTTATTAGCTAAGTCACAATGTATCAAGCTTACCTCCAGGAGGACAACAAAGCGTAAAAAATGTCTTACTGGGGCGACTAAAATGTATAGAATTTGTATGATAAACAGATTATCTGATTTTCTGCGTAAAGGTATGTACATATTATCAGGTTTTCTGCAAACGTATATCGTATAAAATATCAGCCGCGAGACACTATGTGAAGCTTTTTCGGCGAGTGAGCGTAGCGAACGAGCCAAAAAGCTTCATATTGTGTCGAGCGGCTTATATTTTACAATATTTGTTTGAAGAAAACTTGATGATAAATTTATCTTATCATCCTTCCCTGCGATTCTATCAGCTTATTGAGCAGCTCCGTAAAATTCGTATCAAGAAGCGCGTGCACTGAGCAGGAGTTATCAACAGTCAGCAGGCATTATCAACAAATTCTCCCAACGTTTGGCAGCTTAGAACTTATTAAATAACTTTCAAAATTGCAAAATATTAATAAATAGATCAAGATCTGGTGTTCATTTTTTATATTAAGGCGTTTTATTTAAATGAATGATGAAGAAATTTATAAAAGTGACATCAACAAAATGTGTCTTTCCTCGATGCTGATAATGTCTGCTGGGACTTCTTTCCGCTCTTTCCATTGCATTTCATTATTTGCGATTAAAACAATTTATTAAATGTACGCTTTATATTTTTATGTCCATATTTTCGCCTGAATTAGTACTAATACAACTAAATGATGTTTAAATATGTCGTCTCCTTGGTTAAAGTTGAGTGATTATTTTATGTTGCGCATATTTTAGTCAGAAGTTGTTTCGCGAATGGAGACTGACTATGACGTCACGAGGTTGCAAGTTTGAAAGCGGGTTCTTTAGTTTCCCGGAAAATCATGAACAAAGATTTCCAGACTGATTTTCTTTTTAAAAAATGAAAATACACCCTAATGTATGTATTTATATAGTTTATAAGATATTTTACATGAACATTTAGGATATATATATACTTATTGGTATGGTAAACAACGTAAGTTTTGTTGTCGTTGCGATGAAGAATCCATACTTTTCCCGCGATAATTTGGGAGAATTTAGAAAGTTTACAAATATTTACGTTTCAGATTAGTAATTAAGATGATAAAAATATTATCTGCATTTTGACAGCTAGATATCGTAAAATATCATCCCGCTCGACAGAATATGAAGATTTGGGTCTCGTTCGCTACGCTCACTCGTCCCAAACTTCACATTCTGGCTCACGGGATGATATTTTACGATATCTAGCTGTCAAAATGCAGATAATATATACGTATTGTTAACTAGCAATCTTAATGGAATTTCTTACTTTTCAATGGCCATCCGCCTATAACCGGATGTTTTTCTTATAAATTCGGGTCAACGTTGGGTCAAACATTATGACGTCGCTGATATATTCGGGTCAGCTCATATTAGGGTCGGGTCAACTCTACGACGTTACAGTGCCGAAATACGGGAAATTCTGAAGGCCTCAGCAGATCGATATAGCCATAGGGAAATACGATAATTAATCTTTACTTTTCGGCGTCACAAAATAATTTCTGTCACACATTTGTCCCAGGAACCACACTGACCAGCTTCCAGATATTTGGCATAGAGCATCAGTATGGAGAACTGTATTGTTCAAGGCAGTTTCGAATCTTTCGCATGTCCACTTCCTGTTTGATGGAACTTAGAATATTTTTGAGATAGAAAAATTTCGGTGACATTTTTCTCGGGAACTACGTATACACTAGCCAGCTTCCTGATATTTGGCATGGAACATCAGTATGGAGAACAGTGTCGTGTAAGGCAGTTTCGAATCTGTCGCATGTCCACTTCCTGTTTATTTCAAAAATATACTATGTTCCATAGGATAATTTTGAAATAGAAAAAAATCCTGTGTCACATTTTTCTCAGGAACACAGGTTAGCTTCCTGATATTTGGCACAGAGCATCAGTTTAGAGAAGTACGCAGGCGACATATGTCTTCTCTGTGAGACAGACCATAAAGTTTTTTTCATCAGATATATTGCAAAAAATTATTTGCACGAAAACCTTTTAACTGAGCTCTAAGTTTTGTTGGTCGTAAGTAATTGTAAGGCTCTTAAATATTGACCAATATTACTGGATCGGTGCTATTAGAACACGTACGGACTCCTTTTAAACCTGTGGATTGATATGATAAAAACTGAGGGTTTTCGATGTAATATTACTTAAGCGTTTCTTATATAGTTAAGTAGAAACTTAAATCGCTTTATGCATGTGATTTAAGTAAATTGCTTAGATAAGTCAATTCTTAGTAAATCTTAGTTTAACACTTAAGATGTTTTATGCATACGGGTCCTGATACCTATAATCATGTCATATCTTTATTATTGCTAAGAAATGTAACTTTTAGATCCATCATACTTGATCTATAGATATATAGTGTTTGGTGGGTGCATGTAGGGTACATGCCACTCTGAAATCTGTCTCTGGATCGTGACCTATGCAGTTTCATGCTCGATAGACTTTTGTCAGATTATAATTAAGAGGATTAAATCCATTTCTTAGCAACTGTTATGTCTACCACTACCAAATGAGGTCTATATATAGACTAATACTTGATAGGTACGTGCCAGTTTGATGCCTGTCTACCGACCTTTACCCCATTTTCATTCTGTTTCATTTTTGTTAAGTCCATTTATCAGCAACTGTGATACATTGAATCACTCATATTTGCTCCATATAGAAAGTTCTTATGGAGACACTATGGCTCCTCACTGCCTAGCATCATGTCCAACGCCCTATACAACTCTGTTACAGCCGCTGTATAAAATATGGCTTCACTGATCGACATGTATCTTGGGATGAACCTGTTACATGTGTAAATGCATTATTTGGTGTATACAATTCACTTAAAGTGTCGGTCGTACGATTCTACTATTGCTATAACGATTTTCGAACATTCTCATTATTTCACAAAATAAATGTATTCCCAAATCTTAAGTGCTTATTTTAAATATTTAATACGGTAAATTTTTTTTTGCCTATTTAGTACCAAAAACTTCAAAAAGTTCCAAACTGTCAGATACTTAAGTACAAATAATGTATTCCTTAGTTGAGGTAATGTTACGAATACCACTTAAAGATATTTCGTGAAATCTAAGTCTGTAAGGAACACTTAAGTCAGTAAGTTTATGAATACGGGCCCTGATCAGTACTTTTTAAAACTGTAAAAATGTATTTAATAAATCAATGTTTAATTCCAATGAATAACTTTCTTGACACTTTACTGGCTTATGGTCGATTTTATACGGTTACGCGGTGATATTGTAGAATAGGTGTCGATTTTTATTCCCGCACTTTCGAAGAAAGTTCGAGGATATAGCAACTGTCTCCATCCGTTCGTCACAATGTCTTGTGACATCCTCCTTCACATTTTGGTTTGGGAATCGCAAGAGGAGTTCAGGTCACAAGCTGAAATTGAATATTTCAGTGGGCTCTTAGTTTTGAAAATCAAAATGTTAAAACCTTACTGCACAGGTAATATATATGGTGTATATGATAATCACTATATGACAATACTGTAAAGAAATGAAATGCATAATTTGAAGAATCAAATAGGAGTTTATGTCACAAGCTTGACTTGACAATTTTAGTAAGTCAACACCTGTGGGTCCAAATTTTAGAAAATTAATATTCTAAAACTTTATTGCCCATCTAAATAGGGTGCATGGAAATACTATGTGGAAATAAAATGAATCATTGATAAATGAAATAGCCTGAGATTACGTCACAAACTAAAATTGATAATTTTCCAAATTCGACCCCTGTGTGTTCCATTTTTGAAAAAAATCTTAAACCTTATTGCACATCTGCATATAAGGCGCATGAAAATACTGTATAGAAATAAAATGCATAAACGAAAAAATAAAAGACGAGTTTCATTACAATTTAAGAAGTTCTTCCACTGTGAGCCACATATTAAGAAAATAAAAATTCTAAAAACGTATTGCATCTTCAGAAAGTGTGCAGCCAATCTATATGGAAATTCAATTCATAAACCCAAAAGTGAAAGACGTCACAATAGAGTTTGACGGATATACGGAGACAATCGCAATATCCCTCAACTTTCTTGGAAGGTGCGGGTATAATAATTTATTTCGATTGAATATACCATTTAAATACACGCAGTGTAAAGGTAGGGCTTCGTCGTTATATAAAAAAGATATGAAAGATTTCATTTAATATTTAAATATAGCACGTTGAAAATACAAACAAGTTTGCCACTTTTCGATTATTAAAAAAAAGCTTTGTTAAAACATTAAGAATCTTGAACCATGTTTTTTCTGTGATGCAAGGGGGCTGGTTTTACGACGAAACCCATTAATACGCAACAGCGTCGCGAACGTCTGTTAAACAGGATGGGGCCGATCGTTTGATCTGACATATGATTTAATTATTACCAATGAAATGCAGTAACAGAATGTTTCCGTCCTGTCATTGTATTTCAAATTAACCGTGGATAATCCGGCGTATTTTCTGACAGTGCATGAAAAATTCAGATCCTGATAAATAGGAGAGAATGACATCCAGTTTACAGTAAGATTTTACGACATGTTTCTACAAGTGCTGCCTGTGTTCCTTCTCGTATCAAAGTTATTTCAATTTTCCATTGCTCCAAATCCAGAAAAATACCACATGGTAAGTTTTTATACCTTTATATTGTTTTAATTTTGTATTAGATTCATTAGCATAGTGTAAATTTAAGATCTATATAATCACGCCCACTTATCTTTCTTATTCATAACAATTGATTATTGTTAAATGTTTGAGAAATTTCAAAATTTGGAGAATATATGATCGATGAAATAATTCCGTTTGATGCGTGTATATTGCCCCACTTAGATACATTCAACAATTGTTGAAAATTTTGTTACTAACTGATATATTGTCTATGAAAGGGATTGAAAATTACTTCAGAGCGGTTTAGCAGCTATATACTCGTATGATATTTATTTACAAGAATTAAATAAACAAAGGAAATATTACAGCGAACGAAATTCTTGAATTCTTGAGAGAGAAAAACGGAATAATGAGAAAATTTTGAACATTATAAATTCAATTGCTTAATACAGATAAGCAATTGTGATAGACACTTGTACCAAGGATTTATGAATAAAATTCGTAAGGTTTCCACGGAACCCAGGGTCTCGCCTGCTTTCGCTCTTGTGTATGTTTTCAGTGTTATAGTGGAATTTGTCTCCACACGTTATTTATTGATCGTGGACAAGCTTCTATCCAAGTTTGGTAAAAATCCAGAATGGTTTAAGAAAGTAATTAATGTTTTAAAAACTTTAACCACAAAGTGAATGTAAATGTTGACGACGATGGAATGTAGTCGCAGGCTCGACAAAAAATGAAATCTTGATTACGTATGTAGGGACAACGCGTAGGTGGTCATATAAATTATTTGATAGGGAAATTTAAATTATCATGTAATAGTTTCATTTTACTAGTTTTTACTTAGCCTCTGACCAATGTTATAATTACAATGTTAAATGTTCATCA
This sequence comes from Mytilisepta virgata, assembly GCA_028015205.1. Lineage (NCBI taxonomy): Eukaryota > Metazoa > Mollusca > Bivalvia > Mytilida > Mytilidae > Mytilisepta > Mytilisepta virgata. The sequence goes on from CM051515.1 coordinate 26,917,829, forward strand.
TGTGTTCATTGTGCGGTTTTTATTTTCGACAGTTTTGTTTTTAAAAACACTTTTATGTTTACTGTATTTGTTTTTCAATCACCCCAATATAAATTTGGAACGTCTATCAACCGATATCAATCAACAATTAAATCAACATATTTATAATTTGGAAATAACTAAATAGCAATGCTATAATTACAGTTAATCAACATAAATATCAAATAAATTGCCGTTTAAACATTTTTTTTGTAATCCTTTGATTTTTAATTATTTTGATTTGCCCCAAATTTTATCAATACAATTATTTAATGTGAAGTGTATGTTTTTATGCTTAAAATACATATATGAACATCAACGCGAGTTTGTAGAAGTGCGAGTTGGTTAAAGCATGACTTCTGTACAAGTACTAACTACTAACAGCCTGAGTTTCTGACTTTTTGGTAAGATGAATCTTGTTCTATAAAAAATAGTTAGTTCAATAAAAAAGCGTAATTGGTATTAAATGGCGCGAAAAGTTTATTTTTAGAAAACGGGATTTTCCCTCGTGTTTAATCTTATTAGCCAATCAGAAAGACCGATTTTTTTCTACCGTCTGCTGCTAATACGCATACTTTTACATTGAAGGAAATGCTTTTCGTTAAATACCATTTTGATCTGAATATAGAATAAAACAATTACTGTCTTTTGATAAAGTAAATATATAGATCTATTGACTTTTGAAGAACTACTACTTAGTTAAAATGTTATGTCGTCCGTCAGAACTTTGCAGAATTATCACACGTGAACCAATCTTTTGTATTAAACGGGCTACAGTAGTTCATTAGTTTATTATAGAAGATTCAAGAACATCTCAATTCACCATGACAAGTTATTCTTATATATTATTAATAATAATGATAACAAGATAACATAACTTTCCTACTATATTATATATACATATAAACAACAATTTTTAAAATTTGGTCTCGAACTTTTTGCCTGATTCTAATGGAATGTGTATTGATGGGCAGAAAAATATCTATAAATTATACTGATAATATCAAAATATTAAAAAATATAATATTTTTTTTAAAGTTCACAATTTTAATACAACTATATATATCTTTTATAGGACAAGAAATAAAATCACAATGTTTTGAAAAAAAGTTTTATATGAAATGTAGGCGAGAAATTTACAAGTGGGGGGACATTTATTGCAATTGAGTGTAGTAGTGGTCCTGCATTATGTACATACTGTAATTGCATTGTCCCTTTATATATTGAGAAAACCCTAAATATTCATGTATTTTTTTTTCATCTTGGATTAAAATATTTAGTTGTTGCTTACTCCGACAAATGAAATGACTTGAGTGAGAGAAATATTTTTGCTAAGGTTTAGCAAATCTGAAAGTTGAACTCGGCTATTTTGTTGGACAGGTGGGAAGGAGTTGTTTCTAGATGATATATTTAGTTTGTCTGTACCATTTCAAACCGAATTTTGATATGTTGTTAAACTACATGAAACCCAGAGGCCTAGTAATATAGGTTACAGATTTATAGGATTGACAATAGTTTTAGTTAGCCAAGGGACCTACAATCATATTACTTGGTATGAGGGTGCAACGTTGGGAGTAACACAGCCACCCACTAAAATTAGGGTACTCTGACCTACTTATCGTGCTTCATTGACTTAGGTTAAGTGTTACGGAGTTCACATCTCTGATACCAAGGGACCTACAATCATATTACTTGATGTGAGGGTGCATCTCAGGATGTAACACAGCCTCACACCAAGATTAGGTCACTGACCTACTTATAGCTCTATATTGACATAGGTTAAGTTTTACGTCCGAATTTAGTTCTCCGATACCAAGGGACCTTAATCATATGACTTGGTGTGAGGGTGCATCTCAAAATTAACACAGCCTCTCACCAAAATTAGGTCACTCTGACCTACTTATCGTGCTTCATTGACTGATGTTAAGTTTTACGTCCAAGTTCAGTTCTCCAATACCAAGGGACCTACAGTCATATAACTTGGTATCATGGTGCATCTCGGGGAGTAACACAGCCTCCCACCAAACTTAGTCACTCTGACCTACTTATCGCGCTTCATTGACTTAGGTTTTGTTTTACATCTGAGTTCAGTTCTCCAAAAAAACCAAGGGACCTACAATCATATTACTTGGTATCATGGTGCATCGCGGGGAGTAACACAGCCTCCGACCAAAATTAGGTCACTCTGATCTACTGACTACGCTTCATTGATTTACGTTAAGTTTTACATCTGAGTTCAGTTCTCCGATAACAAGCGACCTACAATCATAAGGGTACATCTGGGGGAGCTACTCAGCTACACACCAAAATTAGTTGGGGAACCAGACGAACTTTTTAATCGTATATTTCTGGTTTATTTTTAGAATAATCATGTTTGAAGGATACCTATATTGTGTAATCTGAAACTCTAACACCTTCCACCTGGCATTTCTGAAATCTTGCACAATTATTCTGATTTTATTGTAGATGTACATGTGTACCTACCCGTTTGGTGTTATTTGAGAAAAAATGTCAAATTTATCATTTGTTGAACTTGTCATTTTTAGTCACATCAGGTAAAAGAAAACTTACTTATTTCGTGTAATCTGAAAATCTTTTACTCAGCCCATAGAAAATTGAGCATTTCAATCAAGCCAAATACAGATGAACATACCAGTATTATTTTTTCTAATTTCTTTTAGCTAATGTATTTCCTAAAAGAGTTTAAATCAGAAGCTTTATAACTACCGGGATCTGCATTTGATAATATTTTTGCATTTAGGTGTATTATTAAAGAGCCTATGGTAATATTATGATACTATTATACAATTACAATTATCTTGTATAGAACAACACAACATGACAACATTTGAGCTACAAATGTACCATGACGTATATTTTATGCTTGGGTGATTTTGTCAAATTTTTGTATTTTGTTATATTTCAAAGAATCTATGATTGTATATTGATATTTAAAAGTTCAATCATTTAAAGTCGGCAACATTTGGCTTAGCATGAGGTAAATTTTATGCTTGAGTGACTTTGATTAAATTTTTGCATTTCAGTCTACTTCTAAATAAACCTGTGTTGATTCTGGAATTGTCTTAGTTCAGCAGAGATGACCAATATACATGTATAAGTCATCATGACCCACATTTCATGCTTGAATGATTCCATTAAATTTTAGTGTTTTGATCCTTATAAATGTCAGAAACAGCAGTGCTGTGGATGCGTTATTTTTAATGGGGTAATTTAATTCATGAAAAGCAGGATATATAATAAAGCTTTAATATATTTAGATAATTTTCATAAATATATTTCCTGTCATAATAAGAAATGGGGATTCAATGTGCTGGAGGATGGTGCAGCCGGGCATTATAGACACAATCTGTTTCTCAAGAACAAAAAATAAAACTTTTTTTTTGCTAATTAAATCAATACAGTGCTTCAGTGCTATATAACTTTAGTCTTATGGAAACCGATAACAGTGGAGGCTAAAAATACTCTTATTTGCATCCGACTCTGGTTTAGAAATCTAACTGGTCTTGTTGGAATTAAGTATTGTTATATTATATAGACCTTTTAGGCTTTGAGTGCATGTATAGTGGATCAAAATTTGTATCAAAGAATTTATAGTGTTAACCCTTAAAGGATTTGAAAATGTGAACATAAAACCCATATAATATATGTTACCCATTGAGCCTCAAAGAGCTTCTATTTTTATGTTCTTATATTTAATTTGCAGAGTCATTTGACATATGACAGCAGTGGTGATGAAGAAGGTGAATTGGGAGTATCTTTGCATCTCCACAGTGATGCTGAAGAAGAATTTACAAACTGTTTTGTACATTCTGAAATAGACAAGAGCTTTGAAACAGAATCACTTGTATCTACTTTGGAAAGTGATTTAGAATCAACAGAGAGATATGAAGACATGGATGAATCCACTGAGGATATAAATGTACTTGGTACCTCCATTCAGGAATTTGATTTATTTTTTAAATCAGGAAATCAGAATAATACTGGAGACATGGAAAAACATCAAGATCAGGTAAATATGTTTTATACAAGAGGCCTCAAAATGACTCGTGCATATGTGCTTGGTATTGCTGTGATAAAATGCTGATTAAGTTAAGGGTTGACACATGTATTTCAGTGTTTTATGACAATCACTTTTCAATAGGGAAAAAACTTCATCTCTTCAATAACATTTATTGATACATTGCTAATGTAGTGTCATGAGATAATGCCAGGTGGGGTTAATTTAATTTAATTCAACTGGCTAACCAACTGTTAACTTTCTATTAAATTCTTTCCTTGTGGGGCAAGTGATTTTCTGTTAGTTCGGTTGCTTTGGTTGATTGGTATGTCATTGTTGACATTTCCTGTTATCCATTTTGTTGTTCATTTATTTAGTTTTAATATTTAACATTTTTAATGCGCATTTTGGCATTTGTTGCTAAAATAAAATAAAATTTATTTACAGGTGATGGATAGACAGGTAAACCACCAAGATTTACCAGAACTCCATCGACCAAAAAAAGTGAGAATTATGAATGAACATTATTCAGAAGATCCCTACATGATTTCTGATAATGAAGAATTCCATTTTGAAAAGGTAACTAGTTGCCCACAAAATTTTATAGAACTTAATTTTTGATATTAGAATTATATGAGGCTGAGCAGCATAGTTAGAAATTTTTCATCGGTTTCGGACATAAGCCATGCAGATGTACCCCTGAAACACAACATTTTAGTAAATCATATTATCCACACTTAATAAACCTTATTCTTGGGATTGTACTTAACATATACCAGGTGATTACAGTTTAATCAATATACTCACAAATTTGGGGGTGGGCGAAGAAAATTATTTAACTGCTCAGATATAGATGTAAAAGATCCTTATAAACTTATTTTCAAAGCACACAAAAGCCTGAATATTTTGTTATGGACTTCTACACAAAATTATGTTTTAAAACTAAATACCAATCTGTTCAAGTTAATATTCATTCCTTCATTTTTTCAACAGATCTTTGAGCTTGCCAATAATTTTTGTTGGAAGTGATTAATTGCCGTTTTTCGACATCCCTTTTACTAGCATGCAACCACGATACTGCCAAGCCAAGGAGGATAAAATGTGTTTCTTACCTTGTTTAATGTGATATTTGATTGAGAAGGTAGAGGGTAGAATATTGCGTACAAATTATTCAACCTTTTGAACCACTTAAACTTATATTATTTACATATATACTGTGCACAAGCTAGTATGTTTAATGATATATTGCTGGTATCATTTCATTCTTATTAATTATCCATTTTGTTGTTAAATTAGAGCCAACAAATAAAAAGACAGAATACTAAAGTGATAAAAACCATCTTCACATCAACACCAAGAAAGAGTAAAAGCAATGAAAACAATGACTGTTCAGAGATAGAGGTAACATTTGCTCTAAATTATAATTCAGAAGAAGTTTACAAGTCTACAAATTCTGAATCCATAATTTTTCAAAGCAGTTTGTCTGAATGTTAAGATAATCATTAGGAATGTTAAGACAATTAATTTGACTACTTGCACATTTTATATGATGTTATCACACTGGAAACAACAATAATTATTAATATGAAAGACAACTTGTATTTCACATAATATGACATAAATAGTTTGGAATCAAATATGTATTTAGGTTTAATATATGTACTGTCCTGTTTTGTGTGTATAAAATCTATTTAAAGCTGGTATAAACTCGTCAACAATTAGAAAGAAGTTCCATTGTATGCCATTTAATTTTTAGGTGAATGAAGAGTTGGTAGTAGAAGATGAAGATATGCACTGCTCATTTGCTTCCAATGCCTCACAAGATAGTAGTTTTAATATGGCAACACAAAAAAGAAAAACAGGTAGAAACTTTATTTATCTTCAATTAAAACATCTAATATGTGTTTTCATTGTACATATTCTATTTTTTAGCTTACCTAGCCCAAATGGCCATGCGAGCTATTGCCATCACTTGGTGTCCATCGTCGTTTGACGTAAACTTTCTTTTAAAGATCTCCTCTGAAACCACTCTGCCAATTGGAACAAAACTTGGCATCAATGGTCCTTAGGTGGCCATCATTTTTGTATTGCATGTTTCTTCTTCCTTTCAAAATTTAGAACTGAATAAACTAACTTCACAAATTAGTTTATGTTATCCTCTTCAGCAGTCACAATCAATAATTTAATTTAGTCAAGAACATGTATCATACAAGATTGGTCACTCAATCAGTCAGTGTGATCTTGTTATGTAAACTTTTTGACATATTTAACAAATAATATAACATTTTCGTACAGGGGGATATGAACACAGGCTAACAGAATTGTCAGGAAATAAAAATACAATTCACAATGAATGAAAAATTAAAACTTGACTAACATGTTTACAGTTTCATAAATTTGCAAGAAAATGCCTCAACTAACATCCAATAAAAACTCCCAAAGTGTTGTACAAAACTAAATCTTTACCACCTCTATAACATGATATGACTGTTACTAGTTTCATGTCCCAACAACAGTGTAGATAGGCAACAATTTTTACCTAAAGTTTAACAACAACAAATATTAGTGTATTGAATATTATCATCTTTTTTTTTACAGGGAAATACAAAAAAGAAAACAGCCTACTAAATAAGGCTATGGATGACAGTAATGATTGTTTGTTTTCACGATGCAAACATTCCTGTTTAAAATATATTTCTGTTGAATTTATAAAGAATGCTAGATATCGGTTCTGGACGAAAGACTATCAACGTCGGGTAGAATGGTTCTCTGATAAGTTCATGGAGACTGAAGTTATTGGAAGTCAGCTATTTTTCATAGTTGGAATAAAAAAATTTGCTTGTGGAACCTGTTTTAGAAAATTGCACAAAATGAATAAAAATTTTTATTACAGATGGATAAGAAAATTTAAAAAAGGTTCAATTTCAGCTGGATTTAGAAGGGGTAGATCACTTTCAAGAGAAACAGAAGATGCAATATTTTGGTTACAGGAATATTCCCAATACAGAGGTGATCATTTACCTGTAAAAGGAATTATTGAATTACCATATAAAACACGGAAATATGACATCTACAAGAATTATGTGGAAGAACTAACAGAGAATTTAAAGGCATCAGTATCTTCATCAAATTTCTACCATATTTGGAAAAACCACTTTCCTAATTTGAAAATTAAACAAACCAACTCTTTTTCTCGTTGTTCCACCTGCACAACGCTTACAACAAGACTGGAGAAAACCAGAAACCCAGATGAAAGAGCAGAATTAAAAAAGAAAATAAGTGCTCATAACAATAGGCAAATGTAGGTATTTTATTTGGTTTTTATATGAAAATAGATAATTCTGTTTGTGAATGTTTTAATGGAGTTGTGCTTGCTGTCTGCATCAGAGATGTATTGAGAATGAAAATGGAAGTGATGTATTTGCCAGAAATCTACTTAAGAGATAATTAAAAGAGAATATTGTTTTTAAGACTTAATAATCTTAATTTTTCTTACCTCTTCATTTTCATTTCCTTGGTGAAAAATATGTATTATATGCTCAAGATGTTATCATAATCAATGAATTTTTATAGTCTCTAGCAAATATGCTGTCAACATATTTTTCCTGCTATGATTTTTGAGATGAAAGGGATTAAAAAAGTAATGTTGCTGAATACATGTATTGTAAACTGTGTAATATATATTATAATATCCAACACTTTTGGTCAAGCATGTTGGTCACACTTGTGTGTACTTCAACTGTTCACCTGTTGTCAGATATGTTGCGGTCATGTCATGCTGTGCTCAGGGAAGCGCTTTAATATTTATTATTATTATGATATTTGCATAATGAATTTTATTTTAAGTACTAGTATATAGGTATTTTTATTGGATATGCACCAATATAGCTCTCTATCATCTGACTTTAACACATGATTTTGGTCATTTTAAGGGCAGAGAGGAACTACTATAAAACTAAAAGACAAAGAGCTGAACAGAACAAAAGGCAGTATATGAGTCTGATCATTGATGGAATGGACCAGTGTAAGTACAAATGTATAAAAATGAAAATTTGGGATAAGTTTTTAGTACCATACCAATATATCTTAAGAATTCATATGTATGTTTAAATTGTAATACCCCAAAGGTCTTTCATTCTAACATTTGCATCATTTGGAAAACTGGAATTCATTTCTAAAATAGCGTACATCAGGGACTTTAGCAGAGAATGGAAAGATATCCAGCAACAAGTATTTACTATTTACATTATGTTTAAAACACTCAACAAGCACAATACAAATATTCCATGATACCAATTCACAAGATGTCCACATTTTTTTAATTTATAAAACAGTTCAAATTCAAAAGCAAAAATGATGGCCAAAACCATCAATAACAGAGGTATGCATGAAAAAATACTCCTTGGTGTTCATGAAGTATAACACAATTAACAGCTGTTCTTCTTTGTCAACTAGTTAAATGGTCAGGTAGTTCTCTGTCATAGGTAGTGTTTGTTCTGTCATGAACAAAGTATAATTGTGAAACTTTAAGGCTGTGGTTTGAAAAATTATTGAAATTTTAAACCTCTTTAAACTTAATATTCATGTTAAAATTATTATTTATATTTTTTATTTTTAGCAAAAACAAACCTTCCACATTTCACTGGCAGACGTTCAAAGGTTTGTGTATTAAATATTATAACGATATGTTTAACTACGAAAGCTGATATAAGGTATCTAACCATTTTGAAGAGATAAAATGTATTTTCTAACCAGAAGATTAAATGCTGAAATATACATTCACTAGAAAGATTGAAAATCAGACGATATATTTTTTACTGAGGGCTTTTGTATTAAAATGAAAATATCAAAATACTCCCAGAATTAACAAACTTTTTTTTAATCTGATAGACGCATGCTAAACAGGACCGAGGACCCATGTTCTATAATAAAAACTAGCTTCCATTCCTACCCTAAATTTATGACAAAGTACATGCACCTCAGTTAAAGCATTCTTGTGTATTTAGGTTTCTCTGGAAAAATAGCACCTAAACATTGAAAACATTGTTAAAATTAAATACACAAGGGTATTTGATTTTGGAAAGGCATAAATTGACATAAGGGTAGCAATGGTTTACTTTATACAGTCTTTAAAGGTCATATTTATGTATTTCCTTGAAGGACTGGTATGATGGCTTTTTTTGTTTGGCAAATACGCCCTTTCCGGGATTCGAAATTGTATACTATATTTTTGCAAGTTCCTAAATTTTATCACGTGACTCTCATAAAATTTACGGCATAACATTTATTACGCTTTGAACTGTAGATCAAATCAATTGTTTTCAATTTAATTATTTAAGATTCTGCTTTAAATCAAAATTTTTTCATTAGATTATTTTATTTAAAAAAAATCATTTTCAAGAACAATTATACCGTTATAATAATGATTTTTTAATCTGAAGGATACGTTTTTCAACGTCTATGAATAGCCGATTGAAACGATGAAAATAAACAATTTCTGAAAACTTTCACGTTATAAAAAATACATGTAATGTCCCTACTTTCTGCAATTGTCTTTCATTCCTATTAATTTTTTAAAGAAAAATAAAAACTCTAAACTAGTTTAAACACACATTTAAAGACATTTAAAAAGGATCTCTATCAAAATCAATGACCGGAAATATAGAAGTGCCCTTAAAAAAGTAAGAGAACATCATAAACTAAATACCGGGATCCCGAGAAATCGACATCCCAAAAACGACATATTGTTTTATAATAAATTTTTTTGCAGGCCATTGATGCTGCAAACTTGTTGCAGACTCATGTTAAGGGAATTATCAACCATGGGTTGAATAGGTTTTCTACTTACATGATATAAATGAGTATAAGCACGACTCGAATTTGGTGATGAACACAGTACTGAAGGAGATATATTATACAAGTGTCCACATGGTAAGATTAAAACTTACAAAAAAGCAAAAAATAAAAGTATATAGCGACAACCTGCATTCAAAAATATTTCAGTTTAATTAAAAAAGAGGATTGGATACCAGTAATCGAGAATATTTTTATCTTCATGAAAAAGTTACATGTTGCTTACTACGTTGACAGCTTCTAATATATTTAATAGCAATAATCTGATTTAAGGTATATTTTATATTTTAAAGAGTAAAGATATTTTACTTCTTATATGGAGACTACAGCTGCTTTTGTTTTTTTTCAGAATTCTTTTTTGCCAGATGTCCTCTATATACAGGCAGACAACTGTTTCCGAGAAAATAAGAATAGATTCATGCTTGCATTTTGTGAACTCTTAGTTAGAAATGATATCTTCAAAGAGGTAAGTTGAAAATGATTTAATTAATGAAAATACAGTAATAGCAAATCAGTATATGACCGAACCACCAAGCTAGATGACCGCCACAAACAAAATTAGTTTAATGTAGAAGAATATGGGAATATTCTTCAGATATTTTAGTATAAAACCATTTAGTGATCATCTTGAACAAACTTATCAGATGGGGCTCTTCTAAAACTCTATTTACAGTACTTTAAGACATGGCATGATCTATTTTTACTATGTATCAGATTAAAGAGAGATGCATCAAACAAGTTTTAGGTCACTATAGCCTTAATTTCAATTAACTGGTTAAATTAAGTAAGTACTATAAGAGACTGGATATTTATTGATGGTTCTACTAGTAATTAAAATGAACTGGTGCCAAACCAATTAAGTAAAACAGACTCAAGTGAACCTCTTGTTTTAGAAGTGACAACAAGGAATTTGTTTATTATAGCCTTGAGGGTCAAGTGAACTGTTGCTGTTACTTGGCTTCTGTGATCAATCTCAGCTGAAACAAACTTTTAACATCATTGTGGATACAACAGAGCATGCATTTTTTTTTATCTCAAACCAAAATGGCCACCAAATAAAGCTGATGATAGTTTAACATAGGGGAAAATCAACTAGAACTACCTATGTCAGCAATGGTGATAGGTAGTCCATTTTCAAATTATATTTAATATTTTCAAACCAAGTGGCCATCATAAGCATGTAGTATTAAAATTTTTTTCAAACATATTAGCATATATTGTATAATTTTGGTAATAAATTTTTATTATAGGTCCACTTGAGTTTCTTATATGTTGGACATACGCATGAAGATATTGATGCCGGGTTCAGCAGGATATCGGAAAAATTGCGCAAGAAAGATGCAGAAACAATGTGTCAACTATTAGATATGCTTCCAAATGCAAGAGAAACTGGGGGATTGTATAATATAAAAGAATGGTTGAAAGATTACATATTTCCAATAACAGGACATACAAACCCTTTACACTATAAATTTTCTAGAAATGCAAATGAAAATATTTTGGTAGAATATAAAGGAAATAACCACAGACCATGGAAACAACTGAAATGGCCACTATTAAAAAGAGTACCTCCAGGAATACCCAAAATTTTATCGCCCGAAAATTTTCACAAGTTTAATTTTGATGCATTGGGAAAAAATATAGAACGTTCAAGGTATTTATTTTCAGATATTGTTAAAGAAACGCAATATAGATGGTGGAAAAGATATATAGAGATGCTTAAGGACACTGCAGGAAACAAAAACAAAGCTGATTTGTATGGAAAGAAGAATGCGAGATGGTTATTGCCACTTCTGCCAAAGTCTTATAAAAGGAAGCAAAAAGGTGTTCAACTTCCAAAGGAAATTGAGGAAATGGTAGACAAGGAAATAGATGATCCTGAAGCAAGTATTTTTTGAAAACCTTTATTGAAATTCAATGAACATTACTAAACTTATACATTCAAATATGTAATTTTGATATCGGTCCTTCATATGAAACATTGAGAAAATAAGACAGGTCCATATGAGCCTTATGTTTACTACAAATACATTAAAACTTTCTCTTCTGAAATAATTGAGCTAGTTGGTCCTTTCAAAATTGTTACTGAAAGTAGGAAAATTGGAAAATATATTTTAAGATATTTAAAACAATTGATACCAAACTTGTGTGGTACCCCTTTTAAATATAAATCTGACTGAGATGCTCAAACCTTTGACCAATATGTCAAATCTTGCTGAAAACAAAAAGTCAGCAAAGGAATATTCAACTTAAAAGGTGTTTCTCCAATTAACAATTGTCCTTATGTAATTAGTAGTCTAGCTGTAGGAAATAGCTATTTATCAAAAACTGTGTTTTTAAGTTTTTAAATACATAGATGGAGAGGAATTTATATTTTGACCAACTGGTGATAACATTATATTACCGAAAGAACAAACATTGAAACTATACCAACTTCAAAAAAGGAAAAAACACCAGTGTGAGAGAGTTTTTTTAGTGAAATTGTTTCATTCCTATATATGAATCTTTAAATTCAGACAAGATTAAATTTGGCTTTAGAAATAAAGTTTCTTAAGATTTAAAATGTTTATATTGACAGGTACAGATGCCAGATTTAAAGAGAAAAAAGGGAAAACAAACGACGTCAAAAGTGAAAAAAGGTGGGAAAACTGTTAAAAAAGTGCAAATGAATAGAAGAGCAGCAGCTAACCACAAAGGAAAAAAGAATCAAAATAGCAGGAACCAGAATAAAATACAAACCGGAAAAAAGAAAGCCATGGGATCAGTAAGAAGATGCAATAAAAGATGCAATAGAGATGGTAATTTCATAAATTTTTTTAATTTATTTAAGATGACTTGTGAGATGTGGAATTTGGATATATATAAGTATTAAGATGTAATCTTACATGAATTCTGATGGACACTTTCATTGGTTGTTAATTGTTGAGCAAGTTGTAGTATATTGTATAGTCTACTTTGTGTATGTGATGTCACCAACGTCTTTAATATCCCCACAATTTCAAAGAAAGTTGGGGGATATAGCGATTGTCTCTGTACGTCCGTCACACTCCTACTTCACTTTTGGGTTTAGGAATTTAATTTCTATATAGGATGGTTGCTTATCACCTTTAGATTAGATGCGCAACAAAGTTTTAGAATTTTGATTTTTTAAACCATAGGCCCTCAGAGGTCAAACTTTGAAAATTGATTTCAAGCTTCTGACCTAAACTCGTCTTTCATTTTTCAATCAATGCATTTTATTCTATATAGTATTGTCATGCACAATATGCTGATGCACATTATAATATGCATTAGCTTAAATAAACTGTTCTAACACAGTCTTTTTTTAATTGATATTACTCATTTTTATCTTTTTTGTACAGTGGATTTTTGCTACAGAAATATTTTCATATTTTTTAGGTAGCAAACGCAGAAAGAGAACAATATTCCATTCATTTGTGTACTGTGATGGCTCAACATTAAAGAAGACTCAAGTGCACGTTTGGGAATTGATGATGTTGTTGGAACTTTTAATATTTTTTAATTTTTTGCAAATTATTTCAACAAGAAATCTGCTGGAACTGATATTCTTTTATAATTTATGTATTAGACACCACATTTTAGATGAGTGTAAATGTTGTATATCAAGTTACAGTGAAGTGGAAAAAATTCTTGACTTTGATGCAAAAATATTTAGCAAATTAGTTTGTAAAAGGATCTGTCTGGATTCTGATATTCAGAGAGGGTCAGTCATTTATTCGAAACTACAGGGATATAGCGATTGTCTCCGTCTGTCCATCCATCCGTCTGTCACACTTTCTTGCATACTACCTGTAGATGGGCAGTAAGGTTTTATAATTTTGATTTTCTAAACAAGGGGCCCACAGGGGTCAAACTTTGAAAATTTTGAATTCAAGCTTGAGACCTAAAGTCTTCTTTCATTTTTCAATTTATGCATTTAATTTCTATACAGTATTGTCATGCACCATATGCAGATGGGAAATAAGGTTTGAGAATTTCGATTTTCTAAAATTGGGGCCCACAGGGGTTGAATTTTGAAAAACTATCAATTTAAGCTTGTGACGTAAACTTGTCTTTTGTTTTTCAATTTTTTTCTAAAATTTTTTATAAAAAAATTGGGGCCCACAGGGGTCGAAATTTATTCTTAAAGAAACAGCAATATATATTCAAAACAAGTTACCTTGAATGCTGTTTTTTGCCAATTTGAAGCGATTTTGCAAATCATACTGGTAAAAGGGACATCCAAGAATCCAAGAATTTCCAAATGTTTATTATTCTGAGAAAAAATCATCATAGGGTGAAGTTAATAAACTGTTCATCATTTTAAGAATAAATTTATTCTCTTCAAAACATATTGTATATTAATTAGCATGTTGGAATAAATTTATTCTCTGCAGATAATGATTGCATAAAGAATAAATTTAATTTTAGAGAAAACAAGTGGTACATTATAATGATGATCTGAGAATAAATTTATTCTCTGGAAAGCAGAAGTACATGTATATATTAATATTTAATAATAAAGTATTCTCTGAGAAATAAAATTGTAGGGCCAGGGAATAAATTTATTCCCTATAAAAGCAAATGACTGTTGAACTTTTCATCCTACAGGGAATAAATTTATTCTCTAGAAGCAAATGAATATTAAATTGTTCATTGCATGGGAATAAATTTATTCTTTAGAAGCAAATGGTTTTTTATTGTATGTGACCAGGGAATAAATTTATTCTGTCGTTTTGTCGATGTTACACAGAGTTGTAAATTTATTGATATTTTTACAATAAATTTTTAAAGATCATAGTTTATATTTTGCATTTTCTTTCTTTTTAAGAATAAATTTATTCTTAGGGTCTTTTTCTTAAATAATACAGCAATATAATCAAAACAAGTGACCTTAAATGCTGTTTTTGCCATTTTGAAGGGATTTTGAAAAATCATACTGGTAAAAAGGACATCCAAGAATTTCCTTTTTTATTTTGGAATGCCTTTATAATTGTAGCTATAACTCGAAACAATACGACAAATAATATTTATGCTAGTTTTCCTGTGTGTCAGTAATGCATTAGTAGAATCTCTTGGGACTTTTTATCTACACCAAATTTGGTCTGTGTAAGAGTAAATACACAGCTGAATATTCTCGACTTGGCAAAAATAAATGCCAACAAAATTTCAATATAAAAGGTTACTATACCACATTCCTTCCCCAGTGAACATATCATTACTCCTAACTTTATACTGCTGTATGGGCTGTAAATAACAATTGTATGATCTTTGATTTGACAAATGTTTAACAGAAACCCACTTTGTCTTGAACCAAGGTTCATAATTATGCTACTATAACAAAGAATAATTTTCTGGGACTCTTTTATAAAATATTTATAAATGATTTCACCAGATATCTATGCCAGTAGTAAATCGTAAAAGGAATATATTTGGATAATTTATTAATATTTAGACAGACTCTTCAATCCTCATCCGATGATAAGTCCATAAAGTCTTTGTCAAACTGTTCAGTTGATACCTGAAATATAAATACATGGATATTATACCAGGGTATACACATTGTAATTTTGCAATGCTGCTTTAAAGAGAATTTCTAATCTCTGTCCAAGAGAGTAAATAAATCAAAAATATCTTACCTTGAAAAAAGTTAAATTTGTCATATTTCAGCTACAGCAGCTGTTATATATTTTTATTATAAATTATCTTAGTACATAAATATTTCCAAGTACGGCGACTGTACTAGTGTCCTAAATGCAAGAAGTTATTTGTTATAAATCATACAAACACTTTCTTTTACACCTAAATGCACTCACTTTTCCTTTTTTAAATTTCTTCAACATTTTAAAATCTTTTTCCAAATCATCATCTTCATCATCATTGTTGTCCTTCTTTTCTATAAATTTTCTTTTCTGGTTTTTTATTTCATGTTTTTTCTTTTTCCTTTCCTTTTTACTTTTCTTCTCAGACCATGCTTGTGATCTTGGAGGTCTGGATTTAAGATTTTTCTTTTTAAATTCAATACCATCATCAATATTTTTTTGTCTTGACTTCTCCCGACCTTTATCCCTGAAATTTGTTGTATGTTTTTAATTTATAAATTTGTTTATGATGTAACAATTATTTACTAGAAACGAAAGTAGATATGGAAAGAATATTACATCTAACCTGAAATAAAGATTACCTAGATGAATTTTTTCCTGAGAGGCTCATTGTAAAATTATTGATTTTCTTATTGAGAATGCGTTTTCATATAAATAGGTTATTTTGTTAACATATTTGAGGACTTTTAACTCGTTCAAAACATTATATTTGGACCCTGACACTTGGTATGTCGATATCTACATGTACCTTGAACTTTGTCCTCGGTTGGTATCACTGTACTGCGTACATATATAATGTATTGACTCGTAAGAAGTGATTAATTGATAAATATATATGCATATCTAAAAGGTTGAAAAACAACAAAATAAAACGTATAGACTGATATACCTGTACGGTATTGATGAAAAATCCACTTCTACTGGTTGAAAATTTTCTATCACTTTCCCTTTCAATTCTGGCATCTTGGGAATTCTTAAAAGTCCAAAACCTGTTGCTAATTTACCAAAATCTAACACTTTAACACGAAATATCATGCTGCATTCATGTTTGATATATGACTGAAC
Organism: Mytilisepta virgata; assembly: GCA_028015205.1. NCBI lineage: Eukaryota > Metazoa > Mollusca > Bivalvia > Mytilida > Mytilidae > Mytilisepta > Mytilisepta virgata. The sequence goes on from CM051515.1 coordinate 26,934,386, forward strand.
AAAGGAAACATATGCTCTTGCACCTTTTTCCAAAATTGTCCTATCTTTTATAGCCAGTTTTTGCAACTTAGGCAAATAATTGTGAACTTCCTCCTTCTTCGGAAATGATTTAAGGAACACTTTTTGATTTATTTCGATAAATTTAACATATGTTTCTTCTGCTGGTAGTAAAAAAACTAGGGCATTTCCTTGGTTACCAATTCTAGCAGTTCTCCCACAGCGATGAACAAAAGATTCTGCAGATTTTGGAGGATCATACTGTAGAACCCAATTTATATCAGGGACATCTATCCCTCGCGCCATAACATCTGTACATAATAAAAGTCCATTAGAAAGTTTTCTGAATTTGTCCATTATTTTTTTCCTCTTCTGTTTCAGTTTTCCATGAATACTTAAAACCTGAAAAAATGCCAGTCAATGTATGAAAGTATGAATTAAAAATAGTTTTTAATACCCAGATAGAAATACAATCTGTCTTTTCTTTGATTTGAATACCTTCAGACTACCTACTTAGAAATAAAAAAATTGCCATATTTTGATCTATAGTCCAAAACTATTTCCAAATGTAGAGTTTTTTGGAACAATGAGTAAAGCTGAAATAAAGTCTGCATTCTTCAAAACAGCATTACCCATTTGTCAATAGCCGTACATGTATGTAACAGAATGATATTATGATAATTTTTAGAATTTTTCAAAAAACCTTTCATTTCATTACATGATACAGTCTAGTATGAATACAAAAAAAAAACTTTCCAAATTTAACATTTAATAATGTAACTACTTTAATGCCACAGGTACTGTGAGTAAACTCATGCATTAATCATGGTGCAATATGTAAGTAAAAATAATCAACCTATTAAAGACTATACCTGATGATTTTTAAGAATATGCTGAAGACATTTTGAAAAATAGTCTACACCAGCACAAGTACTGAAAAACACAATAACTTTTTCCTGTTTATGGCACTGCAGAAAATCCACTAGCTGGTTAAATTTTTCATCACTTTCTGAAATAATGTAATAATTCTGTAAAGATGATGGTGTTCTCTGGACTAGAGTATCTTCCGACTTCTTTTCTTTGACATTTATTCTTACAGGATTTCTAAGTCCCGCTCTGATTAACTTTTCAACTTCATCAGTCTGAGTTGCAGAAAATAAGCCGGTTCGTCTTTGTTTTGGAAGATAACGTAATATGGTATTTATGCTAGCTTCAAAGCCCATATCTAACAGAACATCCGCTTCATCTAGAATAAGCACTTCAAGAGACTTAACTCTTCCTGCCAGATTACAATTATTGACGTTCTTTTCCAACATGTGCTCCAGTCGACCAGGAGTTGCAACAATTATATGACCTTTAAAAAAATAAAATTTAATTTAAAAACAACAAAGGATGGATGGATGGATTATTGTTAAATATCCAGTGTCAATTATTACATACATATCAGAACAAAACATGTTGATGTGAAATGTTTTGTACTAGACCAATATGCTTTTCAGAACCTGATTTTTAATGTGCCAGCTCATGAAGTAACAGTCCGCAGGAAGACATATTGCCCCAAATTGGATACATTGGCTCCTAGCCGACCAGTCTTTGTTCTTACGCCTAGATGCCATGTGCTTGGTGGAGAAGGAGCAAATACCACTTTTAATGGCTTTGGTTTGTCCCGGCCAGGGATTGAACACCCAGCCTTCCGCACTGGAGGTGAGCACGATACCACAAGACCACTGAGGTGGTTAGAACAACAAAGGACAATCACCCATAATATTTATCAAACATATAACCAGTAAGATTGATAAATATCTATCTTGTCTCTTTCAACTTTTCACATCTGATGATCTGTATATATTTTAAAACTTTATTTAAAAAAAGTATAAAAACTGAAAATTCCAGTTAAAGATAATGAGTTGAACTGAATTGTTATAACTGAATTTTGACAAAAAAATTAACTTTTTTTGGTTAACCAACCATGCCTTAATATTTAAAGCATTTTTTTCAGTTAAATTTGCCGATTTCCGGTTTGTTACATTAATAATCTTAAAGAATTTCGCCAAAGCAAGAGCTTATTTGTTAAATGAAAACCAACTTTTACAAAAGCCCAAAAATTTGCTACCATCCCCTTTTTCAATTCTTATATAAGTAATAGGAACACAGAATTGTTGTTTTGCCTTAGTTGATTAATTTACAAATTCAGATTGATTTTTTAAAAAAACTTTTCGGTAATGATCATCTTGCATTCTTATCAAACATAAGATTCACTTAACACATTAAATGCATTAAACTTTTTATAATCAATGAAAACTTTATACAATTTTGATAAATCTCCCCGATAAAAAGTTGCAAAAAACCATTACATAGACTAATATTATCATATAAGAGATATAGTCTCTTGTTTGCTCATTTCATATAAAATGTAAGTAGAGAAGTATTGGCAGTTGAATGTCAGCTCCACTTCAGCTGAAGATTTAGTCCAATTTGACATAGTAGAACAACTGCTTCATCAATTGTGACATGAACATCATTCTTTTGTGAAATTCCGAATTGTACCAATGGCAGACAATATTGTGAAAATGGGAAGACATTGAGGCATAATTTTGTTGTTGTTATTTTTCAATTTCTGGTGGCATTTATAAATGTTTTGATCTACCAAAATATCAAATCCTTGCCTCCATTTTTCTTCAATAAATTAGCTATCAAATCTTGGTTTTGTCCTCCAATAACGAGGGCAGATGTATATTCACTCATGTTTTTCAAGAACTCTGATAAAACTTCGTGTATCTGACATGCTAATTCTCTTGTTGGAGTGATGATAATAGCACCGACATCATGTTTAGAAAGGGGTTCATTTCTTCTTAACATCTCCAGTATAGGAATGAGAAATGCCAATGTTTTCCCACTCCCTGTAATTGCTTCAGCAGCAACATCTTTGTTTCTCATAAATAAAGGAATGCATGCTGCTTGCACGGGGGTCGGTTTTATAAATTTAAGTTCATTTAATGTGTTAATAATTGGCAATGATAACTCTATTTCCAAATTGCTCCATGTGCCAGCCATTTTAACTGGTACCAAAATGGTTTATAATAGAGGGGTTAAGATGAAATCTTATCAATTTCCGGGAACCAGACTGAAAGAGACGGAAAACACCTCCAATTTATAAGAGCTTAAAACACAAACAAAAGGGTACGCGAAGAAATTTAACTTTACACATTTTAAATTTTTTTTAAGCTTGAAAACTTGTCCAAGCAAATAACAGTAATGTATGCAGATTGGTCCACAGTTTCTGTGCGTGTTTAGGGTGCCTTTGCTTTTGTGCACTGGCATATTTAAGAAAAATAGAAGTGTGATTTTGATTTCAACTGGTCAGCTAGTTCGACCCATCTCCAAATATTTCCTGATATATTTAAATTTTGCTTGGGTTGTGTTTGGCTTAAGTTAATCCAGTCTGAATTTGGTCTTACACTCAGTTATTGTTGGCCTTCCAAAAGTTATTTTGGCACCACATGCACAGAGGGTAAATAAGATCTGGTTGAAGCCAAATTGTGCTGAATTGCTCTGATTTTATTGACGCAGAATGCGACGTCCATACTGTCACGTCGTCCATAGGATGTATCTTCCATACCTTGAAAAGATATATCGGCCATAGGACAACATCGTCCATACTTTGTGAAGACGCGTTGTCCATGTTTTTTTTTTTCCTAAATAAAATTTATTTATAAAGTATTGTGATATATACTTGTAGATGGTTATTATAACTTGTAAATGTATTATGCTGTATTTACATTATTTGTCATGTTTTTATTTATGTTATACACTTGGAATATGCATTATAAATTATATATCATATATAAATAAATATATTTATATTAGTTTCTAAATGGAGTTTTAATATCTTACATAAAAAAAACTGAAAAAATAAAACAAATAAAAATGAATATCCAAAATGGGAGATTAATTTCTGTCATAGTTAAAACAATAAGTTTAGTTTTGAAATATAAAACTAAGTGATCAGATAATGAACGAATAAATAAAATATATTTATGTTTTTCGTATGTTGTATGAATGGTGTTTGCTGTATGATGTATATATGTTGTACATGTTGTATGTTGACTCTTGTATATTTGTTTATCTGTATGACTGCAAGAATAAATAAAATACAAAACAAAAAATATTATCTTTATTTGTTATATTCTATACTGACTCTTTCAAACCGGCAATTGAAACTTGTATATAATAAATACTACAAAATCATATTTATGTTACAGCTATGAAATAATACTTGTTGTATTATTATATTTTATGTTATAACCACAATGAAATAAATACTTAAAGTATGGACGATATGTTTTTACAAGATATGGACGATGTGGCCGTATGGCCGATACTTCCTATGGACGATGTGGAAGTATTTCGGATGTGCCTCGAAAGCGATTTTATCATTGACTTCTTGAAAATTAAAATCAATTTATTTAAGAGCTGCATGACATAAATTTGTAAGTGAAACACCAAATTTACATTTCTTGCATAAATTGTCTATTGTTTATTTTTATTCTAGATTTTGTTAGAAAAATTCAATCGATTACTTTGATTTTATTTTAAATTAGTGAAACAGGATTCTATTTGTTTTCTACTCCAATATTTTGTTCAGATCTATATTACATCATAATTCTCACTGCTCCATTTCACAGATAACAAAAATGTTGTAAAACAACTTGTGTAATAACTAAATAAATTTATGGTCAATGAACTGTGAAAAGGGCAGACAGGTACAAAAAAATGTATATAAACCAAACACAAAATGACCGCAAAAAAAGAAATAAAAAATAAAGTAAAAGAAAAAACTGTAAATGTTTTGGCAAACTACATGTAGCATTGACGGCACTAATTATGCTTTTAGGCTTTAGCATAGTTTGGAAGATATTTAATTCCTTTGGTTTAAGTTTCTGGTAAAGTCTTTGTTTCAACATTATATATACAATGATTATGTAAGTGTCAAAATCAACCACAAGTCCCTATACTGAATCTCACAGACAGAGAGAATTTTCATGCACATTGTTGATGGCAAAGATAGATCCATGTAATAAAAACTAAATAATGAAATCCACCCACCCCATATTTTTTAGAAGGGATGGATGATAATCTATTATGATTATTTTGTACATTTTTGCTGTTACCTTGTAAATAAAATAATTTCCGAGTTGAGAGCACAAAAAAAAAAATAGAAAATGTTATATGTAGTGCATACAAAGTTTTTGAATGTACTTCCAACTAGAAATTGTTATTGAAAAGGTTTCAAAGGGAGATAATTTTTAATAGTCTGATCAGACTAAATTAGTCCCATCTATTTAATATGAAATGTGGCATCCTTAGTTGATGTCTTGAACTATTACTTAGCATATTTCTTCAGTATGATTGACTGATTGATGATATAGAAATCAGAAAACATGAAACAACTAAAAGTGATAATTTAGAAATTTTGTATATTTAATTGATTCTTTTATTCTATGCCCCTACGTAGCATATCGATTAAAAAAGACCTAACAAAATATCAACTCGGTACTCATTAATTTTAGAAACATGCAGCAGTAGATACATATGGGAAAAACTGGCAAAGGGAAGATGGGGAAAAAGAAAGGATGGTTTAAGAAGGGACATCTTCCTAACAGTCATGAACCAAAGATGGATACTGATGAAAGTCATGATGATGAAGCAGCCAAAAAGCAGAAAACTGAATATGATCTTGATGAGAGTGGTATTTTCTTTAAAACACAGTCAAACCTGTCTATTATGGTCACCTTTGTAATGATTAAAACTTTCCTTGAGATTTACTTTTAATTGAACTATGTTGAGGAATTTTTCTCAAAAGGGAGATAACTTGAAATATAAACAGATCTATGTGACACGAATTAAGGAAGTTACATGAACCAAAAATGAAAAATAGGAAAATGTTAAATTTGAATATAATTTTTTTTTAAAGAAAAACCAATATCGATAAATTTTATTCCATTTTCCACTTTCAAAATTTCTATTTTAGGTTTGTCAGATGATGCCATGTATAAGTTTGATTTTGATCTGGATGAATTGATAGCATCGTCAATCACAGAGCTGTGTGATCCGGAGAAGAATGAGGATACAATCAAGTTCAAAAAAACACTCAACAGCTTTTCTACTACACTAAAAGCAGTAGAAAGTACATATTTTATTCAATAATTGTGAAGAAATTAAATTATTTTTTCTGGCCTTGGTCTGAAATGCTGCACAGAAAAGTTTAAATTGCAGGTGTAAAGATGTTTTTATAGAAATGTACAAAGAAATGACAGTTTGATCTCAAAATTCATATTTTTTTATTGAATAAAACCTATTAAAGATAGAACAATCTGTCATTTTTCTTTGTCTGTGTAAAATTCAACTTAGTTCAGCTTACGGGTATTTATAGATACATGTATTTTAACAATAACTCAGTGTAAAACTTGTCTTATAACTGAAAAAAATTAGCGCGGTTGGTTTGTGATAAATTTCATTGTTTCAGGGGTAATGCTGGCCGAGAGAAATACGTAGTTTTTCATTACTATTAATGATCAGTAGTCCTTGCTGAAAATGGCTTAAGGCCCAACCAGACCAACAAAAATGTATCTTTTTTTATTCCAGTTAAGCAAAAACAAGTTACAAAGATATTTGATGATTGTGTAGAGAAATTACAACAACATCAGGAGGAGTTGGAAGAGGCTGATAAAGAGGAAGAGTAATAAATTATGCCTTTTTAAATTTCCCTTACTATTAAAATCATAGCTTTATGTCTAAAATGCATGCAGTGTTATATAACAACGAATCAGTCAGTCACTCCTGTTGAAAAATTGACTTTATGGCCAGCTGCTTTGTAACAACTACCCATAATGATCACTAGTTTGTCAACATGGACAGTTCTTTTTAACAAATACCCCTAATAATCACTGGATCGTCAACATGGATGGTATGAGTTTGAGTACAACTTATAGTGAGTGGTGTTCAACTACTGTCTTAATTGACTAGGGTTGCCTGCAGTTTTTTCCTGCCGAAGGTCTGTGGTTCTTGCTTGATAATCTGGCTTCCTCAATCAATAAAAATGGTTCTTGCCTGATATTCTTGCTTCCTAAACCAATAAAAATTGTTCTTTCTTGATAATCTGGCTTCCTAAACCTATAAAAATGGTTCTTGCTTGATATTCTGGCTTCCTAAACCAATAAAATTGGTTCTTGCCTGATATTCTTGCTTCCTAAACCAATAAGAATTGTTCTTGCTTGATTCTCTGGCTTCCTAAACCAATAAAAATTGTTCTTGCTTGGTACTCAGGCTTCCTCAACCAATAAGAATTGTTCTTGCTTGATTCTCTGGCTTCCTCAACCAATAAAAATGGTTCTTGCTTTATATTCTGGCTTCCTAAACCAATAAAAATTGTTCTTGCTTGATACTCTGGCTTCCTCAACCAATACAAATTGTTCTTGCTTGATAATCTGACTTCCTCAACCAACAAAAAGTTTTTTATCACAATAAAGCCTGTTGCACTATTAATCCTAAGGTATCAAACTAAACCTGAATGTACCGTTACATCAATTTTATTAGAATGCATTTGTTTAACAATTTAGCCTTGTAAGTGTTCTGATAAAATTGTTCACAATTAGATAAAACATTTTATTTTTTTTGTAAAAATTTACAATTAAATACATTTAGTGTTTTCCCTAGAAATTTGTAAAGGCATGGTACTTTGTTCAAATGAGGGCAATGTTTTTTCTGGGGCAAAGCGCGAGGTTAATTCTCCATGGATAAAACATTAGCTGTAATTTCAATTATGTACTCCATTTAATCAAGTATTTAACATAGATACATGTATATGGTAAATGGTTTGATGTTTCAAAATCTTATGCAAATAGGAGGAATATTCTATTAAGTGGAGCTAACTGTATCATGATTGTCTTCATCACAAAATTAACAAATTAAATCACGTTATTGTTTAATTATTTCATAATTTCAGATTACGAGAAGCTGCTGCAGAGGTTGATGCCAGGGATGCAGCTGAAGCGAATGCTAAGAACGAAGAGACAGATAGTGATGACGATGTACAGTTTGTATCTACAAGCTTTGATCCCGATGTGGCTGCTAAGAATAAAACTATTATTGAACAAAGTACTAACATAGTCCAAACACTCAACAGTTCTTCACCTAATAAAGGAAAAAGGTATGATTGATTTAACATTTAGTTTCAAGGCTCACCAAACTGGGTAAAGTGGGCAAAAAAGTTGCCTTGCACATGAAGAAATGGCCCTGCGGATACCCCAAAAGCAAATTTTATTGCATTGTCATTTCTGACTTTGTTTTGTAACAGCATTAAAGTTGGAAGTTAAAAGAACTCATCAATCTGTTGTTTCATTAACAAAAGGTTGCAAAAATTGGAAATATATTCATTAATGGTGCCTTTTGTCGCAAAGGGAGATAATCTGCGTTTCAATATGCCTTGTCTCCCTTTGTCTAATAACGGGTGTTATACAATGTCAATTAACTGATAACATGCAATATTTTAACAGAGGATTGATTTGAAGGGATAATTGTAAAGTAATCAAAACTAAAATTGATAAAGGAATGAAAGAAATTGAAACCAACTTGGTTTAAAATTGCTTAGGCTTCGTATGAGGGTTTGAAATAATACAGAACTTGAGGCCAACTTGGCATCTATAAGCATCTATAAGCCATATGAAAATGTAAGCTCTGTTGTATCCACAAGGTTGTTAAAGAAACACAAAATGACAAAGTGACCTTGACATTTGACCTTTGACCTTTGACCTAATAAAGCGAATTATTTGCAACTGTCCTTCAGTATGAGATTCCTGCAAACATTGACTACAATCAAGTCATTACCCATATGGTTTCCATTAGATGGATATCAACCAAGATGGATCATTTGTAGAGGGTATTGCTGTTATCAGTCCTGCAAAGTTTCAAAACATTTCATATTGTAGTTTTGGAGGAAAAGATTTTTGAAAATTGGCCAATAAACATCAAAGATGTCCTCTGGCAGCCATGTTGTTCATCCAACCAGAACCAAAGGTGTATAGTTTGTAGGTGTCCTTCCATACATCATTTCCCCCAACTTTGGTTACCGTCTGCATATATGGTAGAGTTCGTTTATAACATACAGGCTTGTAACGAAATCAGGCTTACAATGAAGGGAAGATAAACCCCTGGTCCCATTGATATTTAAACAGTGTATTTTTGAAGGCTTATTTCTAATTTTTTATAATGAAATCAGGCTTATAATGAAAACAATGTTAACCCCAAACAACTTTTTTATTACTATTATGTGACCTGTTATAAAGAAGAAAATTGCTGAACATACAAATTGTTTACCTATCTTCCATTACGGACAGGCGATCACATATAACAATGGTAAATTGGACTCCCATTAATAGACAATATTCCCATGTTTGTTGTTGTTAATGATTTCAATGAAGACTGGCTAAAATTACCTCGGTGCTATTTGGTAACGATTATTCAATGAAACTTTTTATTTCACTAAAGACCTCAAATATGGTAAGATAGCACAAACATTAGAAGTAACAACAAGTGAAATGCATGAACTACATGTATTAAACATATACACATTATGACACATTTAATAAGTTGGGAGGTGATAGTATTGAAATATTAACATTACAGTTTTACAAAAGTTTGCTAAGCCAACAAGTACATATTATTTTGACCCATTATCAATTCAGAAAAGCTAAGTGTATTTCTTTTTTTAGTCTCAGGAATAAATGTAATGTTATTCACAGAACATTATTCTGTTATCTGTCTATAGCAGTGTAACCAAGGGAGAAAAATATTTTCCCTTAGGGTTTAATGACCAAACATCAGTTTTATTTCATTCAGTTTTCTCAAATTAAAATATGTTTCTACTTATATTATTTTGCCCTTTTTTCAGTTATACATGTATTATTTGTACAGCTATTTTTCTGTTTTGATCCTACTTCTCTTTGGACATGACACAAACCTATGTGTAAAGAGCACTGTGACATGGGGACAGGAAACAAGTATCATTAATTGACCAGTTGTTCAAAAATTCACTACATTTTTCATTTTCAAAAATTTGCTTATTTTCTTACTCCTGAATGGTCGAGAATTTGCTAAAAGCTTAAACTTAAAATTGAGTAATTCTATGCAAAATCTATATAGAAATATTGCTTAACAAAGGAAATATTGGAAAATTTTTAAAAATGATTTAATTTTTGAACAAACGGGTCCAATTGAGATGCCCTTAATACAGGACAATTGTATAAGCTTTCAAAATGTCAAGGGTGTTTTCACATTGCATTTTCTCTTTATAGATAAAATTTACGTAAGTACATAACTATATGAGCCTTTGACAATTGGTAACCATATATACATGTACAGAATATAAAACTATTTTCTTAACAGAACCATTATCCTTAAAGTACCAGCTAACCAAACAAATGTATTCCAAGCAGTGGCAAAGCAATCATCTCCAGAAGGTGGCAAATCAAAACTGGAAAATCTACGGGCAGCTTTAGCAGCCACTATCAACAAACAGGTTCAATCACATGCTCAACAGACCATTTCAGCTCAAAGTACTGGTGGTACTAATCCTTCAGCTCCTATCACTGTAAGTTACTAGAGGCATGATATGGTCTTAAAAGGACAGCCATTCATTTCTTATCTTGTTATATGTATATTATAGAAACTGTACTGTAAGAAATGAAAGGCAAGTTTTTTAAAACATTTTTGACATCAATGTGTCTTGATGACATATTGTGCTTTTCTTGCACTGTGAGCAGCTCGTTGTTAAAGATGTCAACAACCCTTGTTTCTTTGGTCACTGTAATGTGATGTCATCTCATATGTGTTGATTTTGGAGGCTGATATTTTAATTTCCACTTGTACAGAGAACGTACATGACCTTCTTATCCTCCGTAAAATTTTTATCACTTCTATCAAAACTATTTAAAAGCTTAAATCTTTCATCAAAATGACCTAGCTGTATTAAATATAGATGTCTGGAAAACCCACTTTTGAACTATGTTCCACTTATATTAGATTCTTTAGAGTAAACTAGCCTGTTATTGTCTCTGCAAACTAATTACTGTCTCATTTCAACTGCAATTTAGTTTTGGGAATATCTTATATTACTGTATTGTTTGTTCCATAAGTCATATCTAATTATTACCTTTTCCAGTAATGCAATGCTTCAGTTTCATCTCAAGATTAGATTTTATAGTTTCTAGATAAAATATGATGTCATCACATGGCATGAGTATGTGCATCTGTTATTTTTCAGGTTAAACCATTACATAATCATTATTTGAAATGTACAGAATTGTAATAAAGCTATGAGTTATAGAGCTATGTTGAGCACACATTGGTACATTAGTACAGATGTATGCTTTATAGATTTCATTCAAGTCCATTAGATCATCATATTTACGTACTTGTAGAGATTCCAGATACAACAGTAAGACTCTGCTTAACACGGACAGCTAAATTAGTGTACGTCTCAAATCGACTGCAATTCATTTTTAGGGAACATCTATATCATTCTTTAAAACATCAATATATAATGTACAGTTTTAATGATAATATAATTTATTTAAAGATGGTTACACAGTTAGCTAAAAGACTAAACTTCCCTGAGGCCCTCTACGATATGAGTTACAGAATATATATGGCATATTAAACCATAACATTATAGTATACATGTACATAGAAAAGTTATAAACATAGAATAGAGAATGGAAACGGGGAATGTGTCAAAGAGACAACAACCTGACCAAAGAGAAAAGCAACAGCCCAAAAGCTACCGATGGGTCTTCAACACACCATGAAAATCCCGCACCCGAAGGTGGGCTTCAGCTGGCTCCTAAACAATGATGCATACTAGTTCAAGAAAATGAACGAATACATAGTTCTAAAAATAGCAGTGAAATTTACATATATAACAGTATAATATTTCATCATTAGATGTTTTTGTTGACAGATTCCTGATTCAGCTATAAAACCACCTGTTTACACAAATCTAACATTAACACAGACAGCTGCTGCATATGTTAATTCTGTTGAGTAAGTTATAACATTGCTATTTGTATCAGAAGACATATATTTTCATACATCATAATTTTTTAATATAACCTAGAAATATTTGGTTCATTTTCCCAACCAGATGTCGAGATCGATAATAGTGATGGTAAATTTTCTCTTTTATGTAAAATAAACTGAAGCAAAAATTCTAAGTATGAATTGAGTAGATTTCTGTATTTGAAACATAATACAGTTATTAACTGAGTCCGAGGACAACATCTGTTTTGTTTGACCCTCTGGCTGAATTGTTGCCCAAAGCCTATGTCTTCCGGCATAGTCCAATCTACAATACCAAATTTGGTGTACAAGATATGAATATTTTCATTGATTTACAACTTATCAGTTGCATTAAAGGCCCAAAATGTTGAAAACCAAAACAACAATCTACAATAATAAAGAACAAATTAAAAAATGCCAGAACCCTCTAAGGACAGAACTATGCTTGCAGGAGATATCTTAGAATTCACAAGACAACAAATTTAAGGTAGCAGTTTCATGCTAGTATGTAATACATACAGGCCTTCAAGTGGGCCTATATTTCCTATAAAATCCCTATGTTTTTTAACATGCCCTTTAATCCCTATATTTTGGCATAAAATGGGCCTTTTCCCTATATTAGCTCTATAAATAAGAATTAATTGGTCGAAAATTAAAATGTAGTTAGGTTCCCCAATCTTGGTTGATGAAGTAATATCAAAGCTGTCTTGGTTGTCCTCAGTGGTATGCTGTAATGGAGTCATCTTCAAGATTTGATAAAAGTATGTATACATTGTATGAAGTTATTGGTAAGCCTCTTTATAATTATCTCACAAATGGGTATGTACAGTATTTCATATAGTATTTTATGTAGAAAAGGGGTGAAGTAGAGAGATATATTCCTATAAACTATTAGATTTGCCCTATTTCTCCCTATTTTTCAAGAAATTCAGCCCTATAAAAAGCCATATTTTTGGACCATAAACCACTTGAAGGCCAGTACATACTAGCAACTGAACTGGTTATACCCCTTTGGACTTGGAGTCCACTACTCAGCTGTAATGATAAATTGTCATACTGATTTGGATGCGCAAGATATGTAAAAATACTCCTTTTATTTCAACCAAATTTTACTGGTTCATTAAATGGTAGTATAGCAATAGCTAAAAATTGGTATCTCTGGAAAAGACTTGGTCTGCAGATAATTTTCAGTGATAAATTACAAAAATTGAATGCTTTACTTGTAACTTGTCTCATTGATTTTATGATTGAAATAATGTGATGTACCTGGTATTATTCCTTATTACAGAGCTCTAACAGCTGGTTCAAAAGTTTATGCTAAAAAAGTGAACGAGGTCTGGTACAAGGGAGTTATTGAGTCAATTAATCCAAGTGATCAACCAGTCAATAAGGTATGCTTTTTTCTAAAAGTTCAGTTGAAATTGAAAGAATTTATTTAAAAAATCAAAAAGTGTAGTAAAGGTAATTCATGATCTACACAATTGAATTTTGAAAAAAAACCTGAAAAGTAATTCAAGTTACATGTATAAATGGTACTTAGATTAGAACAAGTATAATTATTTTATTTCGTTGTATCTTTTAGAATCATGGCATTCAAAAATAAGTTTATATTTTCATTAATCAACACATTTTATTAAATTACATTGAATATATCTGGTGCTACGTATATTTTAGTGTTAGGATCCTAAATGTTTCCTTTTATTCTAACATTAGATAACATAAAATCTTTTATTTAAAGGCATCTTTGGAGATGTCATGATTGTACCTATTTTATTAGAATATAGGATTTATCACACAAAACGTCAAATAGGAGAAAGGTATGATTTGGCCTAATAGTTGGTCCCTTGCATTCTAAAATTAAAAAGTAATGAGGAACTTACTCACATGGAATGACGTTTATACATGTACATTTTGCATATTTTGTTCCTGTCAAAGAACTTATATGGCCGCCATGATGAATTCTTATTTCTGATTGGTCAAAATTTCAACGACAAAAATTTCTGGAACTGCAAAGCTGTGACTTGGTATGAAGCATCAGTGGAAGGACCTTTATAAAGTTTGCATATTTTGTCCCGGTCGGACAGTTATATTGCAGCTATGATGAATTCTTATTTTTGATTGGTCAAAATTTCAAAAATATCCTCCTCTGAAACTATATAGCCAAATTAACTGATACTTGGTATGAAACATCTGTGGAAGGTCCATTGCGATTTTCACTTTAAATAAAATGGATTGATTGTGGCACTGTCAGGTGAGCTATACATGCTCAATTCTCTTGAGCCTCTTGTTTCTTTCAAATATTCTACAGGATGAGAACCCTTTTATTTTATTCTTTTTATAGATGTAATAATCAACTGAAAAATTTTTTCTTAACTGCTTCAGAAAAAAGGGCCAACTAAATTACATAGTGTTTGTGTTTATCCAACTATTTCAGAGAACTTATAATATAAAGTATGATGGTAAAGGTAGGAGGATCTTGACAGCCAGAGAGATTGCCTTCAGGGAGCATATAAACATATCTGTGGCAGTAGGAACCAGAATAGTTGGTAATACAAGACAATCTTATTTTGTTTTACTTCGCTTAGCCGTTTGAAATTTTGCCCCATTACTTTGGCTTCCAATGTCTGTTGTCTGTTGGTTCACACTTTCAAAAATAGTTATGGTTTGTGATTTTATTTTTCACTCTCATATTGCACTCTGTATACTTTTTCCTCGGTAGGTAGATACAAACTTTAGAAAGGTGAATATCAATTATTTTGAAGTTAGATATGAAGCATTATATATTAGCTGATCTTAATGTGTATTGCCTTATATATTTGATTTTTACACATAATAAATTTTGGCATTCTTTGATCTCCGAATGTGAAAAATGACAGATTGGAATTTGATTTGACACAGCATTAACTGTGATAGTATCCATTGCAACTTTGCAATTTTGTTGAGATTATTTTTTCTCACAGATTTATACAGATGATAAAGTGTAAAAACTGAATATTATAATTTTTTTGTTTTATTAATTATAGCTTTATACAGAGATGAAGAATCAACAGCATCCTTCTATGCTGGTATCATTGCTGAGACACCCAATGGTAGAAATCAGTTCAGGTATAAATTAAATCATAAATAGATTTATTTATTAGATTTGTTTTCATTTCTGTTGCCATGGTGATAAAAAAATCAGGAAGGCTTTTCCATGAATAAATGTACGATGTACATTCCTACATGTATTGATGCTTTGCATAAAATTTTTAATTCATATTCTCCTTTAGGGCTGTTTTGAAAATTTTGAAATTGAAATCATTGTATTTGTCATTGGAAGTTATTTAAAATTAGATGGTATGGTGTTGGTTTTAATATCAAAATCTGACTGAGATTGTGAAAGAAAATCTTTAAGAAATGGTACAATAACAAGTGACATCCACATAAATTTATTTCTAAGACAAGTTTCAAAAAGCATCTAATTTTAGCAGAATACTAATGGTACATTCATATATGAAGAGATATGTCGTGGGGGCAGATACAGGATTTTTTATTGCAGGTGCTCAACATTATAAATTTTTGCCAAGCATATCAAGGTGCTACATATTTGTCATTTTATGGTTCTTGTTCCACCTTGTAGTAGAAATATTTGAGGTTTTTCAATTTTTTGTAAACTTTAAGGTTCATGTGTTACTCGGTCATAAAAGGTAAAATGTGTACTGTAAATTCGGAAATTATTGCAATGTTTTTATTATTGTGAAAAATGCGACAGGGTTGTAATCGCAATAATTTAAAGTCGCATTTTGGACTTTTTTATATGAATGAAGCGGGATTTTTCGCAATAACGCAAAAAATTAAAATCGAATTTTGGTCTAAAATGACAAAATCGCAAAAATAAATGCACACAATAAATTCTGAATTTACAGTATTCATACACATGTTGTATGTTTCAGATATCTGGTTTTCTTTGATGATGGTTATGCTCAGTATTCAAATGCCACTGAAATTCACAAAGTTGTTGATCAGAGTAGGTATTAAATTAGATATATTTCACATCTTATTGGACCAATCAACCAGGTTACTTTATTAATAGTTCAAGGGTACAAAAAATGTTTCAATATTTCAACCTTAGAGAAGCAGAGAATGTTATTTAAAGAAGAGTTCAACTTTAATTTTATGTCTCCTAGATGTAGCAGAGAAAATATTTCACAAATTATGGATTCTGGAAAAGAACTTGATTTTGCATCCTGAAAGGCCACAATGATTTGTAAATTTGTTTGATCAGTTGTATAGCGTACATGTATATTGTCACAGTGGGAAATGATATCGTTGAAATTGTAGTTAAAAGTGTTAAGAAATAAGAAATTATTTTTGTACATATTGGTACACACAAGTCAATTACAAGTGTTATATAATTAAGATCTATTATAGGTATAAATGTATGGGAAGATGTTCACCAGGACTCACAAGGATTTATCAAAGAATATCTGAAACAGTATCCAGAGGTAAAACTGTTACTCTCTAAATTTTACAAATAAATATTATCTTTATCTCATTATGGAGGTTTTTAAATCGAGATTTAACTTGGATGTATAGTCACAACATTCTTAATATGGTGAGATGTGATGTGGCTCTCAAATAAAACATGATTGGTTTCAATGAACATATTGCTATATTTTCTGTAATCAAAATTGTAGTTTCTGATTAGGTTTGAATTTTTGTGCATTTTCCCACACTATAATTGGAATAATTCATGGTTTAGTTTTTTTATCTTAGCACAAGTAAATGTGTGTCTATTGTAAATTTTGTCCTTCTGTCATGTGCACTACAATCAAGATAATGTCTTCACAAAAATAACATCTTCCTGTGATAAAATCACCAATAAATTATTAGACTGTATGTCCGTACGAGGTTAAAGTTCAGGTTTAAGGTAGTTTTTCATGAAATAGTTATGGTATCATAATGAAACTTTGTACATGGATCGCTTGTGATATGAACAGCAGCATTTTGATGTGAAACTGATGCTGTTTATTACCTTGAGGTCATTGGTCATCGACTTCAAATTTCTTTATAGAATTTCAGTATTAGAATCCAGGTTAAGGTTCAGGTCTAAGATAGTTTTCATGAAGGAGTTATGGTATCATCATGAAACTTAGTACATGGATAGCTTGTGATATGAACAGCAACATTTTGATGAGAAATGGAAGCTGTGACCTTGAGGTCATGGGTCATAGACTTTGAATTTCTTTATGGATTTTCTATATTAGGATCTAGGTTAAGGTTCAGGTTGAAGGTAGTTTTTCATGAAGTACTGAGAGGTAGTATTTCATCTACCTATCGTTAGGGACTTCAAAGTCAACAATATATAGATGTAATTCTATTTACTAAATACTTACATCATTGGCGGGGCATGTAATGTCCATTGGACACATATATACTTGTTTTATCTACATGTACATCTATTTAATTAAAAGTAGAAAACAGTCTATTCAAGGCTTGTGATAATGCTACTTGTTACAGATTATATTAACAATACATGTAGTTATAGCGACAAGAAAGATTATGTTCCCAAACATGTAAATATATTTGTACATTGAATATTTCTTTACAGAGACCAATGGTCAGATTACACAAGGGACAGGTAGTTAAAACAGAATGGAATGGCAAATGGTAGGCTCAAAAATAATTCTTTTCTCTTTTTTAGACAGTCATAGGTATTTTGACAAAATTGTTTCATACTCATTGATTTTATAATAATTTTAAGACGAATATTGTTAGAGCACTGCAATTTTTAATCAGATTTTCCAGTAGAAAAAAATCTGGTTATTAGTTTGTCGATGTATGGTTTCGATGTGCTTAGCTCAAAACAGCAATGAACAAAAATCTGGTTTGCTGTCAGTTTCTTTTGGTTTGATCTGCATATATTTAGTGCTGTTCTTGTGTTGTCAGCTATGACTCCATTGTAAAGAATATTGAATAGATATTTTTGAACTGTTGGTTATACAATGATGGGATATTGATCCATATGTCCACAAATACTATGGTATCCTGCCTTTAATAATGAATTTTATTTTTATACAAGGTGGACAGCCAAAGTATTGGAAGTTGATGCCAGTCTGGTGAAAATGTTTTTCCTTGCTGATAAAAGAGAGGAACTGATCTACAGGGGATCAACACGTCTAGAGCCTTTATATTCTGCTCTTGTAAGTATTCACAAACTTTGAACCATTTGAAAACCTATAAATGGTTAGTGCCGTTATTTTGGCTAAGAACAATTTTTTTCAGTGATTGCCATACATGTATCTCCTGAGGTTCTAACCCTGTACTTTCATTTTATTTGTGTCTTACAAAACAGACTATCTTTTTTTTACATGTTACAGTTTTCTGAGATTTGTATAATTTGATAAATAGTTCTAGATAATGAAAGGAATATAAATGGAATTGGTGAGTTTTTAAAAGGGCATAGAACAACTAAATTGTATGAAAAACAAACGTCAGATAAAACTTAATGCAAACAACAACAATACAAAAAAAAAGGTTAAAATTTCCTTACATGTATGTTATATTGTCGTATGAGCTGTTTTCACAACATACATATTTTATTAGTTCTAAATAATATTCCTTTTTGTCTGTGTGCAGTAAAGTCATGTAAAGTCATGTAAAAATGCATAAAATTGTAAAGGTATACACAAAGTTATGGACTTTTCAGTAAACTGAGTTATTTATTTGGAATATTTTGTTACTTTTGTTGAATTTGTGACACCAGTATTTTTGTAGGTCATTTTGTGCCTGTCTTCTTTTGTGGACTCTCACATCTACAGTATGACCTTAGGCTTAGGTGTTGTCTCCATTGGCACAAAACCAATATCCTTTCATTTTCAGAACACAAATACTTTAAGCACTAACTTACAACTGGATCATATCAGGTGTGACATTTCACTGAAATACCCTCTATATAAATCACTGTTTGTTTATCATTATAGGCAAATCAAGAACAGTCAAAAATGACAGGTAAAGTGAAACGACACAACATTGACAGTGCTAAACAGAAACCTGTTGTAGAATATACCAGAGGATTGTCTACTGAAGAAAATAAAATGGAAGGTAATTTTAATGTTACAATATACAATTATGGCCCTCTGAAGAGGTGAACTATTTATTGTAACAAGCTTAGGCTAATAGTATTATCTCCTGCAGTCTATTATCCTCACATTATAGATTTTGATGATTATTAACTGAACTTTTGATATTTAATCAAAATATCCTTATTATATATATCACTTGACTTTCTATTGACTAAAATGATTATTTCTTATTCACATGTATGTAAGGTATAATATTAGCATTTATGTCACTCTGAATCAAATACATGTACATGTAACTAGTACACGTGGGTAGCACAAATTACATTTTAAGTCCCAAGAGCATCAATGACCAATTCTTTAGAAATAAAGTTGTCTGAAATTTTCTATGGAAACTGTTTTTATTAGTCTGTTGGAGGTTTGAGCAACAGTTCTAATGTTTATTGTCTTTTTCTCCATCAAAGGATAACCTCAGTTCCAAATTCTTGGAATGATATCTTCTGGTACTTAAAATACAATAAAAACTTATATTACATTGAGTGTGGTGAAATACTGGGATTTCCTAGTGAAATCAAATCCAATAATTCACTCGGTGAAATCAAGTCATATTTCTCTCTAGGAAGTGACATAACAATAGCCGTTGCCAATGACAATGCAATACAAAGGTTGATGCTTAGTCTTATAAAAACATAATCCCTTGTAATTTCTCGTTAAATCTTCTGAATACATGGAATATTTCAATGTAATAAACAGAATAACTAATCTCGTAATTCGAGTACCAAAAATCTACAACTCATGACCAAAAAACACTAATAATTCACTCATCCTCTACTAGTGTGTGATTCGTAAATTAATGTGTTGTTTGGTAACTCATAGATTTTTATGTATTCACATTTCAAGAATAGTTATACTATAATTAATACCAGAATATATATAATTGATGCTTATCCCATATTCTGACTTGTTAATTATAATAAATGTAAAGTCCCAGCTATATTATCCTGCAAAATGTAAGTCACATTGTATTTATAAAATGATGACTCTAACTCTTTAGAACAAAAACCATGATAATTAGAATAAAATGACTATATTATTTTTCTTTCATAGGTGTTGGTTCAATATTTGAATTCATAACAAAAATTCTTTTCAGCTCCAAAACTTCAAAGAACAGGAAGTCAGGATGAACCAAAGAAAAGGGCTGTTGCGAGGAAGAGTACAGCTGGTGGCTCCAAAACTATCTCATCTTCAGAGGATAGTTCTGGTCCCTGGCAGGCTCCATGGCTAAAACAGCAGAGAAAAAAGCCAGAGTTTATCACTGTTATCAAATCTGAAAATGGTGCAGCTAACTTACAGAGATCCAAAGGTGAGCAATTTTACCAGCTAGCATTAAGAGGTCAAATTTTTTTCCAAATTTACTTGCTGTGTTTGAAGATGACAAAATAGATAAGCTAACTTGATGAGGTCCAGTGTGATTTCCCATCAGGTTACCTATAATAAGTCTTAATTTTAGATAAAGGAATCATCCTGTCTGTCTGGCCTCTGTTCATGAATCTTATAAGAAAAACTTCTCCTTAACTGTTGAAATGAATTAAATGAAACTTCACACAAACATAGTACACTAAATGAAGATATGCATGAAGCAAATTAAATAAGGGGAGAAAATTAGACGACAACTACATAATATTATAAGTCTTTGCAAATATTTATTCCATAAAGATTTATTTGAAGTCACAGTTAGGTCACAATTTTGTCATTTTCCAAAGATACATGTAATAATTTTTTAAAACTATCCCTAATTTTTAACATTGCTGTCAAAATCTGTATATAATAAAGTTTAAGACAGTTTTTAAAACATCAAAACGATAATTCTCTATGATTGTAGATTATATAGCTAGTAGTATTAGCAGTAATAAATCTGGTAAAGACATGGCCAGCTTGTTACAGGAAAGACTGTCTAAAACAGCAGATACTGCTGACATTGGTAAGGTCTGAACCTGAATCATAATGTTAAATTTGAAAAACTATTCATTTTATTGCATGTTTCCTATATGTATACATATAAAAAATTTCAATGACAACACATGCAGAAAAAAACATGAAACACACTTTAAATGATATGGATTACCTTCCTTGCTTTAATGGAAAAAAATCATCTAAAATCTTTTTGAATTCTAACCACTGATTGTTTAGCATGTTTGTCTGTACAGTTTGTCCCTAACATACATGTACATGTTCCTAAAAAAAGTGATATTTGTTTATAATATTTTAAATAAACCCATGCTTTACTGTTTAACCTATTAAAATGCACAGTTAAATTTTTTATGTTGAATCTTTAAAACTCCCATGAATGTTTGTTTAGTTGGGGTTCTATGCCGTTTTCAGCACATTTGGCTATTTCGCGGAGTACCGGATAGAACTACCAACCTTCAGTAGAAAAATTGGCAATCCTTGTCAATTAAGATCGGAGTCGAACACACCACACCACAGGTGAGATTCGAACTCACAACCTCATTGTTGACAGGCTAGTGATCATTAGTAGTCATGACAAACTACCTAGACCACTCAGCCACCAAGGCCCCCTCTCCCATCAATGGCTCAATACTTAACAGAACCAAACTACATTTTGAGAAATATTGTATGAATATCCTCAACATTTGAATCCAGACACTATGGAAACAGAATAATTTATGCTTTCACCTTTCTCTGTTTAATTTAGATGTACCTCTATGAATTTGTAAAATACTTGTATTAAAATATGTTTTTTGCTAAGTGCTAATTTGTGTCATTTGAACAATTTTTTTTTTAAATAATCAATAATGGAATATATTCTCTTTGTTAGTTGAAGAAGAATTTATGGGAGAGAGAATAGAGTCCATGGTACCAGTAAAAGACGTACAAAAAAGTATAATGAGTAAGTATAAAAGATGGATCTGTTGTCTTTTTATGAATGAAAAACTTCATTTGACCTTTAAACCTCAGTTCAAATGGTGAAAATTGCTTGTTGGAAAATTGTGACTTATGTTATTTCTGCTTTAAGACATCAACAATGTGTGGAATTTAGAGATTTATCTGTTGAATTGAAAATGAAGTTGTTAACCAGTATTTTGCTAAAAAAAAACCAAACAGACAATAGCGATAATAAGATGTAACTCCTTCAATCATTGTTGAAAGAGTTGTCTGGAGTCTGTTAATCAATACTCCAATATAAAATTTCGTATCTAACCATGAACACCTTATTTTTTTATGTAAAATTCAAGTTCATGTACAATCTGCTGGAATTCTACCTGCACGAGTTATAAATGTAATATATTAAAGTTGAACTTGAGCACAAAATGGAATAGAAAAAACAAATTCTTTTAAGGTGCGATTTACATGTATGCACAGATTAATTTTTAAAAAATTTGAGTTATGGATATTTTTTAGGTCTGTATGTGTATACATTTAGAGGTCTCCTTTAAGGGGGTAGGCCTGGGTTAGGCCAAAATTTTCCACTCGTTTAATTTTTTTCATATTTTCGTCATGCATTTCATATGTCTCAATACACCACCTGAGAAAATTTTGTTGAAATTCAACCACGCGTTTCCTTCACAGGGTTCATTGAAAATGGACATTTAAGGGGTACCCTTCATTCCATGAGATGACACTAGTTAATGAATATTACTACCTGTCATAGGACATAAGTTTGATAAAACATAGTTATAATTGTTGAACTGAAGAACAGGGATATAGTCTTAATCAAAAATGAAATATGATGGTAAAATTCATTCTTTATATGCAAATTCAAAGGTAAAAAGTACCAGACATGTTAGGAATTTCGTTCATTTTCAGTTGCCTCATTAAATATTCAAACACTGCTGTAAAAAAATTCTGTCGTTTAATTCTTACAAAAAACTGTTAAAACAAATATCATATATATGTGTGTTATATGACAAAAAATTATGAAATTTTAACCACAAGTGTTCACAAAATACTCGATAAATTTTGATATTAAGACATTGAAAAAAATAAAGATTTTCCCATAATACTATTTGAAGCTGCATTATCATTCATTATATGTAGTTTGTATATGCTATACAACAAGTCATGGTTACTAGTATATAATTTAAGACAGAAAATATCTCTAAAACAATCGATTCATCAACTAAATGCTATTTAAAATAATCCTGAAAATGTCAGGAGTGACATTTTATGTGTGATGGACTATTACAGTTACAGTATAAGACTAACAGGATAATTTGAAATAAGCAACCACGCACTGAGATGAGGTCGAGATAAGCACACACTACAAACACACACTTCTCAAGGGGGGGGGGCCTAATTCTAGATTATATATATTACGAATTTATGGGACAAGTAGAAAATTCTAGTAAGGATATATGAAATTATTGCAAATATTGACTCAGCATTTTCTTCATTTCGAGTGGCTTTTTCATCATCGTAATATGCATTTCATAATTGCCACTGGATGTTAAACAATAATTCATCAATATATCAAATCCTACGTAATTATCTATTTTGCACATATTTCGAAAAAGTTTTAGATTCGTTACGGAGATGCCCCTTACCGAACCTCTTCACTTCGTCTAATGTGAGGAAATTTGGTACGTCATAGTAATTCCACGTCATTCCTATTGTTTGACGTCAAGAAAAAAACGTCAATACGAGTTATCTCCCTTACCCAAGACCTACCCCCTTAAACAGACTTGACATATTTATTTTTATCATGTATATTTTATGGTTTATTTTATTGTATTTATAATTTTTTTGTAAATTCTGCAGATCAACACAGATGTTGTAAATCATGTTTCAAAGATTTTGAAGATGATCCTGTCAAATACAGGGGAACTAATCCATTACTTATACCACTGCTGAATGGATGGGAAAGGTAATAAAGTTGACACATTTTGTCTTAAACTATCTTTAACTGAAAACTACTGATGTTTCAATGTTATCTATAGGTTTCAGATTTAATCATAGAAATTGAGATAAGCTTCAAAATCAGATTTTTCATTAAGTAAGAAATCTTTTTAAATTTAATATTAAAATACTTTTAACAAATTTAACAAAAAAGACTAGAATATAGCTGTAATTACTGATTTGTGTTTATATTTTTCCAGACATGTATGTAAGATAAAGCCTGGTGGCAGACGTATGGTGGCATACAGAGCTCCTTGTGGCAGGCGGCTACGTAACATGCAGGAATTAGACAAATATTTAATGCTTACAAACTGCCTGATGACTGTTGATTTCTTCAGCTATGATCCAGTACTACATGTGCACACAGAGTTTGTTCCTGTAAAGGTAAACATTTTTATTTTGTGTACTTGTGCTGTTGTATGTAATTTTTTTGTGACCTAGATATTTTGGCTACTGATTTCTTGATGTTAAATATTTCGGCAGTGAAAAAGACAATAATTAACTATTGAAAGCAGAAGAAATGGTATTAATTTCCAATTTCATTTTAAAGAAATATTTGGGATATTCCAAAAAATAAACGACTTGCATATAAAAAAAGACACACAATAGAAAGAAGTCCATTTCTTGCAGATTTTCCTTAGAGACAATGCTCCTACTTACATTAAGTTAATGAACAACTGTTTCTTTCTGAACTTTGTGATATACATGTATTATCATATGATAATGAGAAAAAGTTTTGGAAAGATTTTATTCATCATATCCTGTCTTACATAATAAAAAGTATAAGACTGGTTTGATTATTTTCAGACATTCTGTGATATAAAAGATCTGTCCTATGGTAAAGAAAGTGTACCTATACAATGTGTTAATGGTATAGACAGACAGTATCCAGACTATGTTGAGTATTCTAATGTCCGTATTCCAGCCAAGGGAGTTAACCTCAATCTTGATCATAGTTTCATGAGCTGCTGTGATTGTACAGACAACTGTCGAGTAAGTTTATATATTTGTTTTATTCAATTATATAGTGGTTGTTTCGGATTTGACTTATTTTTGGAGGTGTAGGTCATTATCGATTGTGTGCCCAACAAACTTGAATGAAACAAAATGAAGCTTGTTGCTTATAGATTAATTTTATTTATTTAATCTTTCATATTTATATAGTCAACACTGAGGTTGTAAGTTCGAATCTCACCTGTGGCGGGGTGTGTTTGACTCCGTTCTAAATTGACAAGGATTGCCAATTTTCCTACCGAAAGTTGGTAGTTCTCTCAGGGTACTCCGGCTTCCTCCACCAATAAAAATTGGCCACAGCGAAATAGCCAAATGTGCTGAAAGGGCGTAAAACCCCAACTAAACAAACAAACATAATTATATACATTTTAATGTGATAACCATTTTACTATCTCAAATGCTCTTTGTTAACTCTTAAATTTTTACCATATTTCCAGGTAGTTCATTGTCGTAACGGTATTTTATGTAATCTTATATGTTATTTTACAGGACAAATCAAAATGTGCTTGTCATCAATTGACAGTGGAGGCAACAGCAGTTAGTGCATCAGGCAAAGCTAATCCTAATGCTGGATATGAATTCAGACGTCTGAAAGAACCACTAATTACAGGGTAAGACTTTTAGTTCAAGCAAACATAATCCGATGCTGGATTTGAATTTAGACGTCTTAAAAAACCACTTGTTACTGGTAAGACTTTTCGTTCAGGCAAACCTAATCTAATGCTGGATATGAATATAGACGTCTTAAAAAACCACTTATTACTGGTAAGACTTTTCGTTCAGGCAAACCTAATCCAATGCTGGATATGAATTTAGATGTCTTAAAGAACCACTTATTACAGGGTTAGACTTTTCGTTCAGGCAAACCTAATCCAATGCTGGATATGAGTTTAGACATCTTGAAGATTGTCTTATTACAGGGTAATACTTTTCCTTCATGGATGTTTTTGTGTTATAAGGTTAACAGTTTGAGGCAGGCAAATCTTAATCAATGCCGATTGAGTTCTAATGTCTTTTTTACACAGTAAGACGTTTGCTTCAGCAAATCCTAAACCGTATGCCTGGTATGAGCTCAGAGATCTTAAAGATGCATCCATCGTTTGTGATGAACATAATCATGAATTTCTGGTGATTTATGAAATAAGTTGTACGGAAAGAATGTCAGGACGCCATTTAATAGTTATTATTCAGGTCATTTGCCAGAGTACATTTTCAGTTCTCTAAATTGGTTTTCTGTCAATATTTTATTTGGACATGTTGAAGCTTAATATTTTAAGGAAATGAGAGCTCTTAGAAATTCATGTTCTGTTTTTTTTTTAGAGTTTATGAGTGTAATGAGAATTGTCATTGTGATAGTCGCTGTCTCAACAGAGTGGTACAGAATGGCCTCCAAGTCAGACTTCAAGTTTTTAAAACTGAGAAAAAGTAAGTACCGTAATATGTTCAGATTAACAATATTTGGAGGTTGTCTTAATAAAAAATAAAAGCTTCAGTGATTTCAAACAATAAATATTTATGTAATCAGTCTGACAGCTATCACATATATTTAAATCATTTACTGTACTTTGCCTTAAAATATGGAAATTGATTTGTGTCATAGTTCTTCTGTTTCCTTACTGTTTAAAATTATTATACTTTCTCACTATGCTCACTTTCTATAGTTAAATTTTTTATTTTAACATGCTCAATAAAGCATGCATGTTAAAAATCTAAACTATAACCATCTCAAGTGTAGACAAAAGGAGATCTTATATTTACTACATTGAGATTGGTTTAATACTATGATTTTTTGTATGAAAGAAAATTAAGTAATTCACTCAGTAATAGAAATGTCATAGGAATGAATACAAAAAAAGTCATCACCAAGCTATAGTTGCTACACAAACATGTCACATAAAACTTTTTACATGTTTTTATTAAATTTTTTCCATGTGAAACTAATTTTTTAGATTTTTTAAAAATATTTTAGAGGCTGGGGTTTGCGATGTTTGGATGACTTAGCAAAGGGAAATTTCATTTGTATATATGCAGGCCAGTTACTGACAGAACAGGGTGCTAATGAGGTTTGTACAGATTAATAACATTAAAGTAGTCACCACTCCATTCTATTTTTGTTAACTTTAAAACATTTTGGCTTATAGTCTAAAACCAAAGGTAATTTAGTGATTCTAATGGGAAATAATAAGGTATGCTGACTGACTAAATACAGTTTATAGCTAATTGAATTTTTATGTCTTGTACAAATCAATATTAAGGCAAAAAAATGATAATCATTGATATTTTAACCAGATATCAGATATTCAAAAAGAAAATATCCAGTAATTACATGTAGATTGTTGAAGTCTGATGGGTGGCTAGCTAGATGGTTGATAAGCCAGGTTGGAAGACATCTTCAAAGGGTGTTAAAGGAAAATCTAGTTTGTTGTCAATCAAACATATTCTTGACTTCTGTGAATACAATCACAAACCCCACTGCATATTATTTTTCAATTATATATTGATATAGTGTTTCATCTGCTGATACATTTTGTTGTAGACATATAGGGCTTATAGCCTAGCCACGTACCATGGGGTATCCCACTGTATTGAAATCATGTGTTGATGACTAAATGTCAGATTGGTCAACTCTTTGTTGGGTTATTGCCCCTGAATGGTTATCTTGAATATTATTATAGATAGAGATAAACTGTAAACAGCAAAAATGTTCAGCAAAGTAAATTCTATAAATAAGTCAACAACCAAAATCGTCAATTGATCTCTTATAGGAGTTTTTGTCCTTGAAAGATTATTTACATGTAAACAGCAATTTTCAGTAAAAATAATGGTCTGACATATTGTCACAGATGTTTAGAGCATAACTTGAAATAAATGGTAGCTGTACAAACAAAATGGAGGGTCAAGGGTCAAGGTAATTGAAAATGTCCATAGCAACAGATGAAAAGTCCCTAGCAACCATATTTATTCGGGTTAAGGAATCTATAATTTACCTGTACAAGTCAAAAAGAAAGGTCAAGAGTCAAGGCCATTGTAAAAGTCCATAGCAACCGATGAAAACGTCCCTAGCAACCATATATATTTTGGTTCAGGATTCTTTATTTTAGCTGTACAAATCAATATTAAGGCAAAAAATGTGACAGTATACATTAAATAGCAAAAATAATCATTGATGCAAGATCTACACAAAAAATTACAGGTGAGCGATTCAGGCTCTTGCGAGCCTCTTGTTTCTGTTTCTGTTCTATTTCATTTATGAGCTTTCTAATGTTTAAGCAGATTTTCAGGTTTCAAATTTATTTTGTTTTATGTTGTAGGATGGCCAGCAGTTTGGAGACGAATATTTGGCAGAGTTAGATTATATTGAAGTGGTAGAAAGACAGAAAGAAGGGTATGAAAGTGATGTTGACATGGACGAAGGGTTAGGGGACGGTAGTGAAGAGGAAGAGGAGGAAGTTGACGATAGTGACGATGAAGGTGCTAATCTGTCACATAATGATTCAGACAGGTGAGTCTGGACATTAAGGTCTTGTAAAAAAAAATTTGATCTTCTCAGGCTATTTTTCACAAAAATAAACAATTTTTTATTTATAATTTGATCTTTCTGACATATCTCCAATAGAGATCACATCATTAAATAAGTCATTTGATTCATTTAGTGACTTAGTTCAGTATCTTTAAAAAAGTGGAAGTTTATTAAAATATGTATTTCTGTTTCAGTGATTTTTCTGGAGATGAGTACAAGGGTGGTATACCCTCATCAGAAAACAGTCTAGTAACTCGGTAAGAAATCTATAATTTATTGTCATCAAAACTATCTATCTTCCTCATTATTTCTTATTTGAAATTAGAAAACTGACTGATATTTCTTTTCTAAATAATAGGTTATTATGAAGATAACCGTTATAAAAGGAATTTATTTTCTTACTAACACACAACTGATTGAATATTATTTATTTGTGTTGCTCTAGTTTGTAACAGAAAATTGGAGAGAAAAAAATTTTCTTGGAAAACACCGTCTCTTTGCTTTGGCAGACTTGAATATAAAAGTAGTTGTTCAAAAGATATGAGATTTAAGTCTGTTTATCAGCAAATATCCATATGAAAGTTAATCTTTACTAATTATGAAATAGAAATGGATTTTACCATGGGAAACTGTTTAAAGAATTGTAGACGATTGATTGGTAAGGTGTTTGAGAATGTGGATGTGAGTAGGATTGATATGCATATACACATTGTTAGAAACAAATGATGATAAGAGTAGGATCAGTAAGCATTACAAGTTATTGAATAGATGAGAGTAGGATTAATTTATATTTAATAAAATTGTGGAAAAGGAATAGGATCTATTACAGTTTGTTGATTAGACTGGATGAGAATTGGATCAGTTAGTAAAAAATATTAACATTGTTGAAAAGAAATGTGGATGAGAGTAGGATTAAAATGCATTATAAATTGTTGAATAGATTTGTGGATGAGGGTAGTATCAGATAATACTACAAATTGTTGAATAGATATGTGGATGAGGGTAGTATCAGATAATACCACAAATTGTTGAATAGATTTGTGGATGAGGGTAGTATCAGATAATACTACAAACTGTTGAATAGAAATGTGGATAAGAGTAGGATTAAAATGCATTTTAAATTGTTGAATAGATATGTGGATGAGGCTAGTATCAGATAATACCACAAATAGAAATGTGGGTGAGAGTAGTATCAGTTAGTGCCAAAAATTGTTGAATAGAAATGATGAATGAGAGTAGGATCAATTGCATTTTAAATTGTTGAATACATTTTTGAATGAAAGTAGGATCAGTTAGCTACAGAAAATTTTAAATAGATATAAGGATGAGAGTAGTGTTAGAAGTTGTTGAATAAAAATGTGGATGAGATTGGAACTGATTAGCATTATATGAATTATTGAATAGAAAGGTGGATAAAAAAATTAGTTGTCAGTAAAATGGTTTCATCTATTTGTTATAGTAATAATAATATTTTGAATGAGTTTACTAAGATGGTAACTCTGCCTGGTAACTCATTTACCAAATGAATAAAGTCCACAAGACTACCAGTATATGGAAAGTTTGTGAATGAGAGGCCAAGTTTACACATCAATAAATTCCATAAAAATAACCTTTATTACTTATTATTCTAAAAGATGTACTAAACGTAGTGTCCATGGTAAATATTTCATCCACACTTCAAGAACTACATGTATAGGAAATTCATACATGTACTTGTGACAACACAAATTGTATTTATACATGTATAAGATTTTTTGTTGTAATGAAGTTAACTAATGAAATTTAATATAACAAGAAACACTGGAATTGTTCTGCAACAAATTTAATGAAAATTTGAATTTATTTCTGAAGTAGAACAGTTGGAACAAACAAATTTAAATATTTTGACTAAATGATATAATCATTTACATTTCAGAATGATATTTAGGTAATAAGTTGTTTGTTTGTTTGCTGTTATTAAATTGTAAACAATTATAAAGTTATTTGTTAAGTTAACCTTATACAGTTGACATCAGTATTTAATTTACTATAAGTCAAGAGATAAAAGGTATACTTATACAAATTTATCAATATAACTCTTTCGTTGCCATAGCAACCACATAATCCACATAGGTTTGTAATTTTCACAGGTCAAGAGGGACAGAAATTTAAAATATTAACTCCACATCCATATTTTATATTGTTATAAAAAATGTTTACTTCATCGTCCTTTACAGTTTTGAATTTTCCAATCAAATAAGACATGTTAGACTGTAATGGGTTAAATGTGAAGATTTTCTCATGAAAGGGGAGATAATTCTCCTTTCCTCCCTTTTATCTCCCCTTGGTAACCCAGTAAAGAAGAAATATTAACTGACTAATGATTATCAGTTTTTGAAATATTATTCTGTTGCAGAATTGATTAGTTAGGCCATTTTAGAATTTTTGTTTCTTAGACATTTCTTGGTTGATAAATTTGAATTATGTAGAATTATGTTTTGTTTATAAAACTTTCCTCAGTTGCTAAACTTGATTGATTAAGGCTATATAGAATTATTGGTTAAGGTGACAGGTACATAAATGGATTATCTCACAGAATTTTATGAAACTTTGCATACAACTAGAGCATGAGGAACTGCACATGAACATCGAAAAAATGATATATATATATAACTTTTACACTTTCTGAGATATAGCAAATTAAATATCCGGAAAAAAGTAGTACAAAAATATAGAATACACGTAAATATCGTAAAAAAGTTCAGCAATTTTGACTACAAATTAACATTTCTCGAAATCCTGTCCTACGAATTTTCTTTAAAAATGATATGTTTTTGCTACTGGAATTTCCGTTTTATTGATATAAATTTATAGGGGGTCTCCGAATTCGTTTTTTGAGTATGAATAGTTGAATCTGCTGTACAGTGTGGAAAAAGCGCCGAAACGGCAAAAATAATCGTGACGTCGTGGTTCTAAATCTTATTTTTCGACAATTTTAAGTATTGCACAGACACTTAGATGATTTATACTGCAAAAACGAATTCGGTCACCCCCTATAGCTTTCACATCAATAAAACGGAAATTTTAGTGGCAATAACATATCAATTTTAAAGAAAATTCGTAGGACATGTTTTTGAGAAAACACAATTTAAAGTAAAAATTTTCAATATTTTTTGTGATATTTACGTGCATCCTATACATTTGTACTTCTTTCTACAGAATATTCAATTTGCTATATATCCGAAAGTATAAAAGTTACTTATATATTTTTTCGATATTCATATGCAGTTCCACATGCTCTAATTGCTTGTAAAATTTCATAAAAATCCGTGAGATAGCCCATTTACATACCTGTTACCTTAAAACATTTTTCTGTTTTTTTCATTTAATTAAGGCTATTCAGAATAATGTTTTTTCTAAGCTTCTGTGTTATGATATATTATCACCTCAGCATTACCATTCTTTGATTTTTTCCCAAAAATTAAAGTAAAATATATAGAAGCAGTGGAACTGGTTACAATAATTGTCATTTTTTAAGACTATAGAATAATTAAAATAATTGAAACATGAATCTATAACTAAATGAGAATCTTTTAACATTTTCCAGAAAACAAGAAATAAATTCTTATAGCCTTGTTAGTACGGTTAATCTTTTGATATCTTAGAAAAATATGTTCTATTTTTTATGCAGTTTTAAAAATTGTTTTTTATACTGTTTATAATTTTATTTTTGACTTGTCATCATGATTGATTGAAAACTTTTACATTTGAGGAAAAAAGTAATTTTGTATGAATTTATGAAAATTCCTCTTTGTATGCAAAATACAAGAAATTTAGAGATAGTTGTAAGCATATGAGACACCATCCCATAGAATTGAACATTGGAAAAGATTAATTACATCATATGAGACACAATCCCATAGGATTAAACATGGGGAAAAGATTATGAGACACCATCCCATAGAATTGAACATGGGGAAAAGATTAATTACATCATATGAGACACCATCCCATAGAAATGAACATCTGAAAAGATTATGAGACACCATCCCTTAGGATTAAACATGGGAAAAGATTAATTAAATCATATGAGACACCATCCCATATGGTTTTTGCAGGATAATAACAATATAATACATCGTCAGAAAATATAAAATTTATTTTTACTCACTGGAAAAGGGCTGAGAAATGCCCTCACAGTTTTACCGTTTATAAGGCTCGTACAAATACATATTTTCTGACAATGTCCATATATTGAATATATAAATAGACTAAACAGACAATATTATATTTGCATCACAGGACAAAAACTATATAGATTAAATTTCAGGTTGTTCCAAGGATTCATTGGTCTTTTATACTGTCTGAGGATGATCTTTAATGGTCTTATTGCCTCTGGTAATCCTAAATTGAAAGGATTTTTTTTTTTTGGGGGGGGGGGGGGGGTGGTTGAGAAAGTCAATTTAACATTTCAAGAATTTTAAGATATAAAAATGAGTCTGAATTAATTAACTCTATTATTATATGTATACATATACAAGATTGATGCTGAAAAAGTTATACTATCAAAAGTAAAAAAATGATATAGAACATTATGCTGAGAAAACAAAAAATAATGTAAAACACATCAAAGACAGAATTGGATGGAAAAGGTTAAGTATGCACTGATAAATTTGTTTTTGCAATACCCTACAGAATAAAGAGGTAAGCATTCATGCTATACTAATGCTTCAGTTAATGATTTAATGAATTTACTGATTGACATCAAAAAAAAATATCCATTTCAAACACAAATAGGGAACCTATAAAATACTTACAGATGTTACTCTAAACTAACCATAGAAGGTACTTTTTAAAATGAAAAGAAAAAAGGACTTCCAGACTTTCAATTCTAGATGTGATTGGTGTGTGTCTACACTATTAAAACTATTACTTCCCTTTTTATTAGCTCACCTGGCCCAAAGAGACGTGAGCTATTCCCATCACTTGGTGTCCATCGTAGTCCGTCGTTGTCGTCGTAACATTTCCTTTAAAGATCTTCTCTGCTGAAACCACCAGGCCAATTGGAACAAAACTTGGCATCAGTGGTCCTTAGGTGGTTCTCTTTCAGAATTCTATCCGATGACCCGGCCTGTCATCCAAGATGGCCACCAGAGCCGAACATAGTTTAACATAGGACCAAATGGGGAATTTACATAAAGATCTTCTTATCTGAAACCACTTGGCCAATTGGAATAAAAATTAGCTTGCACAATTATAACTCTTTTATGTGGCCACATGGACCACGCTGGGCTTGGTCAATGTCTCAAAATGCGATTTTTTATTCAATCTGGCGACAGAATTTTTCTATCATTTTTTTTTTTTAAGATATCTGACACTAATGTGAAAACATTTTAAATTGGTGACTAAGAAACATCATTTGTCAGTTTTATATAATTATCTAAGATAATTGAACACTTTACATCAGGCTAATAAACACAGCAGGTGTTTCAACAGTAAATAAACACATAATCAATAACTGACACGTGCTGAGATCATTTACACTTGACTGCTCAATTCATTGACCACCTTCTGAGGACAATTCAAGTTATATTATCAAAATTTTTATTAGGTAATTTTATTGGCCAAGAAAATAACTATGCATGCTTTTAACACATTTAACAGGTGTTTAAAAGCATTATATCATAAAATTTCCAATCAACAAAGATTCTAATGTCACTCCTGGCTTAACATCAACAAACACATGTGGAACAATCAATGTTTTATTAGGCTTGCCATCAAAATAAAGGTCATTTGAGATGAAAGTTAACTGTCATTAAAACTTTATTTCATCAAAAATACTTTTCAGTCATGTTATTTCAAATAGAAATGAATAAAATAACAATCATGTATGTTTCAAAAAATAGGACAGTGACTTGGCGAACAAATTTTGAAACTGACGACAAAAATGATGCTTTGGCAATTTTTTTTGTAACAAATTTTTGAATGCCAGTGCGATCCCTGGGCCATTTGATGCTCATAATGTGAAAATCCCTTGATGTCAATAGGATATTCATTTGTTGGGAAGCTATGTTGTTCAACATGGAACTCAGTTAGGGTAAGCTAAGGCTTAACAGTCAACTCTTGTTTAAGTGTCCACATTCCAGAATAAACTTTATAAAGAAAAGTAAATATACAAGAAAAATTCCACCAGTGCTTTCAGCACTTTGATTTCGTTAAGTCGTTACTTTACCCCTTTACCAAGGTATTTTGCTTCCAATTTTGCACACCAGTTTTTTGTGGTAGTTGGGGGGGGGGGGGGGGAATGGCTTTGATGGGTGAAAATAATTGTTTTCAAAACATACCCAGATGTTGTTTGAAATATACTGAACTTAAGGGAGGATCACTTTTCCTGATGCATGAGTCTTGGATACCCCCATGTAATAATGATTTCATTGAACCTTTATGCTTACATAGTTCAATATAAAAAAAATGCATGGACTGATATATTTTGTTCAGCTGTAACAATACTCAAGCTTATATTTTATTTTATTAAATAATACTGTTAAACTTAAAAAATTGTTATATTTGTTCATTATTACATAAATTGTGTTATAAGTTATTAATGTTTGGTTTAGGTTTATATGTAGAAAAAATGTGATTTACATATATGAGAAGTTATCTAAACAATATAAACAATATTACAGTATAAACACAAAAGCATACATCTCAAGCGCAAAAATAATCTACAGCTTCCATACAGAGCAAAGAACAAACTGTCACTATAATATGAAAGAATGGACATTATATAACATTAAGTGTCCACAAGTCTTCATGTGACAAAATTTTCAACAAAGGAACATTGCTTTTATTGCAGTTCTTCAATTTGAGGTCATGGTGAGGCCTTCAGCATGAAGAAAAATCTTGCAAGTGCAAGTTTGGCCCCAAGCAAAGGTTGAGACAGTTTGTGTTAGTTTTTGTCATAGATGAGTTTCTGTAGTGCCATCATAGCCCTTTAGTATTGATACTTTCACCTGTACTAAGGTATTACAAATAAAATAGTGAATCAATGCCTGAGTTTTGTTTCTTCAGAATTCCACAGGTGGATACTGTGTTAAGGTATGTTTAACACTAGTCTTATTTGGCACTGTTTCTATCTTGAAGGTGAAGGATTCAGATTTCTTTGTTGAAAAATTACTGAAATTGACAACTAAAACACCAACAAAAACTTTTTGAATTGCAAGTCATTGTTCTTTGACATTATTATTATGTCCTTCCACATGTCATGAATACGTAATTAATTAGGCAGAACTATGGCAGATCAACATATTGGGTTTGCTGTAAAGACTTTTCTTCAGTGGCTTGCAACAGGAAGCCATTTCATATTTTGTTTTGTTTCACAGACGATCAACTAGAAACAGTTCAGGGAAACAGCTGGGAAAAATAGTTCTGAGAAGAGATTCATCAAGGACAGGCATTAAAGATGATGAATGGTAATAACATTGTTTCTTTAATTTCTGATTATACGAAATTTTAGTTATGAAACTAATGTATTTTTTAATCTGTCAATTTATTTGATATTTTCTTTTTGTACACAACAAATTAAGTTCATTCTTTTAAGTGGGTCCAACAAGCTCGGGGGAAGGGGAAGGGATGGGGGGGGGGGGGGGGGGGGGTGCTTACTATGTAATGAGTGGTAGGGATGAGCCACTGGAATAGGTCACAATTTCATGCTTCATGGTATATGAAAAGGGTGAGAAATTCAGATTAAATATATCATTAGATTGATATTAACACTTGCTTGATTATATCATATGTATCTGAAACTAATCAGATGTCAGTTTTTATTTTTGATGCGGTTAAACCACAGTCGTAAATGCATCAGCTATTTGTCAGACCATAACATCTCTCTTTTTATCTTCCAATATGGCATTATATGAAAAGGGTGGGGGACTTGATGTCTCAGCTGCTCACCCCTGTCAAAGTAAGATTGAAGTGGACATCCCCCCCCCCCATACCTACAAGACGAAAACCTTGAGCAACATTTTGATGGAAGCTATGTCACCTAACTCACACTTATTATGCAAGTTAGATCCAAATATGTCACCAAACTCAGACTTATTATGCCATGTTAGATGTTAGATCCAACTTCATGCGGGTCTTCTTTTTTAGCTCACCTGACCCGAAGGGTCATGTGAGCTATTGCCATCACTTGGCGTCCGTCGTCCGTCCGTCCGTCCGTCCGTCGTCCGTCTGTCGTCCGTAAACTTTTTCAAACGTTAACTCCTCTGACACCATCAGACCAATTGCAACCAAACTTCGTACAGTTGTTTATTGGTATATGTGCTACAAAACTATCGTTTGGATTTTTGATTTGTATAAAAACATGGCCGCCATGGCTAAAAATAGAACATAGGGGTAAATTGCAGTTTTTTGCAAATAACTCAAAAACCATAACAGATATCAAAATTCTGGCATAGGGTAAAAGTGTTCAGCACCTCAAGATCTACCTGCCCTGAAATTTTGAAGAAGATCCAACGACCCATGTAGGAGTTATTGCCCTTTTTCTGCATTTTTTCCAAATTTTGCACTTATTAAGCTCAATATCTTGGATACTATAAAGGAAATTTGAAAAATTTAAATTTCATATTGTTAGGCACACAAAGATCTACAAAATTTGTAACAGGATCGAAGTTGTAGGTTCGTTCCTTTTAGGAGTTATTCCAATTAGATCGTCAAAATTGACCATTTTTGCAGTCTTTATTCATTGTAATAAAATCGTTAACTCCTCTTACACCATAAGTTTAATTGCAACCAAACTTAGTGTAGTTGTTCCTTGGCATGAGTGCTACTAAACTATCGTTTGGATTTTTGATTTGTAAAAAAACATGGCTACCATGGCTAAAAATAGAACATAGGGGTAAATTGCAGTTTTTTGCAAATAACTCAAAAATGGTGACAGATATCAAAATTCTGATTGGAAGCTAAAGTGTTCAACACCTCAAGATCTACCTGCTTTGAAATTTTGAAGAAGATGTAACCACCCATGTAGGAGTTATTGCTCTTTTTCTTGATTTTTTTTTTTAAATTTGTACTTATTAAGTTGTATGATAATTCCTTTTAGGAGTTATTCCCCTTAGAACATCAAAATTGACCATTTTCACAGCATTTCCCTTAGTTTGCAAAATGTTTAAATGAGCCCTTTAGGAGTTAAAGTTTTGTCCCTTAAATGTCAAAATAACTGTTGATGCCTTATAGATGGCAAACTGTAGAAAATGAAAAAAAGCTTTTGATTGCGTGTAAATTTGTTTTTATGTTATTATTTCAAAAATCTTCTCCTCTGAAACTACTGAATGGATTTGGACAAAACTTAGCATGATTGTTCCTTAGGGTATCCTGCACAAAGTTTATGCTTCGATTTTTGATCCGTCGAAAAACATGGCCACTGTTACTAAAAATAGAACATAGGGGTCAAACAACAGTTTTTCGCAAATATCTCAAAAATCATCAGGTTACGGCAAATTCTGGCAGGTTGAAAGTGTTCAGCATGATGAGAGCTACCTGTGTGCTGATTTTCGTGAAAATCTGTCAACTGATGTTAGAGTTATTGCCCTTTTTGACATTTTTGGCTTTTTTTTATGTTATTATTTCAAAAATCTTCTTCTCTGAAACTACTATTCAAAATCAAATGAAACTTGGTAAGATTGTTCCTTAGGGTATCCTGCAAAAAGTTAATGCTTGGATTTTGGATTGGTCGAAAAACATGTCCGCCCTTACTAAAAATAGAACATAGGAGTCAAAATGCTGTTTTTTGCTATTTTTTCCTGAATTATAGAAATAAAATGAAGATGAAAGCTACTTTGATGGCAAACATGGTATCCCGAGTTGAATGGTGATGATGAAAGTTTGTTTTGGACGGCCATTTTTAAAATGGCTGCCATTTTCCCGCCATTTTTTACACTTGCTCGGATTTCAACAATATTTGGTTTTTAAAGTAAACATGGTATCCTTAGTGAA
Source organism: Mytilisepta virgata (assembly GCA_028015205.1). NCBI lineage: Eukaryota > Metazoa > Mollusca > Bivalvia > Mytilida > Mytilidae > Mytilisepta > Mytilisepta virgata. Next base: position 26,972,984 of record CM051515.1, read on the forward strand.
TGGTGATGATGAGAATGTTGTATAACAATGATTAAACTTCATAATATGTGAGCTTTTAATTGCCATCACTTGGTGTCTGTCATCATCGTTGTTAACAAATTTTCAAACATCTTCTCCTCTGAAACTACTAGGGGGATTTGGATGAAACTTAGCATGATTGTTCCTGCAATATTTCCTTTTCAAGTACAATAAAAAGCCTTAACCCACAATTTTTACATAACTTCTTTCAAACATTTTAAAAACGAAGACAACATATAGACCAAAAGATTTATACTTGTATTTGAAGATGAATTAAAGCTTGTATTTTGTATTGTGAATCATCAGATTGACCATGACTGTATCTTAATCAAGCATAGGGAGAACTCATGCCCATTTCTTTCCAGAGGTTCTTGAAAGGCTTTTAAAGGTATTTTTAGCATTTTATGTGACCTTAAATACTCAGTTTAATTTACAAAAAAACATTAATGTATTAATTTAGTTTATAGTCATTGTTTGCCAGGTGAGCGATTCAGGCTCTTGAGAGCCTCTTGTTCCAATCACTGATGGTATTGTTTTTTGTTTGACTAGCTTTGATAAAATACACAGTATCTCCACCTATGATAACCATACTAACAATATGTCAACTGTTGGTTGTTAGAAAATTGTTTCTGTTTTGAATGCTATCATATATTCACATATTAGGGCTTTTTCAATTAAAGGAGTGTTAAGTCCACACCAGAAAAAAAATCTTCGAACAGTCCTATCATGATTGACGATGATGATGATGAAGATCAAGACATGAAATCCGATTCTAAGAGCTCACTAAATAAACAAGCATCTGCAGATTCCATGGGAGATTCTGATTCCCTGCCAGATTTAGATGCTGAGCCAGCAGAACCAGAGGTAAAGGAAAAGAAACCAGTACAAGAGAAACCAAAAAGTGAGTTGAGAAAATGGTATATTTATTTAAAACTTAAATTTCTACTATTAATTAAACTTGACTTTTGTCTAAATTGGTTCCTTGAAATAATATTTAAGCTTACAAAATTTCTGAATAAGAAGAAAGTTTTAATACTTTATTTCTTCTTTGTATTTGGTATTCTCCATGAAAAGAGTGATATTTAACTTTACTGAAAAATTATATGGGAATTGATATTGTATAGTATATAAATTTATGACACAAAATAATATGTATATCCACTTTGAGTCCAAGCTAAGGAATTTCTCCTTCATTGCTGTCTTTCATCTCAAAGTATAATTCTTTTTAACTGTTTTACAGGTATATCTCAAATTCAAAGTATATTCTATTTAACTGTATTACAGGAATATCTCAAAGTATAATTCTTTTATTACTGTATTACAGAAACAACTCAAAGTAACTGTATTACAGGTACATTTCAAAGTATAATTCTTTATAACTGTATTACAGGAACATCTCAAGAACTTTATTGCTGGAACATCTCAAAGTATAATTTTTATAACTGTATTACAGGAACATCTCAAGAACTTTATTCCTGGAACATCTCAAAGTATAATTTTTATAACTGTATTACAACTGTATTACAGGAATATCTCAAAGTATAATTTTTACTACATGTATTACAGAACATCTCAAAGTAAAATTCTTTATAACTGTATTACAGGAACAACAACCTCAGTAGAACAACAAGCAGTCATACCGCATGAAGAAGGTTCCAGTCATAAAGCATTTGGTAGGTTGATTTTAGTTTATGTTTGTCAAATTATCATTCTGAAGAAATTGAGACTAAGTTTCTGAATTGGAGCTGATTCATTTTCAAATTTGTGAAACAAACAAAATAAAAAAAAATTTAGCACATTTAGATGTACATATTTTTTCGTCTGCTTATGGAAAACAGTGATAGAAATACTCTTTACCTTGTTATTTATTTCTCATATGATGCTAAAATCGTGCATTGCTAATAAATTTGTAAATAAAATTTCTTAATACCTAAATATCAGAAAAAAAACCCAAGATATTTGGAGAAAAATATTTCATAAATCTATTCATATTCACTAGTGAATTTATGGGTATGCTTTCTTCTTTGGACTAAGGATTACATGTATGTTCATTTTGCAGCAAGGAGGAGTACCACAAGTGGAAAGACTTCACGATTCAAAAATTTACCTGATCCAAAGAAAAAGTTAGATATAAGGACAGAGGATGTTAGTAAGGAAGAGGAGGAAGGTAGTTGTTTGATATCTATTCATTTATGGCCAGTATTACATCAGGCTGTTTTCAAACCCAAACACTATTAAATGGTGTTACTTTAAACGCTCAATAACTCTTATATCATTTTGTTGGGTGATCAGTCAACTGAAGTTATACTATTTACACGTATATGTGATAAACAACAAAATGGATAATAGGAAAGGTCAGCAATAAAATGCCAATCAATCAGCACCACCAAACAGACAGAATCCCTGAAAAAAAAATAACGTAAAAGAGCACAAAACACAAACATAAAACATGAACATCAGTCAAGAGGAAAACCTGACAAATATTAGAATCAGTAACCTAGAAAATACACATAAGTATGGAATTCAAGAAAAATTGTCAAAAATGACCATGCATGATTAAGATTAGTCTCAAATTATAGCACCACTTGTATAAATACATGTATATTGCAGAGGACCAAAAAGAAATGTCAATGACCAGATCATACTTTCAAGATAACCAAGCATGTTATATAATGGATGCTAAATCTATGGGTAATATAGGACGTTACCTAAATGTAAGTAGAAACTGTGTATTGTGCTTAGGTCTCTTTAAAGTGAATATCACAATCTTTTTATTAGGTCACCTGGCCCAAAGGGCCATGTGAGCTATTACCATCACTTGGCTTCCATCATCCATCATCGTAAATTTTCCTTTAAAGATCTTCTCATATGAAAACACTGGGCTAATTGGAACAAAAGTTGGCAGCAAAGGTCCTTAGGTGGTCCTTTTTCAGAATTATATTTGATAACCCTACCCGCCATCCAAGATGGCCCCCAGAGCCAAACATAGTTTAACATAGGACCCTATGGGAGAATATTTAAGGATCTTCTTGTCTGAAACCACTAGGCCAATTGGAACAAAATTTGGCAGCAGTGGTCCTTAGGTGGTCCTCTTTCAGAATTATATCCCATAACCCCACCGGCCATCCATTTTGGCCCCCAGACCCAAACATAGTTTAACATAGGACCCTATGGGAGAATATTTAAAGATGTTCTTGTCTGAAACCACTAGGCCAATTGGAACAAAATTTGGCAGCAGTGGTCCTTAGGTGGTCCTCTTTCAAAATTATATCCGATGACCCAGCCCGTCATCCAGGATAGCTGTACACTAAATGTTTTTGTACAGACTATATTTGTTGCTGACTGTAATATTTTATGTATTTCAGCACAGTTGTACACCAAAGTTTTGTACTCACTGTATATGTTCCTGACTGTAATATTTATATATTTCACCATAGTTGTACACCAAATGGTTTTGCACAGACTGTATATGTTGCTGTAATATTTTCTGTATTTCAGCAAAGTTATACACCAAATCTTTTTGTACAGACTATTTTTTTATGACTAAAATTTTATGTATTTCAGCATACCGGTAGTTATATATCAAATGTTTTTGTATAGACTGTATTTGTTGTTGATTGTAATATTTTATATATTTCAGCACAGTTGTACACCAAATGTTTTTGTACAGAGTATATGTGTTGCTGACTGTAATATTTTATGTATTTCAGCACAGTTGTACACCAAATGTTTTTGTACAGAGTATATATGTTGCTGACTGTAATATTTTATGTCTTACAGCACATTTGTATACCAAATGTTTTTGTACAGAGTAAATGTGTTGCTGACTGTAATATTTTATGTCTTTCAGCACAGTTGTACACCAAATGTTTTTGTACAGAGTAAATGTGTTGCTGACTGTAATATTTTATGTATTTCAGCACAGTTGTACACCAAATGTTTTTGTACAGACTGTATTTGTTGCTAACTGTAATATTTTATGTATTTCAGCACAGTTGTACACCAAATGTTTTTATACAGACTGTATTTTTTGCTGACTGTAATATTGTATGTATTTCAGCACAGTTGTACACCAAATGTTTTTATACAGACTAATTGTTGCTGACTAATATTTTATGTATTTCAGCACAGTTGTACACCAAATGTTTTTGTACAGAGTATATGTGTTGCTGACTGTAATATTTTATGTATTTCAGCACAGTTGTACACCAAATGTTTTTGTACAGAGTATATGTGTTGCTGACTGTAATATTTTATGTATTTCAGCACAGTTGTACACCAAATGTTTTTGTACAGAGTATATGTGTTGCTGACTGTAATATTTTATGTATTTCAGCACAGTTGTACACCAAATGTTTTTGTACAGAGTATATGTGTTGCTGACTGTAATATTTTATGTATTTCAGCACAGTTGTACACCAAATGTTTTTGTACAGAGTATATGTGTTGCTGACTGTAATATTTTATGTATTTCAGCACAGTTGTACACCAAATGTTTTTGTACAGACTGTATTTGTTGCTGACTGTAATATTTTATGTATTTCAGCACAGTTGTACACCAAATGTTTTTGTACAGACTGTATTTGTTGCTGACTGTAATATTTTATGTATTTCAGCACAGTTGTACACCAAATGTTTTTGTACAGAGTATATGTGTTGCTGACTGTAATATTTTATGTCTTTCAGCGCAGTTGTACACCAAATGTTTTTGTACAGACTGTATTTGTTGCTGACTAATATTTTATGTATTTCAGCACAGTTGTACACCAAATGTTTTTGTACAGACTGTATTTGTTGCTGACTGTAATATTTTATGTATTTCAGCACAGTTGTACACCAAATGTTTTTGTACAGAGTATATGTGTTGCTGACTGTAATATTTTATGTATTTCAGGACAGTTGTACAACAAATGTTTTTGTACAGAGTATATGTGTTGCTGACTAATATTTTATGTATTTCAGCACAGTTGTACACCAAATGTTTTTGTACAGAGTATGTGTGTTGCTGACTGTAATATTTTATGTCTTTCAGCACATATGTACACCAAATGTTTTTGTACAGAGTATATGTGTTGCTGACTGTAATATTTTATGTATTTCAGCACAGTTGTACACCTAATGTTTTTGTACAGAGTAAATGTGTTGCTGACTGTAATATTTTATGTATTTCAGGACAGTTGTACAACAAATGTTTTTGTACAGAGTATGTGTGTTGCTGACTGTAATATTTTATGTATTTCAGCACAGTTGTACACCAAATGTTTTTGTACAGAATGTGTTTGTTGATACACATGATCTCAGATTTCCATGGGTCACATTTTGGGCTGGACAGTAAGTACAGTAAATGGTTTTTCAACCTTAAAGTTCACCTGCTGCTATAGAGAGGGAAGTTAGATATTACCATCACTTTTATGGATATATGCAAATCAGGATCATCTGAGTCTCCTGGAATGAGTAGGATTAATATGGAATGGTCCTGTTTCTTTTGTTTTTAAAAAACCTTTGACATGGCTGATTAAAAACAAGATTTGAACAATTACTGAAGTAGAAGTATATTGTGCTGGATCAGAACCTACCTTTTAAGCCAATCAGATTTTAGTATTTTATTTGTTGCTGAATGAAAAATAATCATATATTACTTACAGTTACTTAAATTCTGAATATATAAATTGTGCTCCTTAATTACTCAGAAAGTCATGAAGTATTCAAAATGTTAGTTTAACGTAACATATTAAATCTTAAAGATATTTTTGATAAAGTTGTTTTTATTTATTTTTTACAGATATATACGAGCAGGAACAGAATTAACATGGGACTATAATTATGAAGTTGGCAGTGTGCCAGGAAAAGTTCTGTATTGTTATTGCGGTTCATCTGACTGTCGTGGTCGATTGTTATGATACTTTTGTATTATTTTAAGAATGTACATGTTACTATTTTTGAAGCAGGTGAATTTTTCAGAAATATTTTTGGAGAAAATTTAACTTGAATATTTTCAAGTATAAGTAAATGAATTAGATGTCAGAAATTATGTGATACATTTGGACTTAAACGTCAGTCAGAATATGCTGATCATCTCCAAACTATTGAATGTTGCAAGAGAATCCTAATGATGCTTGTTATGTTTGCAGCCAACCACAAAAAAATGTGTTACAAATTCAGTTAATAAGTCCATAAGGTCAAGGTCAACAAATAAATCAAATTTATGTTCCATATTTAAATATTTAATTCAAACAAAAACATTAAAAAGTTCAAATCAGTTTTTAATATAAATATAATGAGCACATTCAATTATTCAATGACTGCACCTAATGCTAAGAAAAAGTTTTGGAAATATGAATTTACTGTTTACTTAAAGTCATAAAATGCCAGTCTTTATGAGGTTATTTTGGAAAGATAAACTTGTATTTACAATTGCTTATTAGAAAACTTTGATTTTTAATGAAACAATATTCTGTTTTAAGAATATCAGTGAGAAGAACAGTTTTAAAAATTTGACACAAAAAAGATGTTCTAGGATATCTCAAACATAAAAATATATCAAGTAGAGATTTTTGCACAAAATTGAATGACATTTTAAATTCCATGCCCGTAAAATAAGTTTGTTAAGGTCATATTGCCATTTGTTTATGCAAAATGCACTATTGAATACCTTTATTTTGGCTCTTAGAGTTACAGAAAGGTCATATTCAGCAGAACTTTTTGAATTTCTCGAACAGTATTAATGGTACATATTGTTACCTGGTACAATAAAGTAAGGTTCCTATTTGTACAAATATTAGCAAAAAGTTACCATAGTTGGAAAGTTATAATAATGGATTTACAAAGTATTTGTTCAATTAAAATATGCTCAAAATTCTGTGCAATGACAACAGATTTATACATGTTCTGTTAAAGCAGAAGTGAATAACAGTGTATTTTTGTCATGAATGTATTAATATTTATGTACTTTCATTCCTCATGCATGTACATGTAGTTAATAGTATGTAAGAGTTCATATACATTTGTCTGTCATAGTTCATTGTTTGTACATGTACTTAGATGATATACAAGCTGTATAAATGTACATTCATTTGTCATAGTCGTTTGTACAAATGTATGTACATGTATGTACAAAAGAAAGGAGCTATATACATGTAATTTCATTCCTCATATTTTATTGTATGAACATATATGGACATTCATATTTCATTAAGTATAAATGTATGTACACAAATGATCAGGTTCATATATATTCGTCTCTCATAGTTATGTACACAAATGATCAGGTTCATATATATTCGTCTCTCATAGTTATGTACACAAATGATCAGGTTCATATATATTCGTCTGTCATAGTTCATTGTTTATACGTAGACGAGATACAAGCTGTATAAATGTACGTTCATTTGTCATAGTCCATTGTACAAATGTATTTACAAAAAGAAAGGAGCTATATACATGTATTTTCATTCCTCATATTTTATTGTATGAACATATATGGACATTCATCATATTTCATTGAGTATACATGTATGTACACAAATGATCAGAGCTATATACATGTATATGTACATGTGCATTCATTTGTCATCTTTAACTGTATGTATGTACCCAAGGTAAGAGCTTTATATAAGTATGTCCTAGTTCATAGTATGTACACTAGAAATAAGAGCTGTCTAGATGTACATGTGTCAGTTAATTGTATGTACACTAGAGATAAGAGCTGTATAGATGTACATTTGTCAGTTAATTGTATGTACACTAGAGATAAGAGCTGTATAGATGTACATTTGTCAGTTAATTGTATGTACATCTACACAGCTCTTATCTCTAGTGTACATACTATGAACTAGGACATATAAAGCTCTTACCTTGGGTACATGTACATACACACAGAGCTTACTATAGTACTACACGTGTTATTGTCAGTTATTTGTAAGTTTGTGAAAGTAAGAAATATTAAATTTTAAATGCTGTTATAGAATGTTGAAATTTTTAGTACCATGTCTGGAGAATTCATGCCCATTTCTATTAATTCTTCAGCTTTTTATCAGGGAATCCGATCAGTTGGTGAAAAGTTTGATAATCCACATGTTGTTCTTGATCACTGAAATTCTCCTTCGATGCTCTCAATGTTTTTTAGCTCACCTGGCCCAAAGGGCCAAGTGAGCTTTTCTCATCACTTGGCGTCCGTCGTCGTCGTTAACATTTTACATTTTGAACTTCTTCTAGAGAACCACTGAATGGAATGAAACCAAACATGCAATGAATGTTCCTTATGAGGTGCTGACCAAGTTTTGTTAATTTGTAGCCGATCCATCATCCAAGATGGCCGCCAGCGGGGGACTTAGTTTAACATAGAACCCTATGGGAAATGCATACAAATGACTTCTTTTAGTGACCCACTTAATGGAATGAAACCAAACATGGCATGAATATTCCTTATGAAGTGCTGACCAAGTGTTGGTACTTTGTAGCTGATCCATCATCCAAGATGGCCGCCAGCGGGGAACTTAGTTTAACATAGGACCCTATGGGAAATGCATACAAATGACTTCTTTTAGAGAACCACTGAATGGAATGAAACTAAATCTGGCATGAATGTTCCTTATGAGGTGCTGACCAAGCGTTGTTACTTTGTAGCCGATCCATCATCCAAGAAGGCCGCCAGGGGGGGACTAAGTTTAACTCAGGACCCTATGGGAAATGCATACAAATGACTTCTTTTAGAGAACCACTGAATGGAATGTAACAAAACATAGCATGAATGTTCCTTATGAGGTGCTGACCAAGTGTTGTTACTTTGTTGCCGATCCATCATCCAAGATGTTTAGAAGTCTATCAGAAAATTGTAAAAAAAATTCTGAATGGTCACAACTTGACCACATATTCAAAAATAATGATAAGATGTCTTCAGTAGCTATTGTAAGACTACACTAAGATGACCTGTTTTTAATTTTAAATACTGTGTCAAATTAAATCAATCTTGGTCTCAATCATTATATAATTTTACATAATTTCCAAAATCACATTAGATACAGGTGAGCGACACAGGCTCTTGAGAGCCTCTAGTTTGAAGATTCTGTAGCAACATAAACAAACCGCTCCTTTAAAGTTCTGTAGTATTCTGTGTGAAATAAGTACCGCTATAACTCTTAATGAGAATTTACAGCAGACACAATGTGAGGTTTATACATTTAGATGGATCTATGCGTAGTTCTGGATTTAGTATGATGCATTATTCCTGTTTACCTCCAGCTTTAATTGTAGAACCATTTTCCTACTCTGTATTAATTATAAAGCTTAGATCTCTTCCATCTGTTTTAAAAAAGTCTCTCCTATTAGAAAATGAAGACTGACCCTCTTACAAACATAATCATCACAACTGACTTGTACAACCTCATGATGTGACCTTTGGTATAAAATCTGCACAAAAACATCCATGTAACTTATCGGATAGTTCAAAAGAATAGGCAAATCTGGGGACACAAGTGACAATACAGATGAAACAAAATAGTTATCACAGAACAATAAAATGAGAAACCAGAGTGAGTTATATTTTCCTAACCAATGTAGGTAAGGGAGATAATAAAATTGTCTCCCTTTTAGCCTCATGACAAAAGGGAGAGAATTTAATTATCTCCCTTCCCTACATTGGTCAGGAAAAGATAACTCACTCTGGTTACTCATTGGAGTGTGATCTCATTTGACAGGTGTAATATCTTCTCTGATTGTTACACCCCAGGCAATCAAACATTATAACAAATGTCAGTATAGTATCTTTTTATTTCTGTAAAAACAAATATCTTAATGATAATACTGAAAAACTTAAGCTGAAGAATTACAACCTTTTACAACTGAAGACTGAAGTACATCTTCATACAGGAAATGGTAAATATATACGACTTTCACTTGTGAAAAGAAGTTGACCAGTAAAATCTCAAGACTTGATGCAAAATAAAACAGATTTATTTATGTCCAAGAGTCCTATGGAATTCGGACAATTATATTTCTCCCCGATTCTGAAGAGTGTTATTTGACAAGTCTATAGGGAAGGTACAGAGATTGTCTTGATAAAATTGGTATTTGAAACAAACTGCTCTTCTTTTAATTGGTAATGTCTAACATTTTGATTAAGAACTAATGTTATTTTAGAGGATGAGTACATGTAAGTTTTGAAGCTGATGAATGACAAAATGATTATTTCATTTATTAATAAAAAAAAAGTTACTGCCTGCCTCTGGCATTCAATTTTCATTTACATGTCATAACAATAACTAATTTAAAGCAAAAAATTCAACCAAACGAACATTTTGAATCTTTCTCTTTTATCTTTAAAATTTAACTCTTGAAAAAAACTGATTGTTTAGACTGCTTCCAGGTGTAATAATTCATTGTGATAAAAATAAATGTTCTTAAAATTACAACATGCAACCCCATCACTTGGGGGATAAACTAATTAACTAGTATGATATTGAGGGGAAAACTTGGTTTTCAAACTTAAGAGACACATATACATGTATTATTTCTCTGCAATGAATCTTATTTTAATACATGAATTTTTTTTATCAAAACTTATCTCCATTGCTACTGGAGACTGAAAATTCTCTCACCATTTTAGCAGTGAATAAATTTTCCATTCAAAGATCACACATACATGTATAACTTTGTTTGTGCAGATTATTTAAAACAAAATATATGTATAATTATTTCCTATGTTCCATTATCATGCAAAAATACATACAACTCCAATTCCATTCAACTTATAAAATTTGTATTCTAAACATACACACATCATGTAACTTTAAAAATTTGTCCTCATACAAAAACATTCAACTCTTCACCTCATCTTGCATGCATTACATTTCATATAACCCATTTATAAAAGTACAAAAAATCTGCACAATTCTGTTGCACTAGAGAACAAATCATAAAAACAATATACAAGAATAAAATTAGCACTATACATGTATCTTATTGTTTTTGACTTACAGTCCTCTTTAATACAAGTATTATCCACAATGATTAATACATTTAAACAAAATTTCATATAAAATTCAATTATTTTTCACTAAAACTATTGTTTTCTTCTTGTGAAATTTACAAGATTGGAAACAATACCAAAAACAAGAGGCTCTCAAGAGCCTGTATCGCTCACCTGGGACATGGCCCACATCAAAGCCACACAATTTTTGAAGGTGACCAGTTTGGTTTCAATTGGCCAAGTATTTCCAGTCTCAGCAGAAGAATTTAAAACTTTTCCCATAGGTCAAATATTAAACTATGGTCCCCGCTGGCACCCATTTTTGATTAAGTACAACCCTAAGCAACACAATTTTTTAAACAGGGCCACCCAAGGTTTATTATGACCAAGTTTAGTTCCAATTGCCCAGTTATATCTGATGATAAGATTTTTGAATGTTTTACCATAGGGTCCAATGTTAAAATTTGGTCCCCTCTGGTGGCCATCTTGGATTGGCTACGGACCCAAGAGACACAATTTTTAAAGTAGACCGTTGTAGCCAAGTAAGACCTGAAATTAGTTTCTATGAGAACCAAAACTTCTGCTATCCATTACAATTTCAGACCACCTTTCAAAAAAAAAAATCGGGCAGGGGTTCCCCCTATAATCTAGGTTATATATACTGCTGAAATTAAAACCCATCAAAATCAGATATATATTAAATATTCCATCAGACATTAGAAATTTTTATTTCACTAATGCCAAATTTTGAGTTAGAGTTATCTTTCTTTGTATAAGAGTTGCAATGTAAAGACAAAAGAATTTGAAACGCTTGTGGCCCCGCTGGCGGCCATCTTGGATAGGATATGGATGTGAGCAACACCACTTTTGAAGGGTACCACCCAAGGACTCATGTGATTAAGTTTGGTTCCAATTGGCCTAGTACTTTCAGAGGAGAAGATCTTTGAATGTTTTATCCCATAGGGTCCAATGTTAAATTATGATCCCCGCTGGCGGCCATCTTGGATGAGGTATGAACATGAGCGACACAATTTTGAAAGGGGGCCACCCAAGGACTATTGTGACCAAGTTTGGTTTGGATTGACCCAGTGGTTTCAGAGGAGAAGATCTTTGAATGAAAAGTTTACGGACGACGGACGGACGACGGACGACGGACGCCGGACGCAAAGTGATGGCAAAAGCTCACCCTGGCATAGCCAGGTGAGCTAAAAATTGGATCTCTCCACAGCAAGTTTGTGTATTTTAAACAGCTAATATTCAAACAGTTATTAAAATTTTATTATTGAATCATCACACAGATAAATGCCCATAGAAATTACAATCACAACGCAGTCACATGTATCTAAACTGAACAAAAATTACTAAGGGAGACAAGTACGTAGCTAGCCCTCTGTTAGCTCAAGGTACCAAAGTAAAAAATTAGCATTGGGTGACTTCAATAAAGGGGAACCAATTTATAAATCTTGATGGACTTAATGATGATTTTGGAAGACTAGAATGGATTATTATGAATCTTGTCAGGCCATACAAAATTAATTTCTTGCTTTCGAACATACAGTGTATTTTCGCCCATACAGAAATTTCTCTTTTTTTTAATGAATTGCACAATAAAGGCAGCAGGATGTTTATGTTTAAAACACAGGTAAACCAAAAATAAATTCAAAATAAATGTTTCTACTACCAAAAAAGTTATTCTTATATGAGTACAATTTGCTGGAATATGCTTGTAAAAATTCATACAAAACTTTTGAACAAGCAACAATTTCGTTTTGCATGGCCAAACTAAACGTAACACTACACATGTATTAATGAACATCAATTACAAATGATTTGAAGTCCAGTGTCTGTCTCATTACTCCGGTCAATACAAGCTCAGCATTGTAGATTGCTAAAAAAGAGAGAAAATTATGTACTTGTTAAAAAGAAAACAGATGGCCCCGCTTGCACATAATTTCTGAACGGGCAAAAAACTGGTATAGTAAAATTTACAATAACCAAATTTGAACTTAATCTGTATATAATGATAAAAAGCATTGTGTATAAGTTTTAAATGATCATGAACAATAAGCTAAGGCAAACTAAAAGGTAAAAACGTTAAAAAAAACTTTCATTTTTCATATAAGCACCCACAGAAGCATATTTTGAGGTCCAACAATGGACCATTGATGCACTAATGCTCACTAACAACCAAGTAGATAATTTTTATATTTTGTCTCCCCCCCCCCCCCCCCCCCCACCCGTCCCATGTATGTTTTGCTGGAACAGCCCTTAGCATAAAGGTAGCAAAATTAAATGGTAATAATTTAAATATTGGAAAGTATGACAAATATCACTTAAAAATCAAACTGTAATTAAAATTACTGAGAATTCTTTTACAGGACAGCAAAATCAAACAATTTGTAAATGTACTTTTTAGAATTTACATTTTAAAATTTTTTTTCTTTTGCAGATCAATACTTACGAATTTTCTTAGCAATAATATTCCTGAGCAATGGAATATCATTCTCACAAGTAATTACAATATGTGCTGGATTTCCCTGTAATAAATAAATCATACTTATTACAAATACAATATATAATGTCAAGTGCAAGGAATTGTTTACTATCTTGAAGGGGAACTTTGCAGATTTAATTTTAACATGTAAGCAACAATCGATCCTGAATTTAGAATACAAACTAACATGTAAAATTTGAAATTTTTGTTGTATGTCAAAGGTCACAATAAACATTTTGGTTATAATGCAGAGGAAGCCTGAACACCCACAAGGAACCATCAACTTTTGACAAGAAGACTGGATAAGGTAGTACATGTAATAACATTTTTTATGCCTGTTTGGTAAGTGGGAAAGTTGACTATATTCCTTGATATCGGTAAAACCTTAAACATGTTTTATCCTCTTCACTGTATTTATCAAATAATAAGATTAAGACAATATGATCTTTATCCGTTTATTTTTTATCAAACAAAACCTATTTATCCTTAGCATCAAACACACCTAAGGATAAAACAAATGACATAGTTTCTATGTCGTGTAGGATGTAACAGCTGTATAAAAGAGTTGTGGTGCATATCACAAGAAAAATATATTTTAAAGAGAAACAAATTTCGAACACATATCCAAAGTTCTTGTTTTGCAAGTAAATTATGTATGAACTATGGAAATTATTTATAACCAAAAACCTGTACTTGCAATCGACATAAAAGTTATATAAAGTGTTCACCTGATCATCTTTCTCTTGTAATAATGTCATGGACGGGAGACGTTTTACCACAGTACCACCGGCAGCTGATACTATCTTGGTCAAATCACTTACAGGAGGTATAATACTGGGTGTCACATATATTGTTAAATCCTGTATAAAATATATTTAACCAAATAATTATTAATGGCAGACTGCCAAACACTGACTTTATATGCATATTTTTATTTTATTGATATCCTTGAATAAATATTTATATAAACCTGAAAAAGAAAAAGAAAATCTGCTGCACTGATAATTATAATTTTTACCACACAAATTTGAAATTCATGCATGTTCATTTATAAAATTATAATATATTGTGTCATCCTGTGAACATCTAACATACATGTGAATGAAATATACAAGTCAAAATAGAAAAATAACAATGTTTTGTTCATAACTAGTGACACATACATGTAAGATTGTTACACATAAACCATACAATGATGTTCTGTAATCGTTTCCTTCATGTGATGGTCATAAAAAATCATTGACCTTAACAATATGAAAACAATAACAAAATATTACTGATATATATGTATTTTTTCAAACTGCTTTATTAAAACTGTACCAAACAAAACATACCTGAAACAAAGGTTTAGACTGAGCTCTGGCAATGGATTCTTGTAAGTTACACTGCATTTCTTTCTCCGACTTAATATCTCTTAAAGCATATATATTTGGGTCTGAAAAAAATAATTAACAGCTGTTTTTAAAACCAAGACATTACATGTACATTTGCCACCAGGCGAAGTGATTGGTGTATTTCTTTAAGTATTACAATCAGAGGTAAATTTTGATATATTCTAAATACTATTCTTCACTTTTAAACTTTTTTTAGAGATTGTAAAAATGTAAAAGAAAAATATGATTCACAATACAAATGCAATATGTTTTACCTGCAAATCTGTTCTTAGCAATACTATCTTCTAGCCATTCTTTCGTCACAACATATTTACAGACATTAATAGCAACAAAAAACTTCATGGTACGTGACAATGAAGGTGCCACAACATGTGTACATTGTTTTGGATTCTCTGTCACCATTCCTCCAAGCTGAATTACAATCTATGTAAAAACAATATATGAATATAATGAAATTGCACATTTGAAATGCTGATTATAAATATGTTTCTTTCCGAAATGAGTTAAATATAAGTTATCAGGTCAAAATCATAATTAAAATATTTTTATATGTTTTTCCCACAATGGACAGCTTTGCTAATTTCAGAAAGAAATAACTATTTTGCAATTACATTTCCCAAGATTAAAATAGAAAAAGCATATTAGAAAATTAGCTGTTTTCTTCATTACTTCATAACTTATACATGTATGTTTCAGAAAACTACTTCCCTCATGATAAAACACTTGGATAATTTGTGTACAGTAATTCCTGTAGACCTAAATCCACCATACTTCTTGTTGAAAATTGAATTTAAATTCAAACCTGTGCCATTACTGGTGGCACACTATGTTTTTTTCCTCTTCTTTTATAACTAAAATAACTTGATAAAAATCACTTTATTCAACTTACCGCTTGTAATCTTTTAGCTAGTCCCTTGGGAAAACCTGTGAATAACACCCTTGGGACATTAGCATTGGTAATCTGGATACTGATTTCTTCATTCTCTGTTCTGAAATATATATTTGTTTGTTTAGTTAGGGTTTTACACCATTTTCAGCACATTTGGCTATTTCGCGGCGGCCAGTTTTTATTGGTGGAGGAAGCCGGAGTACCCGGAGAGAACCACCGACCTTCGGTAGAAAAATTGGCAATTCTTACTGAAATATATATACTGTATAGTTACTGTATCTTCTAAAAACCTGTATGTCGGTATAACACAGCCTTTAAGCTATATCTATAGTATATGTACGTATATATTCTTCTTGTACCCTTATAACAGTAGTTATACATTATTAATTTTCCTTTCATGGCATCATGGTTATGAGGCTTTTCAATAATTGTTTTTTCCATTTTCACTTTTCAATTTACAATTTTCAAACTATTTCATAAATATTCATGATTTAGGATAACTAAAATATATATTTCAGGACTGATAGAAAACAAAATATGAATTTTGCATTCCCTACAAATCAGTAACAACTACTTCCATTTAAAATGTTTTCTATGTCTCCAACAAAATATATAACACACAATAAAATGTCAATATAGATCAAAATTGCAAAGGACTACGGAATTTCATCCTAAAGTGTTTGAAGCCTGTCGGGTTTGGTCTACAAGCAATTCAACTTCTAACAAAGTCCTATATTCCTATAATCAATATAAATTCCAACTGTTTTCAGTTTGTTCAATATTGTTTATAAGATTTCCAGTGAACAACATAACATACTTAATCTTCTTGACTGGAGGCTGAGTGTTTTCAACATTGTTTTCCTGTCCTGGTGCAGGAGCAGATCTAAATTTCTGTTGTGGTAGAAATTTCTGAAAGAAAAATTTTTAATCAATGAAAATGGTTTGGCAATTGAAGGATCTGTTGCCTTGGCCCTGAATATAATTCAAGATATGCCCTCTGGCAATGTGCATCAAAAATTCCAGGTGCATTGACCACTCAAGCATTAACTTTAGAGGTGAATTTAACATTTTACATGAAAATTAACATGATTAGATTTCTTAATTATACTGCATGAACATAAATCTAAAATGAAACTTATAAAATATCAATAATTTCATGTACTTCCATTTTTAAAAATTTATCTAACAGAAAGTGTCTTACCTTCCACGTTTCCCTCTGAATTTTCAAAGGTGTTCTCCATCCAACTGTAAAATAAAAAACAATTAACATAAAGCAAATGAGTGAACTGGTTGATGTCCTATTTCAACAGACAAAGTTTTCCAGAGATTTTTGTAGTTTCCATGACTGCTTTCCTAACCTTGTTGTCAAGTACTGTGAACTTTTCAACTTTTATTTTATCACCTTCATGCATTAGTAAAACTCAAAAACTGTTATTTTACAAAATGTATTTATTTGCTAAAGATACCACTATGCAGAGAATCTTTTATCAAGAATTATCATAAACTTTATATCAAAATTGATACTTTTTGCATGTTTGTGATGACCAGGCTTCAAACTATAATAAACACATCTAGTGTAGGGATGTGATATATACATGTTTGTTTGTTTAGTTTGGGTTTAATGCCGTTTTCAGCACATTTGGATATTTCGCAGCAGCAACTTTTTATTGGTGGACGAAGTCGGAGTATCAGGAGAGAACAACCGACCTTTGGAAGGAAAATTGGCACTCCTTGTCAATTAAGATACGAGTCAAACACACACCGCCACAGGTGAGATTCGAACTCACAACCTCAGTGTTGACGGGCTAGTGATCATTAGTAGTCATGACGAACTACCTAGACCAATCAGCCACTGAGGCCCTGCTAACTACACACAGATTGTTTCAGCTTGAAAAAGATATTTAAACATGATGCTTTCCATATCAGCTCTGGTATAAATCCTCAACATTTTTGTCTGATACTATCAAAGATTAATACACATGATACAGAAAACAAGTGTTAATCTGTAAAGTACCAACCCATAAGTGGATGTATCAATGACATATCCACCTGGAACGGGTCTTGATAGATTTGGATGTATTTTGGTTGTACTGGTAACTTAAGAGCATCCAAATGGCCGAGTACCAGATCAGTCAACCAGTTCACATTAACAACTGGTAACTTCCATTCTTTGGCTTTTTCATATTTCTCTCCTTCTGGTCTGAAAAAAACAATAAAGAAATTCATTAAATACAATCTATCACTCGACGGTCAAATGATAGAATATTGCCTTCAGCTAAAGTTTCAGCTGTACAATCGAAAATACACTAAAACATAACATAAATTTTTTTTTTTAAATTTCATAAAGATTCTTAAAAATAATTTTATTAGAATTTTTTTTTCGCCAAAAAAACCCATATTCACAGTTGCATATAAACACAACTATTTTCCACTTGACTGATTGACTTACTTCCTACAGATAAGTGCTGTATTTCCATGAGCCAAGTGACCAGTATATCGAGCACCAATAGCATTGATCATCTGTTTAATTCTTATTCTCTCATCACCATCAAAGTTTGTCATACATAATATCTGGAATTATAAAATGATGTACATGTACATGTTAAGTGTGCCTGAATTTTTGTGAAATTTATTTATGGAATTTTTATTTGATCAATGGTAGCACTGATTTTTAGCAATATTTTATCCTATCGCCTGATTTACTAGATTGTACTTAAGAAAAAAATTCCAACGAGTATGAAGTCCTACATAGTAAAATCTTCTGGAAAATACGAGCTGCCATACTACACTGGAAATAATGATTCATTTCATACTACACTGGAAATAATGATTCATCCCAAAATCCCAATTTTATGAACAAAAAAAAACAAAACAACAATATGAAAGTTTTATGAAGGTTAACAGAACGCCACCTACTTGATTACTACAAGGTTTGTTTTCCCCATATATCAACGGTAAATGTAATGCCTGCCAAGGTGGTAACATCTTCTTTTTAACAAGTACATCATTTAGCCAGTACGCTGTTACAACTCTACGCTGATCTCTAAGGGCCTGAAGTGAAAAATACCAGGAAACAGATTAAGAAGTGCAGAAATAATATTCTTTTGTTCATTCCCTATTCAGGCATTAACATGTGTTTATGGCTTTGAAAAACCTATGCTCAAATGGTTTCAAGTGATGACAATGAAACATGGATCCAAGGTGTGCATTTTTGTTATAACATTTATTTAAATGCAATTTTTTAAAATTTTAACAGATTACGTTGAGAAAACCAACAAGTATAACTGAAAGTTAACTTTAATATTACCTCTATGAAAAAAATGTTTTCCTCAAGATTATGCAATGTCAAAATATTTATCAAAGATTTAATGTTTCATTTCTGTTTGTTTAACAACACTTAATTTAGGCTGTGTTCCTGATCAGTTTATTAACTGGTATTGACCAAAAATACCACAAATTTGCACCAATTGTAGAATTTATCAGAAAATTTAGAATGTCAGTGTGATTGAAATAATGCCAAACACTGACTTCAAATTAATGAAAAAATACAGAATTCAGATTTAAACATTACCTTAGCTATTCACCAAATCAGTTCAATGAAAAAACTTGACAAAACTTTGCATATATCGGGAGCCTATAGCCTACATGATGGTGAGACTATCCCCCTTATTTCTATTGAAAACCTTCATCATTACTTTTTATTCATACTTTAATCAAATGTATATCAAAATACAGTGGATATTTTCAAAGTTCAAACCAGGAATTTGTCAAACAGGTATCTATAACTTTTTTGTTATTTATTGGCTATTTTTAGACCTCTAATTAATCAAACTTCCTTGGAATTTAATGTGTTTTGTCAGTCGACTATACAATCATTTGCATTATCAAAGTTGTCCTGAACATAACAAGCTGAATTGTACAGTTGCAAAAGTAATGTTTCCTAAAATTTCTTAATTACAAGTTGTCATAAAAAGAACTCATAGATTAATTAGTATTAAACAGGCTCTGCAAAGTTCTTAAGTATTCAAGGTAGAAAAAGCTAATGTTTCAACATACAAAAGAAGAGTCTAATTCACATCTAGCAGAGGTCAACTCTAACTAATGTTTTTGACAATCTTGATTTCAGCTAAATGATTTGAACTCCAGTGACCTTAAGATGAAGAACATTGACACAAGTGTTGTTAATATGTTTGGAAGCACACGTAATTCATACAAGAATTTTGTATCATGTATTGACATATAAATGCATGGATATGAATTTTAAACTTGTAATTCAAAATTAAATTTTTTGAAAGAATTTTAATGGTTATGAAATAGTATAGATGACAGGTAGTAATGAGCATTAGGATAAATAAAGGTTTAAATTGGGGTACTGGTTTAATATACATGTATGGATCTAGCTGTAGAATTTTAAAAGTTATATCTATTAATATGACTCTATAAGCAGGACAGCATAAAATTTTTAAAATGAAATTTCTAGAGATTTTAAAACTAACCTTACAAAAAGATAGACAGTTTCATTAAAGTTAAGCAAAAAATAATGCAGTTTCATGTATACCCAAAAATATATTTTTTTTGGTAAATAACATTTAAATTTTGTGTGTTTTCAAAATTCAACAATGCCTCTACCACACAAATAGGATACATGTACAAATGTATGTACGTAACCGATATCACTGTGATAAATCCCATAATTCCAGTGGTAAAGCGGAGGGAATTTCTTTTTATAGAGGGATATACTTACTTGATTAACCTACAAAACAACTCAATATTATAAAACAGCTGGAGAAAACAACAACATAACGTAAAATAAAGAATAAACAACATTTCGAACAAAAATAAGTTCCTCAAATAAAAATATGAAATCACTTCTCTATTCTTTTTTACAAAAGGATGGGAAGATGTATGTTAATGACAAAAATGAAGACATATGTGAACTGGGTGCATTTTGCATATGTCTTGTAGCAAGATCACAATTACATTATAAAATTTCTTCATTTTAATTCCACTGAAATGTAAGCATATGGATTAAGCTTCCCACAGGAATGAACACATAAAAAGACTGATTACAGAGTACATGTATTTCCAAAGTTAAAAACTTTGACCTAGAGACTTTTTCCATTAATTATCACAGATTTTTTACTAAACAGTGCATAAAATAAATGCCCATTAATCTTCACTTGTTGATAAATAATCTAGAATTGTTTTGCTACTTTTAACAAGCTATAATTTCAACAACTTCCAAACGAGTCTTGGAAGTTCATTAATGATTACAAGGCTGTGAACAATGAGACTGTGAATTTGAACCAAACTGGTGGTGGTTTGTGTTCAACTCCCATCTCAATAGACAAGCTCTGGATACTCCCACTTCCTCCAACCATTAACACTACTTTCCTTCATATGGCCAACTATGCTGTAGGTGGTTAAATCTTTAATAAACTAAACAAGACTTAAATTTAAAGGGTATCGATAGTTAGCATTAAGTATCCAATTATTTGTCAATCTTACCAGATGAAACACATCGCTATGTTGATTAGATGCCAAAACATGTGTTATTCTGTTGGAATATGATGTATCTACCTGTCCTCCATGTTGTTCTATTACCTGTAAATATATGTAAATTAAAATAACAAATGAATAAATTTATCAACAATGGTATTTCACAGCCTATTTTGTTTTTTAAATTTATTTCTCTTTGTTTGAATGCTTGACATCTAACACAGATGAATGGATGAATTATTGTTTAAAGTCCAGTGCAACCATTAAGTGCATATCAGGATGAGAACATGTCGATATGATATGAATATGAGCCCTGCCTTATACTAGATCGACACGTGGAGCTAGATTTTTAATGTGCTAGCTCACATATCACCCCACTTGGACACATTATACTGACTCCAAGCCGACCAGTCCTTTGTTCTTATTCCTGCTGCATGCTTTGAGGAGAAGCAGTAAATACCAATTTTAATGTCTTTGGTTTGACCCGGCCGTTATTCAAACCCACCACCTTCCACACTCTAGGCAAGCCCGCTACCACAAGACTCACAAGGCAGTTTAACTAACATGGTAATGCATTTATTATTACAACTTTTACAATATAAGATACATTTATAGATAATTGATGTTTTTAATATTCCTTTTCTACATACATGTAGTATACTACTATTCTTGACCCATGAAATGAACTTCATGAATTAAGCTACATACTAATCAACCATTTTAAGATTTTATATTTCTTTCCAATGCAATCTGAAAATTACACATCCACATTACTTACTTGCTCACAACTTCCAATAAAATGACTTGTGAGGATAATTATATTTTTTTTACAAATCTTATGCTACGTATGTACATAAAAACTTTAACGATCCAGGAAAATTCAAAATCCTTGAGAATTTCATTTTCCTTTTCCTCTTATCTGTTAACTGTAGATTTGTTAAACAGTTTTTATGTAAATGAAAATTTTACAAACATACGTATGTATCTGATTAATTTTTAATTACAAACCTTTTTCCAGGTGTCAATTTGTTCCTGTCCTAGAATTTTCTGATAATCTGTGATAAAGAAAATACAGCCCAGGAGACACATATCTGCAGGAACTAGAAAAAAATAAAATATCAAATTATAATTTTTATTCCAAAAATAATGAACTTTGATAAGCATCAAAAGATATGTTAATGCTAGGATAAGCTTTTTTTTCTCTCAAAATCTTATTTTCTGACTGGTATACCATTCATCAATCCTTTCTATGATCTATCCCATGGTGCCACTTTCTTTCCAAAAAAAACAATTTCAGCCAATGGCTACTTATGTTCCTTTCTTTTTACATACTTTATTTTGAATTCTATGGAAATTCAAAGTGTACACAATACTTGTAGATCTATAACATTTTGAAGCTCTTACCATTATCTGAAGGTTCATGGCCCCAATAAGATAGCTGCTGTAACTGTGGAGACCCCATCTTCTGCTGTGGTGGTGTATATCTGGGCGGTGGCTGACGATGAGGTACCTGCATGTTTAATCCTAAGATCTGACTCACCTATAATAAGAAAAACCCCACTTGTTATCCGATTAACTGAACTTAACACTCATCAAAAGGCCAATGTTCATATTCTGGATTCTTCGTTGATAAAAAATGAGGTCCAAATTTCAAAAGGGGTGTTAATAAATTTACAAATTTCAAGATCAAAAGCACATCACTTCATATTGCCAAATACAAGAGGGGATGCCATAAAAAAATCCCTAATGTCAGCAATTTTTTATTTCTTTTCTTTTTCATTCTTTAGTGCTTTCTTCTAAAATATACTAATGCTGCATGAATTCTGATCAAATTTAAAATACTAGTTTCAGATTGTGTTTCTTAGAACAACAAAATAAAACCCTGAAGAAAATGTGTTTTCATTTCTGTCCAATAATTCTATCAGGATATGGAGATACAAAAGTGGACCAAATTATTCTCCTTGAACTAACAAACCATATTTTTATACAAACAGCTATCCAATTGTAATTTTTTTAAAACAAATTCACTTTTTTTCTAAAAATTGATATTGCAAAAATAAAATTAAAAATTGAAGAAAATTTAAGACAAACAGAGGATCCCTGGATGTCACTTGCTGATAAAATATGTAAAACGAAACTGTTTGTGGCAAATATCTTGGTCGGGTTATGATGTTAACTGATATACTTTTGACAGAGGATCATTTACAGATCATTGCTGGCAAGTCAGATTCCAACTGGCTCAATTGTTTCAAAACATGAGAATTTACAACAAATTTAAATAGAACTCTGATGTGCAAAATGTAAAAAAATATTTCTATATTAGTAACAAAGCCCCCTAGTAAGTTGACCAATATTTAATATCATGAGTGAAAGTAAAGGAGGTGCCAAAATCTGGAAATTGGGTAAAAATGGGTAAAAAATATTTTCCAGATGAATACATCAGGATAAAATCTGTAAAAATCTGGAAATCTGCCTAATTCCGGAAAACTTTTAGGCATGTGATACGCTGAATTTCTACCAATTGAAACAAGTAATCCCCAACAGTATGCATATATGCAGGGTCCATAATCTGTAAACATCTAGGTACATGTTTAAGAGATTGGTATCTTGATATATTTTCCTCCAACAGCAACTGTATTAACTTTAAAACATTTACTTTATATAAAAAGGTTGAATATAACATTTTATACCTTATTGGACTGAGGAGGTGGTCGTACTTGTCGTATATCTGTATTATTTGTAATATTTCTTAATGTTCTCATATGAGACAATAATTCCTGTTGTGATATTGGAGGTGCTCCGGCCTGCTGGAACTGTAACTGTGGAGGGAAAGAGTACGGTGCCATGTGAGGCATCCTGGGTACGGGCATATTGCTAGTTCTACCACCAACTCCTACACCCTAAGTAATAAAAACAATGTGTGTTAAAAAATAACTGGTCACAAAATTCAAGTACAAGCAAAGCTCTTTTGGGAATACTTTTTAACAAGGCACTGAGATTTTTCAAGATTTTAAGGGTTTTTTGGCTAATTTAATATAGAGATGAAAATCATCTGCAAAAATTTTAACCAGTAAAATTCAATACCTTTTGCAAAAGTGTATTAAAATAATTGTAGTTCAGCCTTGTAACACATAATGTTCATGTAATGAAAAAGAGTATACATGTTTATCCTAACGTCAGTAGCAATAAGGATTGGGCAAATTTTAGAATTCTAACACAAAGCGAAAAGATGGACAGGTTAACCATCATTGAATCTTTTACAGAAGACGGACAAAATACTTCATTGACATTTTTACTGACTGATGTATAATTGTAATTGAATAAACTTAGCAATTCTTGTGAAACTTTGGACGTTATTCCTTTCAGATGTATCTTTTGTGACCAGTTAAATAAAAAAAACTTTTTTTAAGTGCAATTCTTATATGGGGTGCCTAAAACAGCAGTGAAATATTCTATGGTAAATTCTCCAACAAAGTATGACAAATCACAAATCAAATTTTTGTTCACATTAACATCATATTTTTGAGAATAATTTGTTAGCTGTAGTTTGAATTTTTCCCATATTAGAATCAAAATAATTTATGAAATGCATTGATTTTTTTTCCAATTTTACCATAGGCAAGCCTTATTGTCATGAATTCTATCATCAAAAATGATGTAGATAAAATTTTAGCACAAATAAGGCCAACATGTGGAAAATTTTAATATATCATGAAATTCCATAAATTATTTTTGAATTAAAACACAGCAAAACAACACTTGTATCTATAAACTAAATAAAAAAAAAATAAAATGATTTAAGGTATGTAAAATATGAAATTAAAATATTTATATGTTCATATCTCATTTTAGTAATTTGCTAGTTGATTTGATGTACAAATGTATACGTATTTAAAAATATCATTATACAGCATCTATTTGAAAGTTTATTGTTTTGACAATTGAGTTCCTGAAATCATTTATTCCAGAATTAATTATATGTTTATTTTTTCTCTAATAGTGGAAGAACAGAGATGATGAATTTGATTTTATTGTTGCATATTGTGTGAAGAGAAGTGTAGGTCTACCGTTAACAAGATCAAATCTACCACACTACAAATCTCATACATGTAAGATTTTTTAGTTTCTTTTTAAGTGTCTGAAAGTTTTAATAACAAGAAATGGAAATAACATATCATGTGTGTCAATCAGAATAAACTCTGGCATGCAATATTTTGTGACATTTATGATGACAGGTTTGCAGTTTTTACTTGTTTAAAATAAAAATTTTGCATGAATATTGTAAATATTTCCTCATATGAATATTAATTACACTTCAAAGCTAGTGTGATTTTATATTCTCCTTTGGACAATATTCATTGACATTCATGCAATAACTCTGTAATAACTGACTGCCTACAAAAAATATTCTAAAAATGTGTAAAATAATGTGTAAGTAAATCATTCAAGAACAGAGGAACAATATACAACTCACAGGTGTACCATCTCACGGTATTTTATAGTAGATTAATTAACAAAATCCTTTGGTGAAATTGTGCTGAAATAAGACTTACTTCTATCATGCCTTTTTGAATGTCTATGATGTTACAAGTCATGCTGTTCAATTTCAATGTTAAAAACAGAAAAGGAACTGAATTACATTAAAATGAATCAAAAATGATTTTTTGGAATTAAGATTTTTTTTTCTCCATGTCTTGACAACAACATTCATATAATTATCATTTAATTTATATGTGGAATTATTTACAATTATTTTCAATATGACCTTGCCCACTCCATAAAAAAGGCAGAAATGCTGTTTTAAAAGCCAAATTACTAATGAATATATAATTAAGAAACCGTATCGCACAAATCTGAATTGGAAGAAGAGGAATTGTGCTAAGTATGGAATATAATCATCTCGTAATAGTTCACTTTCTATTCAGCTTTGTGTTACTAGTTACTTTATTCAGAAAATTATTATGGCAGGTGGAGAAATTTGCAAATTTTGATCAAGAAAATATGCCAACTAATTTTGGCATTTTTAGATTTTGTCGGTAAACTGTACATAAATCAATAATTGCCTCAAACACTGTCAAATAAAACTGAGCTAAATTAGTTTTGGTGAATTTTCGAAATGAGTGAACTTTAGTGCTCTTAGGTAATAACAAGTTACATAGTGCTTAAAATTCCAAAAGTAAACCAAAATTTAATTTTAAAGCAAACTAGAGGCTCCCAGGAGCCTGTTTTGCTCACCCGGACTATATCTATCTTGAATGCCAGCCTGGAACATTGTTGTCTAGTTCCAACTGGTTTCAAACAAGAAGATCTTTCAGTGAACTTTTCCATTAGATCCTATGTTAAAACTAAGTTCCGCTCTGGCAGCCATCGGTCTTTCAGTGAAGATCTTTCAGTGAACTTTTCCATTAGATCCTATGTTAAACTAAGTTCCGCTCTGGCAGCCATCTTGGTTGGTGGACATGGTCTTTCAGTGAAGATCTTTCAGTGAACTTTTCCATTAGATCCTATGTTAAACTAAGTTCTGCTCTGGCAGCCATCTTGGATGGTGGACATGGTCATCAGATATAATTCTGAAAGAGGACAACCTAAGGACCATTGATGCCAACCTTTGTTCGAATTGGCCAAGTGGTTTCAGACAAGATCTTTAAGTAAATTTCCCATAGGGTCCTATGTTAAACTATGTTTGGCTCTGGCAGCCATCTTGGATGACAGGCGGGGTCATCAAATATTCATAAAGAGAACAACCTAAGGACCATTGCTGCCTAGTTTTGTTCCAATTGGCCCAGTGGTTTCAGACAAGAAGATCTTTAAGTATATTTCCCATAGGGTACTATGTTAAACTATGTTTGGCTCTGGCAGCCATCTTGGATGACAGGTGGGGTCATCAAATATAATTCAAAAAGAGGACCACCTAAGGACCATTGCTGCCTAGTTTTGTTCCAATTGGCCAAGTGGTTTCAGACAAGAATTTCTTAAGTAAATTTCCAATATAGGGTCCTATGTTAAACTATGTTCGGCTCTGGCAGCCATTTCGGATGAAAGGTGGGGTCATCGGATACAATTCTTAAAGAGGACCACCTAAGGACCATTGCTGCCAAGTTTTGCTCCAATTGGCCAATTAGTTCTAGACAAGATCTTTAAGTAAATTTCCCATAGGGTCCTATGTTAAACTCTGGTGGCCATCTTGGATGACGGGCATGGTCATCTGATATTATTCTGAAAGAGGACCACCTATGGACCTGCGCTGCCAAATTTTGTTCCAATTGGCCCAGTGATTTCAGAGAAAAAGATCTTCAAAGGAAACTTTACAATGACGATGACGGACAATGGATGCCAAGTGATGACAATAACTCACATGGCCCTTTGGGCCAGGTGAGCTAAAAATGTTAACCTCATCTGCATTATGAATGGCAGACTTCGCAGTACTGATTGACAAATTTTATAATTCTTAACACAATTCAAACTTTAGGTCCATTTTCTTTTGGAAAATAAGCTATTTAAACTACGATTTCCTTCATCATGTAATACAAAAGGAGGAATAGTGATAAGGTTGATTCATTCAATGTTCAAGATTATTGTACATTTTATATTATACCGATCGAACACTTTTATCAAAAACCTTTCTCTTTACTTTGAGACATGTATTTAGACTCAATTTAAACATACAGTAGAACTTCGATGGCTCGAACTCAAAGGGACCATCGAAATCTGTTCGAGTTATCGGTAGTTCCAGTTTCAGAAATTTGTTCAAGTACCAAGAATTGCCAGAACCATCAGTATACGAGTTTGGTATAACCATGAAATATTTCTTAATTAAAATTTAACAGTTTGATCACTAGTCAACAGTTATCATGGCATCTTTATTACATTGAACAGTTAATATTAACCTGTCAGTTTCATCTATTTGTATTAAATTTGTGATTGTTAGATGCATGCATGTAAGTTTCAGGCAACAAGATTGTCCATTTAATTTTTGAGTTCGAGTTTTCAATGGTAAAATACACTATTTTGTAATTGTTGGGACCAACCTTTTTGTTTGACTTTTCGAGAAATCAGTGTTCGAGACACTGGGGCTTTTTCAACATGAAAATAAAGGGAAAATTTCAAAACGGTTCGAGCCATCAGTGGTGTTCAAGCGATCAGAGTTTGAGCTACAGAAGTTCGACTGTATATTCTATGCAAAAATTAATTTTAAAAAAACAACACCCCACCAAACAAAAATGTAAATAAATCTCTCTAATCGGTTGATTCATTCAATGTTCAACATTATTGTACATTTTATATTATGCAGATCTACCACTTTTACTTTGAGATAAAATACATGTATTTTGACTCAACTTAAACATAAAATCTATGCAAAACGATTTTAAAAAAAATAACACCTCACCAAACAAATAATCAAAATGTTACACAACAAAAAAACAAAAGCCACCTCTCTGCAATCTGTGATAAACACTGTCCATTAAATTAAATCATATTCCTGACTGATGGAGACCTAACCTAGAATCTACAACTAAAAACTTCACAGGAGGTCAGGGACATTATTTGGGTAGGATTCATGCTAGAGAAAATGCTACAACAATCGCAACAGTCACATGCATGTCGTGCATTAAGCTGCGAGCAGGCAAACCTGTATACGATTGTTGACCATACGAGCAAGTGCTTCTCTTGCAGTGCCACTGGGAGTGTCGGGGCGTGCTGTACTACTGGGTGTGTCGGGGCGAGATATTCCTTTATCCTCATTGGACAGTCTTCTCTCAAGAACAGCTGCTACCAGCTGTTGAGAAATCACCTGTTTAGACATGGTCCTGCCGACTGCATCCTGATGTCCAGGAGAACGTCTTGGAGATTTGTCAGGTCGAACCCTTGGTTTATGTGTCTTCTCTTGAAATTCTGGCAAATTTGGTCGTGGTAAACCAAAGTTTGGTCTTTCTAATACTGGAGGTGTTGGTTCAGTTGTATTCATTCGCTGAAATTGGGGTGGGGGTGTTGGAACCTTTTCTTCTAGAGGTGGTGTAGGGGGTGTTGGAGGCTCTGGTTCTGGATAAACAATAAGTTTGGGATGGTAGATCGCCTCACTAAGTTTTGATCCTTTCTCTATGGAATCTGTGACCCAGTCGGGTGTGATGATTTGAATCTTGTCTTCATGCTTCAATGCTGCTTCATATTTAGCCTGTAAAAGTTACAGTGAGCCTTAATTACCTTATAGTACTATACATTAATTGTGTAGACATCAATTAACAAAATGCAGAACATGCACATAATTTTTTTTTTGTATCAAAAGAGACAATTATTATGAATAAACATGTATAACATAGAAACTTCTATTAACACGATTCACAAACATCATTCAGAAGAATCACCATCATTTGAAACACGTAATTTGACCAATAAAACAGTCATGTTGTATAGTCACAAAGGATTTAAAGTCTGAAAAGAATTGGAATTACTGTGAATCGAGTTAAAAATAATTTACAATTCCTATTCAGTTGATTCGCTCCATTTTGATTGTCCTACTGTATCAGACAGTGCAGGCAAATTTATTGTGAGATATATTATAAAACAAGCATTCTGAGAGTACTGCCTAGCAATACAATGTCCCCTACCATCTTGAGCTGTGAGAAATCACACGAAATGCTCCCTGATTATGTCAATTGGACGGAGATGTTCATAAAAATCCTGAAACTTTGTTTGCAAGGGTACACACTAATTACCGGATCAGTGTGAAAGTTTAACTTGATCTGTTGTTCATCATTATAAGCTCACATAACAAAAATAAGATCACTTAGTAGAAGGGTTTGCGAACAAAGGCAAGAAAATGTTATTTTGGCAATAATTTCTATTTCCAAAGGCAATAACTCTCCAAATAATTATTCGAACAGCAGAAAACTCAAACTTGATCTTTAACTCTTTATTATAAGTTTATGTACCAAAAACAAGATCAGTTGGTTAAAGGGTTTGCAAAAAAGTGCAGAAAACTATTTTTTGGCAATAATTTCTATTTCCAAGGGCAATAACTCTCACTATAATTTTCGATCAGCTTGAAACTCAAACCTTGATCTGTAGCTCATTGTTATAAGCTCAAATAGAAACTAGAGGCTCAGAGCGCTGAGCCTGTATCACTCACCTGGCAGAAACAAGAATTGCCTATGCCGGCCATGTTTGTCGCATGATCTGGAAAATGAGAAAACTTTGTAAAAAACCTCTTACAGATGCGTCTTGTCAAGTATTGTTTCATTTGGCCAAGCGGTTTCAGAGAAGAAGATTTCTTTACATCAGCCTATCAGAAACAAGAATTTCCCATGGCAGCCATGCTTGTCATCCAATCAGGATGAAAATAATTTATTTTATAAAATACTTTCAATAGATGCTTCCTGTCAAGTTTGGCTGACAGTTTTGGCCAAGTAGTTCTACAATTTTTTTTTTTTTAAATCAACCAGAGAATCAAGAATTGCCCATGGTGGCCATGTTTGCTGCCCGATCAGGACGAAATGAGTAAACTTTCCCATAGATTTTTCCTGTCAAGTTTCATTCCATTTGGCCAAGCGACTTCAGAGGAGAAGATTGTTTTATATCAGCAAATCAAAAAAAAAGAACTGCCCATGGCGTCCATATTTGTCCAATCAAGAGTGAGGAAATTTTATAAAGGACCTCCCATATATTTTTTATATCAGCCAAACAGATGCCCATGGTGGCCATATTTGTAGTCAAAATGAGGAGACTTTGTACATATCTACCCATAGATGTTTCCTGTCAACATGGTCAAGTTTTGTTCCATTTGGCATAGCAGTTTCAGGAGATTTTTGAAAACTCGGCCAATCAAAATCAACAATTGCCCATGGCGGCCAGGTGTGTTGTCCGATCGGGACGAAATGAGCAAAATTTATTAAGGACCTTACATAGATGCTTCCCAGGGCTTTTTCTACCCTTTTTCAAATAAGGCCCCTGCCCCTGAGATTGGGAATTTTTTTATCAATTGGGAAAAAAGTAAGAAATAAAATCATGTTTAAACTCATTGTTTTATTGTCATTCACAAAGGTAGTTTTCTGCTTTTTCTAGTTTTAAAGTCTTCCACAATTTCATTCAGTTGCTGGTCATTCAGACTTGGCTCTCCATCCTTAGAGCATCCAAGGAGTTTTGTTTCAGAGAACTGCGTAATGGGGGTCATTCATCAAACTAAACTCTCTCTACAGGGGCAGTTCATGCTGGGATCATAAAGCATATCCCATATTTTACTTCCGATATCTTTGTCTTGATTTTAGGCCTACAACCGATGGGAGAGTATTTAGTTTAGTTTCGAAACTAGAGGTACTGTTGTCACAGGAGTCCAGCATGCTGGACTGTTTTAGCACGCTAAAACTGATGTCTCCCCTTCCATACCCATAGTTTTTTTAACATTTTTTAGGGATCATCAAGGTGGCAAATTAAGAGCCATGGTACATAATACATGTAGTTACCTACAGATATGTGCTTCAACAAGGAATGAATAAGGTAATATATAGTTTTGGGGAAGGGATCTGAACCATTTGGTTTAGGGGTGGGGATTCCAACCATTTTTAAGATAAAATAAGGTTTCTGATTTTGAGGGGGGTGGGGATGACCCCCAGGACTAAGATGTATATTGCATTCAACTCGTCTTGTAACCATGAGTAGTACAATATATGGTTTAGGGGTGGGGATTCCAACCATTTTTAAGATAAAATAAGGTTTCTGATTTTGTGGGGGTGGGGATGACCCCCAAGGCTAAGATGTATATTGCATACAACTGGTCTTGTAACCATGAGTAGTACAATATATGGTTTAGGGGTGGGGATTCCAACCATTTTTAAGATAAAATAAGGTTTCTGATTTTGAGGGGGTGGGGATGACCCCCAGGGCTAAGATGCATATTGCATTCAACTCGTCTTGTAACCATGAGTAGTACAATATATGGTTTAGGGGTGGGGATTTCAACCATTTTTAAGATAAATTAAGGTTTCTGGTCTTGAGGGGTAGGGGATGACCCCCGGGGCTCAGATGTATACTGCATTCATCTTGTCTTGTTATCATGAATAATAAAATATATGGTTTAAGGGTGTGGATTTCAACCCTTTCCAAGATAATGTAGGCTAGGGGATGGGGACTGACCCCCAGGGACCCAAATGTGGTACTCTGCACTCCGCCTTGACCTGATGCATATACCTTCCAAATATCATGAGGCTAGCTCAAGAAACAAAAAAGTTATGTTCCGGACAAAAAATTTGATTAGAAGAGGAAGAAGAACACTATTGGGTTGGGATCTCAATGGTTTTCAGAATATTTAGTATTTTATCATTTGAGGGGGTGGGGCATGATCCCCCTCAGACCCCCCTATGGTACCAAATGATTTGTCTTATCATAAGGAGTAATAATATATATGGTTATAGGGTGGGGATCACAATGGTTTTCAAAATATTAAGTATTTTATCATTTAAGGGGGTGGGGCATGACCCCCCCCCCCTCAGACCCCCTATGGTACCAAATGATTCGTCTTATCATAAGGAGTAATAATATATATGGTTATAGGGTGGGGATCTCAATGGTTTTCAGAATAATAAGTATTTTGTCATTTAAGGGGGTGGGGCATGACCCCCCCACCTCAGACCCCCTATAGTACCAAATGATTCGTCTTATCATAAGGAGTAATAATATATATGGTTATAGGGTGGGGATCTCAATGGTTTTCAGAATAATAAGTATTTTGTCATTTGAGGGGGTGGGGCATGACCCCCCCTCAGACCCCCTATGGTACCAAATGATTCGTCTTATCATAAAGAGTAATAATATATATGGTTATTGGTTGGGGATCTCAATGGTTTTCAGAATATTTAGTATTTTATCATTTGAAGGGGTGGGGCATGACCCCCCTCAGACCCCCCTATGGTACCAAATGATTCGTCTTATCATAAGGAATAATAATATATATGGTTATAGGGTGGGGATCTCAATGGTTTTCAGAATATTTAGTATTTTATCATTTGAGGGGGTGGGGCATGACCCCCCTCAGACCCCCCTATGGTACCAAATGATTCGTCTTATCATAAGGAGTAATAATATATATGGTTATAGGGTGGGGATCTCAATGGTTTTCAGAATATTTAGTATTTTATCGTTTGAGGGGGTGGGGCATGACCCCCCTCAGACCCCCCTATGGTACCAAATGATTTGTCTTATCATAAGGAGTAATAATATATATGGTTATAGGGTGGGGATCACAATGGTTTTCAAAATATTAAGTATTTTGTTATTTTAGCCTACATTTTACAGGCTAGGGGGTGGGGACTGACCCCCAGGGACCCAAATGTGGTACTCTGCACTCCGCCATGACCTGATGCATATACCTTCCAAATATCATGAGGCTAGCTCAAAAAACAAAAAAGTTATGTTCCGGACAAAAAATTTGATTAGAAGAGGAAGAATAACTAGAATTGCAATTGCGAGCAATAGCAGATGTCGCCCCTGGCAGCCATCTTGAAAATGGCGGCCATTTCGAAAAAAAAAGTATTGATTGCCCACCTTCACATAGTGATCTTACTTTCTGCCAAGTTTCATTCAATTCTATCCATGTTAAGTTTTTCGCCATTTTAACATCATTTTTCAAAATGGCCGCCAAACGTCTCCAACCGATCGCCATTTTTTTTCATCAGTTTGTTCTTCTAATTGTACTTTACAAACATACGAAGTTTAATGAAATTCTATGGTACAGTTTTTGAGATATAAACGTGTTAAATTACCGATCTATGAATGGCGGCCATCTTGAAAATGGCGGCCATTTTGGAAAAAAAAGTACTGATTGCACACCTTCACATAGTGATCTTACTTTCTGCCAAGTTTCATTCAATTCTATCCATGTTAAGTTTTTCGCCATTTTAACATCATTTTTCAAAATGGCCGCCAAACGTCTCCAACCGATCGCCATTTTTTTTCATGAGTTTGTTCTTCTAATTGTACTTTACAAACATACGAAGTTTAATGAAATTCTATGGTACAGTTTTTGAGATATAAACGTTTTAAATTTTCGGAGGGTACCGATCTTTGAATGGCGGCCATCTTGAAAATGGCGGCCATTTCGAAAAAAAAAGTATTGATTGCACACCTTCACATAGTGATCTTACTTTCTGCCAAGTTTCATTCAATTCTATCCAGGCATCTCCGAGAACTAAGCCGGACAAAAATCATTGGAAAGAAAGAAAGAAAGAAAGAAAGAAAGAAAGAAAGAAAGAATAATAATAATAACAAAGAAACGGAAGAATAACAATATGTCGTCCCGTGACTACGTTCGGGGCGACATAATTAAAATTTACGTTTCGCGAAACGTGAGATGTCCCCTCCCGTGCCCATTTTATGCCTGTTCTCTTCAACAAGTTGAAGAGTCGCCATCACCGATATACACTGTATACCAAGTTTCGTTAAAATCAGACTTTATATTTTTTGCCATTTTCAGCAGCCATCTTAAAAATGGAGGCCATTACGGAAATTCCGAAAATGCGCCGTGAGTCGCCATCACCCATATACCCTGTATACCAAGTTTCGTTGAAATCAGACAATGTTTACATTTTTCACCATTTGGCGGCCATCTTGAAAATGGCGGCCATTACAAAAATTCCGACAATGCGCCGTCAGTCGCCATCACCCTTATACCCTGTATACCAAGTTTCATTGAAATCGGACAATGTTTACATTTTTCACCATTTTCGGGGGCCATCTTGAAAATGGCGGCCATCACAAAAATTCCGACAATGCGCCGTCAGTCCCCATCACCTATATACCCTGTATACCAAGATTCGTTGAAATCGGACAATGTTTACATTTTTCGCCATTTTCGGCCGCCATCTTGAAAATGGCGGCCATTACAAAACTTCCGACAATGCGCCGTCAGTTGCCATCACCCTTATACCCTGTATACCAAGTTTCATTGAAATTGGACAATGTTTACATTTTTCGCGATTTTCGGCGGCCATCTTGAAAATGGCGGCCATTACAGAAATTCCGACAATGCGCCATCAGTCGCCATCACCGTTATACCCTGTATACCAAGTTTCGTTGAAATTGGACAATGTTTACATTTTTCGCCATTTTTGGCGGCCATCTTGGAAATGGCGGCCATTTTGAAATTATAAACCGCAAAAAACACTGTAGGACCTTGGGACCTATCACCCCTCCAAGTTTCATATTGATCGGTCCATCCATTTCCGAGGAGATAGCCGGACAAGTTCGTGCATCAGGTTGACGGAAGAAAAAGAAAAAAGTATAATAATTAAAATTTACGTTTCGCGAAACGTGAGATGTCCCCTCCCGTGCCCATTTTATGCCTGTTCTCTTCAACAAGTTGAAGAGTCGCCATCACCGATATACACTGTATACCAAGTTTCGTTAAAATCAGACTTTATATTTTTTGCCATTTTCAGCAGCCATCTTAAAAATGGAGGCCATTACGGAAATTCCGAAAATGCGCCGTGAGTCGCCATCACCCATATACCCTGTATACCAAGTTTCGTTGAAATCAGACAATGTTTACATTTTTCACCATTTGGCGGCCATCTTGAAAATGGCGGCCATTACAAAAATTCCGACAATGCGCCGTCAGTCGCCATCACCCTTATACCCTGTATACCAAGTTTCATTGAAATCGGACAATGTTTACATTTTTCACCATTTTCGGGGGCCATCTTGAAAATGGCGGCCATTACAAAAATTCCGACAATGCGCCGTCAGTCCCCATCACCTATATACCCTGTATACCAAGATTCGTTGAAATCGGACAATGTTTACATTTTTCGCCATTTTCGGCCGCCATCTTGAAAATGGCGGCCATTACAAAACTTCCGACCATGCGCCGTCAGTTGCCATCACCCTTATACCCTGTATACCAAGTTTCATTGAAATTGGACAATGTTTACATTTTTCGCGATTTTCGGCGGCCATCTTGAAAATGGCGGCCATTACAGAAATTCCGACAATGCGCCATCAGTCGCCATCACCGTTATACCCTGTATACCAAGTTTCGTTGAAGAACGGAAGAATAACAATATGTCGTCCCGTGACTACGTTCGGGGCGACATAATAACTAGAATTGCAATTGCGAGCAATAGCAGATGTCGCCCCTGGCAGCCATCTTGAAAATGGTGGCCATTTAAAAAAAAAAGTATTGATTGCACACCTTCACATAGTGATCTAACTTTCTGCCAAGTTTCATTCAATTCTATCACGGCATCTCCGAGAACTAAGCCGGACAAAAATCATTGGAAAGAAAGAATAATAACTAGAATTGCAATTGCGAGCAATAGCAGATGTCGCCCCTGGCAGCCATCTTGAAAATGGCGGCCATTTCGAAAAAAAAGTATTGATTGCACACCTTCACATAGTGATCTAACTTTCTGCCAAGTTTCATTCAATTCTATCACGGCATCTCCGAGAACTAAGCCGGACAAAAATCATTGGAAAGAAAGAATAACTAGAATTGCAATTGCGAGCAATAGCAGATGTCGCCCCTGGCAGCCATCTTGAAAATGGGGGACATTTCGAAAAAAAAAGTATTGATTGCACATCTTCACATAGTGATCTTACTTTCTGCCAAGTTTCATTGAATTCTATCCAGGCATCTCCGAGAACTAAGCCGGACAAAAATCATTGGAAAGAAAGAATAATAATAATAACTAGAATTGCAATTGCGAGCAATAGCAGATGTCGCCCCTGGCAGCCATCTTGAAAATGGCGGCCATTTCGAAAAAAAAAGTATTGATTGCACACCTTCACATAGTGATCTTACTTTCTGCCAAGTTTCATTCAATTCTATCCAGGCATCTCCGAGAACTAAGCCGGACAAAAATCATTGGAAAGAAAGAATAATAATAATAACTAGAATTGCAATTGCGAGCAATAGCAGATGTCGCCCCTGGCAGCCATCTTGAAAATGGCGGCCATTTCGAAAAAAAAAGTATTGATTGCACACCTTCACATAGTGATCTTACTTTCTGCCAAGTTTCATTCAATTCTATCCATGTTAAGTTTTTCGCCATTTTAACATCATTTTTCAAAATGGCCGTCAAACGTCTCCAACCGATCGCCATTTTTTTTCATCAGTTTGTTCTTCTAATTGTACTTTACAAACCTACGAAGTTTAATGAAATTCTATGGTACAGTTTTTGAGATATAAACGTTTTAAATTTTCGGAGGGTACCGATCTTTGAATGGCGGCCATCTTGAAAATGGCGGCCATTTCGAAAAAAAAAGTATTGATTGCACATCTTCACATAGTGATCTTACTTTCTGCCAAGTTTCATTCAATTCTATCCAGGCATCTCCGAGAACTAAGCCGGACAAAAATCATTGGAAAGAAAGAAAGAAAGAAAGAAAGAAAGAATAATAATAACAAAGAAACGGAAGAATAACAATATGTCGTCCCCTGACTACGTTCGGGGCGACATAATAATAACAAAGAAACGGAAGAATAACAATATGTCGTCCCGTGACTACGTTCGGGGCGACATAATAATAACTAGGTATGATTGTGATCGCAAGCGAGTCACAAGATGTCTCCCAAACCCCCATTGCCACTATCTAGAGCTTATCAGTAACCCCCTAAATTCCCTTTTGCTCTATTCACCTACAAAATTTCAGAATCCTACCCACCTAGGTTACAGAGATATCGCAATGTCCTATATAATGACCTTTTCCTGTTTCCATGGAAACAGCGGCCATTTTGATTTTTTTTAAGCCCTTTGCAATCGCCATCATTTAAAACCCCTAAATATCAATTTTCATTGAAATCGAAGCACTTCGAAAGAATTTCGAATTTTGGGCCCGAAAAATCACATTTTCGTAAATAACGCGAAAACCGTAAATATCGCTTCAAATTTTTTTTTCGTATAATTAAAGAGCACCTTTTGCTCTATTCACCTACAAAATTTCAGAATCCTACCCACCTAGGTTACTGACATAAAGCAATGTCTCCTATATAATGACCTTTTTCTGTTTCCACGGAAACGGCGGCCATTTTGAAAATTTTAAAAGTCGTTTGCAAAACTTCAGGTCACCCTTAACATATTCCCAAAGTTTCATATCGATTGGACATTGCATCTTTGAGAAACGTCGCGGACAACATTGAACGGAAAGAAAAAGGAAAGAAGAAGAAGAAGAAGAAGAAGAAGAAGAAGAAGAAGAATAATAACTAGAATTGCAATTGCGAGCAATAGCAGATGTCGCCCCTGGCAGCCATCTAGAAAATGGCGGCCATTTCGAAAAAAAAGTATTGATTGCACACCTTCACATAGTGATCTTACTTTCTGCCAAGTTTCATTCAATTCTATCCATGTTAAGTTTTTCGCCATTTTAACATCATTTTTCAAAATGGCCGTCAAACGTCTCCAACCGATCGCCATTTTTTTTCATCAGTTTGTTCTTCTAATTGTACTTTACAAACCTACGAAGTTTAATGAAATTCTATGGTACAGTTTTTGAGATATAAACGTTTTAAATTTTCGGAGGGTACCGATCTTTGAATGGCGGCCATCTTGAAAATGGCGGCCATTTCGAAAAAAAAAGTATTGATTGCACATCTTCACATAGTGATCTTACTTTCTGCCAAGTTTCATTCAATTCTATCCAGGCATCTCCGAGAACTAAGCCGGACAAAAATCATTGGAAAGAAAGAAAGAAAGAAAGAAAGAAAGAATAATAATAACAAAGAAACGGAAGAATAACAATATGTCGTCCCGTGACTACGTTCGGGGCGACATAATAAGAAACCGGACAAAAACAATATGTCTCCCAAAACTTTGTTTGGGAGACATAATAACAAAGAAACGGAAGAATAACAATATGTCGTCCCGTGACTACGTTCGGGGCGACATAATAACTAGAATTGCAATTGCGAGCAATAGCAGATGTCGCCCCTGGCAGCCATCTTGAAAATGGGGGACATTTCGAAAAAAAAAGTATTGATTGCACATCTTCACATAGTGATCTTACTTT
Source organism: Mytilisepta virgata (assembly GCA_028015205.1). Classification (NCBI taxonomy): domain Eukaryota; kingdom Metazoa; phylum Mollusca; class Bivalvia; order Mytilida; family Mytilidae; genus Mytilisepta; species Mytilisepta virgata. The sequence goes on from CM051515.1 coordinate 27,012,235, forward strand.
CTGCCAAGTTTCATTGAATTCTATCCAGGCATCTCCGAGAACTAAGCCGGACAAAAATCATTGGAAAGAAAGAATAATAATAACTAGAATTGCAATTGCGAGCAATAGCAGATGTCGCCCCTGGCAGCCATCTTGAAAATGGCGGCCATTTCGAAAAAAAAGTATTGATTGCACACCTTCACATAGTGATCTTACTTTCTGCCAAGTTTCATTCAATTCTATCCATGTTAAGTTTTTCGCCATTTTAACATCATTTTTCAAAATGGCCGCCAAACGTCTCCAACCGATCGCCATTTTTTTTCATCAGTTTGTTCTTCTAATTGTACTTTACAAACCTACGAAGTTTAATGAAATTCTATGGTACAGTTTTTGAGATATAAACGTTTTAAATTTTCGGAGGGTACCGATCTTTGAATGGCGGCCATCTTGAAAATGGCGGCCATTTCGAAAAAAAAAGTATTGATTGCACATCTTCACATAGTGATCTTACTTTGTGCCAAGTTTCATTCAATTCTATCCAGGCATCTCCGAGAACTAAGCCGGACAAAAATCATTGGAAAGAAAGAAAGAAAGAAAGAAAGAAAGAATAATAATAACAAAGAAACGGAAGAATAACAATATGTCGTCCCGTGACTACGTTCGGGGCGACATAATAACTAGAATTGCAATTGCGAGCAATAGCAGATGTCGCCCCTGGCAGCCATCTAGAAAATGGCGGCCATTTCGAAAAAAAAGTATTGATTGCTCACCTTCACATAGTGATCTTACTTTCTGCCAAGTTTCATTCAATTCTATCCATGTTAAGTTTTTTTGCCATTTTAACATCATTTTTCAAAATGGCCGTCAAACGTCTCCAACCGATCGCCATTTTTTTTCATCAGTTTGTTCTTCTAATTGTACTTTACAAACCTACGAAGTTTAATGAAATTCTATGGTACAGTTTTTGAGATATAAACGTTTTAAATTTTCGGAGGGTACCGATCTTTGAATGGCGGCCATCTTGAAAATGGCGGCCATTTCGAAAAAAAAAGTATTGATTGCACATCTTCACATAGTGATCTTACTTTCTGCCAAGTTTCATTCAATTCTATCCAGGCATCTCCGAGAACTAAGCCGGACAAAAATCATTGGAAAGAAAGAAAGAAAGAAAGAAAGAAAGAATAATAATAACAAAGAAACGGAAGAATAACAATATGTCGTCCCGTGACTACGTTCGGGGCGACATAACTAGAATTGCAATTGCGAGCAATAGCAGATGTCGCCCCTGGCAGCCATCTTGAAAATGGCGGCCATTTCGAAAAAAAAAGTATTGATTGCACACCTTCACATAGTGATCTTACTTTCTGCCAAGTTTCATTCAATTCTATCCAGGCATCTCCGAGAACTAAGCCGGACAAAAATCATTGGAAAGAAAGAATAATAACTAGAATTGCAATTGCGAGCAATAGCAGATGTCGCCCCTGGCAGCCATCTTGAAAATGGCGGCCATTTCGAAAAAAAAGTATTGATTGCACACCTTCACATAGTGATCTTACTTTCTGCCAAGTTTCATTCAATTCTATCCATGTTAAGTTTTTCGCCATGTTAACATCATTTTTCAAAATGGCCGCCAAACGTCTCCAACCGATCGCCATTTTTTTTCATCAGTTTGTTCTTCTAATTGTACTTTACAAACCTACGAAGTTTAATGAAATTCTATGGTACAGTTTTTGAGATATAAACGTTTTAAATTTTCGGAGGGTACCGATCTTTGAATGGCGGCCATCTTGAAAATGGCGGCCATTTCGAAAAAAAAAGTATTGATTGCACATCTTCACATAGTGATCTTACTTTCTGCCAAGTTTCATTCAATTCTATCCAGGCATCTCCGAGAACTAAGCCGGACAAAAATCATTGGAAAGAAAGAAAGAAAGAAAGAAAGAAAGAATAATAATAATAATAATAATAATAATAACAAAGAAACGGAAGAATAACAATATGTCGTCCCGTGACTACGTTCGGGGCGACATAATAACTAGAATTGCAATTGCGAGCAATAGCAGATGTCGCCCCTGGCAGCCATCTTGAAAATGGCGGCCATTTTGAAAAAAAAAGTATTGATTGCACACCTTCACATAGTGATCTTACTTTCTGCCAAGTTTCATTCAATTCTATCCATGTTAAGTTTTTCGCCATTTTAACATCATTTTTCAAAATGGCCGCCAAACGTCTCCAACCGATCGCCATTTTTTTTCATCAGTTTGTTCTTCTAATTGTACTTTACAAACCTACGAAGTTTAATGAAATTCTATGGTACAGTTTTTGAGATATAAACGTTTTAAATTTTCGGAGGGTACCGATCTTTGAATGGCGGCCATCTTGAAAATGGCGGCCATTTCGAAAAAAAAAGTATTGATTGCACATCTTCACATAGTGATCTTACTTTCTGCCAAGTTTCATTCAATTCTATCCAGGCATCTCCGAGAACTAAGCCGGACAAAAATCATTGGAAAGAAAGAAAGAAAGAAAGAATAATAATAATAACTAGAATTGCAATTGCGAGCAATAGCAGATGTCGCCCCTGGCAGCCATCTTGAAAATGGCGGCCATTTCGAAAAAAAAAGTATTGATTGCCTACCTTCACATAGTGATCTTACTTTCTGCCAAGTTTCATTCAATTCTATCCATGTTAAGTTTTTCGCCATTTTAACATCATTTTTCAAAATGGCCGCCAAACGTCTCCAACCGATCGCCATTTTTTTTCATCAGTTTGTTCTTCTAATTGTACTTTACAAACATACGAAGTTTAATGAAATTCTATGGTACAGTTTTTGAGATATAAACGTGTTAAATTACCGATCTATGAATGGCGGCCATCTTGAAAATGGCGGCCATTTTGGAAAAAAAAGTACTGATTGCACACCTTCACATAGTGATCTTACTTTCTGCCAAGTTTCATTCAATTCTATCCATGTTAAGTTTTTCGCCATTTTAACATCATTTTTCAAAATGGCCGCCAAACGTCTCCAACCGATCGCCATTTTTTTTCATGAGTTTGTTCTTCTAATTGTACTTTACAAACATACGAAGTTTAATGAAATTCTATGGTACAGTTTTTGAGATATAAACGTTTTAAATTTTCGGAGGGTACCGATCTTTGAATGGCGGCCATCTTGAAAATGGCGGCCATTTCGAAAAAAAAAGTATTGATTGCACACCTTCACATAGTGATCTTACTTTCTGCCAAGTTTCATTCAATTCTATCCAGGCATCTCCGAGAACTAAGCCGGACAAAAATCATTGGAAAGAAAGAAAGAAAGAAAGAAAGAAAGAAAGAAAGAAAGAATAATAATAATAACAAAGAAACGGAAGAATAACAATATGTCGTCCCGTGACTACGTTCGGGGCGACATAATAACTAGGTATGATTGTGATCGCAAGCGAGTCACAAGATGTCTCCCAAACCCCCATTGCCACTATCTAGAGCTTATCAGTAACCCCCTAAATTCCCTTTTGCTCTATTCACCTACAAAATTTCAGAATCCTACCCACCTAGGTTACAGAGATATCGCAATGTCCTATATAATGACCTTTTCCTGTTTCCATGGAAACAGCGGCCATTTTGATTTTTTTTAAGCCCTTTGCAATCGCCATCATTTAAAACCCCTAAATATCAATTTTCATTGAAATCGAAGCACTTCGAAAGAATTTCGAATTTTGGGCCCGAAAAATCACATTTTCGTAAATAACGCGAAAACCGTAAATATCGCTTCAAATTTTTTTTTCGTATAATTAAAGAGCACCTTTTGCTCTATTCACCTACAAAATTTCAGAATCCTACCCACCTAGGTTACTGACATAAAGCAATGTCTCCTATATAATGACCTTTTTCTGTTTCCACGGAAACGGCGGCCATTTTGAAAATTTTAAAAGTCATTTGCAAAACTTCAGGTCACCCTTAACATATTCCCAAAGTTTCATATTGATTGGACATTGCATCTTTGAGAAACGTCGCGGACAACATTGAACGGAAAGAAAAAGGAAAGAAGAAGAAGAAGAAGAAGAAGAAGAAGAAGAAGAAGAATAATAATAAGAAACCGGACAAAAACAATATGTCTCCCAAAACTTTGTTTGGGAGACATAATAATAACAAAGAAACGGAAGAATAACAATATGTCGTCCCGTGACTACGTTCGGGGCGACATAACTAGAATTGCAATTGCGAGCAATAGCAGATGTCGCCCCTGGCAGCCATCTAGAAAATGGCAGCCATTTCGAAAAAAAAGTATTGATTGCACACCTTCACATAGTGATCTTACTTTCTGCCAAGTTTCATTCAATTCTATCCATGTTAAGTTTTTCGCCATTTTAACATCATTTTTCAAAATGGCCGCCAAACGTCTCCAACCGATCGCCATTTTTTTTCATCAGTTTGTTCTTCTAATTGTACTTTACAAACCTACGAAGTTTAATGAAATTCTATGGTACAGTTTTTGAGATATAAACGTGTTAAATTACCGATCTATGAATGGCGGCCATCTTGAAAATGGCGGCCATTTTGAAAAAAAAAGTTTTGATTGCACACCTTCACATAGTGATCTAACTTTCTGCCAAGTTTCATTCAATTCTATCAAGGCATCTCCGAGAACTAAGCCGGACAAAAATCATTGGAAAGAAAGAATAATAACAAAGAAACGGAAGAATAACAATATGTCGTCCCGTGACTACGTTCGGGGCGACATAATAATAAATATATCGTCCCGATACTACGTTCGGGGCGACATAATAACAAAGAAACGGAAGAATAACAATATGTCGTCCCGTGACTACGTTCGGGGCGACATAATAACAAAGAAACGGAAGAATAACAATATGTCGTCCCGTGACTACGTTCGGGGCGACATAATAATAATAATTAAAATTTACGTTTCGCGAAACGTGAGATGTCCCCTCCCGTGCCCATTTTATGCCTGTTCTCTTCAACAAGTTGAAGAGTCGCCATCACCGATATACACTGTATACCAAGTTTCGTTAAAATCAGACTTTATATTTTTTGCCATTTTCAGCAGCCATCTTAAAAATGGAGGCCATTACGGAAATTCCGAAAATGCGCCGTGAGTCGCCATCACCCATATACCCTGTATACCAAGTTTCGTTGAAATCAGACAATGTTTACATTTTTCACCATTTGGCGGCCATCTTGAAAATGGCGGCCATTACAAAAATTCCGACAATGCGCCGTCAGTCGCCATCACCCTTATACCCTGTATACCAAGTTTCATTGAAATCGGACAATGTTTACATTTTTCACCATTTTCGGGGGCCATCTTGAAAATGGCGGCCATTACAAAAATTCCGACAATGCGCCGTCAGTCCCCATCACCTATATACCCTGTATACCAAGATTCGTTGAAATCGGACAATGTTTACATTTTTCGCCATTTTCGGCCGCCATCTTGAAAATGGCGGCCATTACAAAACTTCCGACAATGCGCCGTCAGTTGCCATCACCCTTATACCCTGTATACCAAGTTTCATTGAAATTGGACAATGTTTACATTTTTCGCGATTTTCGGCGGCCATCTTGAAAATGGCGGCCATTACAGAAATTCCGACAATGCGCCATCAGTCGCCATCACCGTTATACCCTGTATACCAAGTTTCGTTGAAATTGGACAATGTTTACATTTTTCGCCATTTTTGGCGGCCATCTTGGAAATGGCGGCCATTTTGAAATTATAAACCGCAAAAAACACTGTAGGACCTTGGGACCTATCACCCCTCCAAGTTTCATATTGATCGGTCCATCCATTTCAGAGGAGATAGCCGGACAAGTTCGTGCATCAGGTTGACGGAAGAAAAAGAAAAAAGTATAATAATAAGAAAAATAAGAAACGGAGTAAAAACAATATGTCCCCGACGACACTTCGTGGTCGGGGACATAATAATCACTAAAACAATATGTCTCCCTTCGAGAAGGGGAGACATAATAATTATCGTAAATCGGCTGTCGTAAAAGGATGAATAAACGGATTAAACGCGTTTCCTTCCCCCATCTTAAAACTGCCCTCCAGAAACCTGTGACAATAAAAACTGATAACGATTTGCCGACTCATCAATTAAATGTAACTTCCATTCTACGGACAGACGAAATAATTGACCACTTACATTTTGCTTGCTTCAGTTGGGAAATTCATCATAAATTTTGGGAAAAAAAGACATTTTTTCTCATTGGTAATGGGGTCGATAATCGGCGGTAAATAGAAGGTAGAAAAAGCCCTGCTTCCTGTCAAATTTAATTTCATTTGGCCCAGTGGAGAAGATTAAAATGTGAAAATTTAACACACGACAGACGGATGCCAAGTGATGACAAAAGCTCACATGGCCTTTGGCCAGGTGAGCTAAAAATAAGATCAGTTGGTAAAATAGTCTGGAAAACTAATATTTTGACAATAATTTCTATTTCCAAGGACAATAATTCTCACAATAATTATCAGATCAGCATGAAACTCAAACCTGATCTGTAACTCCTCATTATTAGCTCACATAACAAAAATAAGATCAGTTGGTTAAATGGTTTCCGGAAAACTGTAGTGTAACTGTTGGACTGACAGAGTGCAAACCTATAGTCCGCTTCGACGCTTCCGGCAGGGGTCTAATAAAAGGGATGGACGAATTATTGTATAACGTCCAGTGGCAATTATTTAATGCATATCAGGATGAGAAAATGTTGATATATGAATATGAACCCTGCTTTGAACTAGACCAACACACTAAACCATTTTTGTGCTAGCTTTTTATTGCTCTTACTCCTAGATGCTGCGTGTTTCGCGAAGAAGCAGCAAATTCCAATATTAATGTCTCTGCTTTGACTCAGCCAGGGATCAAACAGGCAACCCTCCAAACTCAAGACCAGCACGCTACCACAAGACCATCAAGGTGGTATATAAAAGAAGTGATATGAATTCTTATTCTATAACGATTTCATGAATGTGACAAATTAATGCATAAGAATGTCACTTTTTACTGCATATAATTATCAATCTTATGAAACAAATTTAATGAATTGAGCACTAAACATAGTTACGTAAAAGTATCTGTTGTAATACAATACTCCTTTGTTATCAGTCTAAACATGCCTACAGACTACTGTTTATTTCTGATTATGCAAGTCTATTTCATAAAACATCCAAACAAAGCACTAAGGTCATTATCAAAATCTGCCATGCATGTAGCATATATTCTAAAAAAAATTCTTATTTATGTAAAGAATCTTTTGTCAAATCTATACATCCAGGACAAATAAAAAATACACTGTGTTTGGGAACCCAACTGCCCTAATATTCATTTATTGTAAACAAGTTTCTTTTTCCCAAATTCCTGAATGTTAAAATCTGGAAATGGGTCATAAATAACCTTCAATTTGGAATAACAGAATTTTTAAACATTCACCTACTGTCAGATTTTTAAGAGCATGCTACTGGAAATACAGGATTTTTTTTCAATGGCCTTTTCACAGAAAAAAATTCCGATTATAATATCTTACTCCTTCTGTAGATGTTGTTATCAAATGTGTACATTCACCATTCAGTTTCTGTTGACATCTTCCACCATTGTATGTTATCATTCCCCATAATGAAAGGCTGTCGTCTGCCTCCAGCTAAAAATAGTAACATGAGATATGCTCCTAATGGGGGATTTCATTTTTTTATTTGGTTTTGTTCATTAGATTTAAAACATAAAGGTTTCCAGCTGTTTGCACAAATTTGAAAAAAAGTTTGCTAAATGAACAATCTACTGTCTTATCAATCTGATGATTGTGTGTAGCTGTTTCCAATTATAGTTATTTAGGGATTACATCATTGTATGGGGTTTCCCACTAACTGAAAGTCTATTTTTGGTCTGTTCCATAGGATGTTGTCTTCTTTACATTTTACTCCACATCATTTCTGACTCATATTTAAAACATACAAAATAACTATTTATTTATTTATTTTAAGATACAAGGAATGGAAAATTTGACCAGAGTCAGATTTCGTGATGCTTCTTACATCTATGGTAATCAGATACTGTCATAATTCAGTATTGAAAACATCTCTTTGTAGATTACATTCGTACATTCAAACAATTTATAGAAACAACTAAATATAATCCAATTTTAACATTTAATACAACCCAAAGTTTTAGCTTCATATAATATTTGATCATTCGTGCTATGAAAAATGTCTATTGCAGATTGAAGGAAACACACTACTACTATAATCTATATACCTGTGATGGACAGGCAACGACCCCAGAGAACAACAGGTCGGCAGGTGAGAATACAGGTATACTGCATGCCAATTAAGGATAATTATCTACTGAATATGCATAAAAACTACCAATGTTGTGTCTATTTATTTTATGTATTACAGTTTATCTCTATACAATTCAAAAATAAGAAATAAATACATGTACAATAAAATCATATACCATACAATAAAATGAGCATATCAGTTAGCGTTTTAAATTTGTACATACATTGTAAAGTGTGTAAGAGGATGTGTCAGTAAGACACAGTATGTCCTGTACTCATGAACATAGAATTGACATCTATTTTTATGAGGGGAAATCATTTTTAGAATTATTTTTTGAAATATTAAATATATGATAGTGAGATATTATATCATGCATTTTTTCTAGATAATTTACAAAAGAAGACCTTGGAAGTATAGTATCACTGATATACTGCAGACTGATTAGGTTACCAATTTTTCATTGATTGGGAAAAAGTTGGAGATACTTTCATGGTTCCATCATTTTTACACATCAGAATAATTGAAGAAAAGTAATTGAATTTTGCTAATTATTTTTTGATTTCCGTCTATCCACATTATCAAGATAAACTGCATCCCACGAATAATGAATCAATTGTATAAAATTCACTATCTTAGATTTTGACATGGATGCTAAAGTTTGAGTAATCTGAGTTACTCTAGCATGACATGATAGCCAATGATATTTCACAACTACGGTCAGTTTATAAACATGATAAAGTTCAATATAGATTAACAAGATTTGGGTCATCATGACCTTTGATACAATCATCAAAGGTGTTTGAGAAGGTAAGTAGGGTAAACGGAACCACAATTATTTTTTTTATTTGGCCTTGTAGTGTCTCAAATGATGTTAAATGGTGTTGTACTATATCAAATGACCCCAACTGTGATATATTATAAATATATTATAACATTGTACCATGAGTACATCTAAATACAATTTACCCCAAGTCACTGAAGCATAAAATGTGTGACTCAAAACAAAATTAGTGTAAAGGATACGGAAGCTGTTTCTTGCATTTGATTGACATATAAACCCATGAAGACTGAAAAAGATAAATACATGAAATAGTTCAATAAACAACATGAATAATTTTAAATCATTTAATTAAAATATACAATCTGACAAGTAAGAACAAATACCACAAAATCTTAACAATAATTTCAAGTTAAATTAAAATTGATGCCATTAGATATAATTGCCATTTAGTAAGTAATTATAAACTTGTTTTCCGTTTGCAACTTGACACAAGCTTCCACATGCCAACTTAGATTTAACTCACAAAACTGAAGACAACATGGTTCTTAAAAGTAAATATTTAATTGGCGCTTCAGCTTATATGATTAAAATTTCTGATGTTATTTTTCAAAATTCAAAGTATTATAAATGAAAACCAGGTTAACGCAGGGGTCGACTTAAGCACTGGCCCGCTTGCACGAGGCCAGTACAATTTTGATAGGGCCAGTTGAACAGAAAGACTACTGGCCCCATTGGCCAGTACATTTGACTATATTTTCACTTAGATAGTATTACTATGGCAAATTTTAATTAAGTAGGGCCAGTAAATTTATTTTCTAACTGGCCCTATTGGCCATACTTTCAAATTTTGTTAAGTCGACCTCTGTTAATGCTATCTCATTTATTTTTAAATTGAAAAGGGTGAAATTCGGAGGCTAGTATACACTACAGAGGGTTTAAATAAGCCATGTGGCATGAAAATGAAAATGGAAGGGCACCTCAGCACAATAACCATTCTAAAGGGGACGTGAAGGCAATAATTTTAACAATATATGGTAAATCGCAAGATTTGTTTGTGTTTTGTATTATTCATTACCATGTGTTTTTTATTTCAGGGATATCCAGCTACAATGCATAAGATATAAACAAGGCAAGAAATTTTAGTTTTTATTTTTAATAAAAGACACTAATATTTAAAAAAATTTAAGTTGAAACAAGATTGTTATCGAAACATAATTTACATGAAACCACATTTCTGGTATTCCCCACAGGTTACTGATGGACAGGTGTATAGTTGATTCACCTGTATTCAATTTGATAATTAATGAATTCAACATAACAATTTTATTTTGCCCTTATTATATTTTCTGGGTAAATCATATCACTTCAACACACCCGAAATTTTGACAAACCAAATTTTAAGACAAATATACATTATACTGTTGTCTGCTCAGTGCTCGAAAAAAGGTTCGACAACCAAAATTTTGACTCAAGCGATTTGGAGATAAAGAGATTCAACTGCAGAATATGTGACAATTTATTCATTAACCAGGAAATTAAGTGCTCTCCCCAGGCTTATATACCACAGTGGTACTACTGTGCTATAATTTCTACCACTGTGCTTTAAGTTCTTACCACTATGCTATTAATTTTAACTTACACATCTTTTACTTTTGATCTGTTCCCTTTTCCCTTAATTTACATTATATAAAGGATAAAGGGGAAAACCAAAATAAGTAAAACCCAGTAAAATCCTACACCGTAATTTAATATTCCTCATAAATCATCAGAAATATTTATTTTTAGGGCATAGGGACATATTTTTGAGAATCTAAGGTAGAAAAGCAGGGATAAGGGCATCAAGGGTGCCACACCCTCCATTTTTGGCAAGCTGGAACACTGGGATTTAAAATATAACATGACTCTTTTTTCAGAAAATTATTAATATAAAATCACACAAATGACTGACCTAAAAACACTCATTAACTTTTAAGCATTAAACAGAATATACTGTCAAACATTTACTTACTCTCACTACCGGTAAATCAAACAGTTCTTTAGCTTCAGAATATTCATCTTGTGATGGGTCGTCTGAGATAACATGACTGACCATCTCACTCAGGTATGTATCTTGTTTGGCTCCTCCTGCATTCAGTAGCGACAGCACCTAGAATATTGTTAATTAACAAAAAATCTTATACTCTTACATGGCACCCAAATTTGTCAATGGATTTTATATACTGTAAATTCATCAATTTTTGCATGCACTTATTATTGTGATTCTTCTACCCCAAGCAAAACTGTGGGGTTTAATTATTGCAATTGTCGCCCGAGTGAAAAAAAGTTTTATTATTGTGATCGGAGATCAGGTAAATATTGAAAACAGAAGTTTTATTCAATGTAATCGTTTTAATGGTTTTAAAAATATTAGAATTCAAAATGTTATTTACCAGATATACTTTACTTCTTATATACTAGTATATGTATATTATTTGTTTCATTTATTAAAGTCATTCTGTTAAGGTATGTATGTTTAAAAATATCGCATGAAATGTTAAGTTTCCCGATCACGTGGCCATGATTTTACCAAGTAAGAAACTTTTTAGCCGGCATAGTAGTAGGAATAGTTCGATTGAAATCACTACCTTAAAGAGAGCTTCGCTCTCTTATTACAATGTAGACACTAAAGGGGTAGCAGTGCATAGGAGCTTTAAAGGGAAAATACTATGATCAAGCTTGGGACTACTGTCACTGTCAATGTTGACATAACTGCATAATGAAGTATTTACCTCATTCCCAATATCGCCTACGACGTAGTATTTAACGTCTTTAAATAAACCCTCGGGGACAACTGGGGGTTTGTTTGCTTCGATCTCCGTTTTCTCTGTTTCAGTCATTTTCACAATCTTGCTACATTTCCCGCTGATTTTTTTTCACTGGTCGGCCAAAAATATTAAATGAACATCATCAATACGTTTAAGAAATGGGCGAAATAGTTATGGTAGAATTGGAAATCAAGCTTTAAGGATACACTGATCAAATGCCGGTTTGTTGATAAAAGTCGTAAACAAAGGAATTTCTACATTGAATTGTTTATTTCTGTAATTGGAAATAATTACCTTATATATTTTATTCAATAACAATTTAACCTACATGATGTAATGATAATAATGAGAAAATGATAATTGCAAAAATTACATGGTTACGGTAGTCGTAACACTATACTTGTAGAATCTGGAAAAAAAATTGGCATGTAAACAAATGATTGCAAATCAGAAATGTAAGAATTAAGAGTGAATATTTTATACCGTTAGTTGAATTTTGAAGAGTCAGAGATTTAAATTTCGAAAGACAATAGATTTTGAAAATTTGACGATGAAAATATATGGGAAATTTGGCCGTTAGCACATTTTTTTTTATCAGGTTGGGGAAAACCCTCCGAATTGAAATATCTGGCCATTCTTAGGTTCTTACTCATTTACTGTATATATGGGTAACCTTTTTTGTTAATAAATCTTTAGGCCAAATAAATGTTCAAGAAATTTCGATATGAAGTGCATAATATGAAACGGGTGTGACCTGGAAAGCGAATGAAGCTTAGGGCTAAGGTTTTACATTTGCTTTGTGACACTTGCGTCTGTTTTTTTGTGAGATTTTATTCTAAGTGGTTTCTTTCATATTTTATTTAATGTAAATTTTCATAGTTTAAAAAGTTGATGTGAGTCCATATATAATTTATATTGTTCAATATACTCTTTATTCATGTATAAAAATGCCAGAATGAGATTTTGCATGGCTGCTGCCATGTTCCTGAAACTTTTTTGATGGTACTTCAGATTTTTTTGACACCTCTATCTTAAAGAGATGGCTTCGCTTGCTTATGAAGAAGAAGAATTTACTTGCAGTTCTGTTTTCCAAACAAAATAAAAGCTATAGTTCTTCAATATGTTCTAAAACTTTTCGAAATAAGGAAAACATGCGAAATACAAGATCTCGAAAACAAGGAGTTTGGGAATACCTGGTTGTTCATTGTATGAACTGATTGGAAATTTATTTTTTGGCCAATATAAATTTGTAAATGTTTGGTAATTTGTAAACTGTTTACCAATTCGTAAACCATTAAACACAACATTTCTCCTTGATTTCAATGAATTTTACATAGGGGTCAATGGGAAACTTTAATTCACAATCCTCCCAAGTCAGGGTTTTGTATCCACTTTGTTCCTACAAACCCCTACATTGATGCTGATTATTGAGTAAACTGATCTTACCGAAATTGGTTTAGGGTTGCGTTTAAAAAGGATGTGTATTGACCACATGGATATTAAATTGGTCACGTGTATTCAGTCTATAGGAAACACTCTTTTATAATACTTACCTGTGCATGACGAATCTATTAACTACGCATTTCTCATTTATGATTTTTTTTAAATCGACAGCAGACAATGGTATTAAATTTGATTATTGAGTAAATTAATTTTAACGAAATTGGTTTAGTTGAAAACGGACGTGTATTCAGTCTTATCCATAAACAATAATATGAAACAACCGACCAATCGGGTGCATTCAGTCTTATCTAGAAAGAACTGACCAATCATATGTCCGCATGGATGAGTGGTCAGGAGTACCCCAGGGGGTAAAAAATAATCCTCACAATCCTTAATATTTCTAGTAACACCGGTAGAATAATCCTCATGCACAAATATTAGGGGCAACACCTTAACCTTAAAGGAAACAGCCTAATATAATTCTCACAAGCTTAGAATAATGTGTTACATCTTAGAAAATAACTCTGTTACCCTTTAAGTTAAGGTTGTGATGAGCAAACTAAGAAAAAATGATTCTTAGTGTAAAATCAATAGATTTTAATATTTTAGTTATACATTTGTATATTGAAATTTCAGAATTTGAAAATGTGTGCTCTTCCAGCACCTCCAGCCCCACCCCCGGGGAAGAGGAAGGAGATTTATAAATATGATGCCCCTTGGACTGTTTATAGTATGAATTGGAGTATTAGACCCGATAAAAGATTCAGACTCGCTCTTGGTAGTTTTGTTGAAGAATACAATAATAAGGTAAGTTTAGAGAATGTTGAGTGAAGTTTTGTTCAGTATTTAAGGATTATTGCGGGTCTAATAGGAAATAAATAGGATTTGAAATAGGTGTTTTAGTTTGAGAGAACATATGAATAGTAAACAAATAAGCAAGAAAAAAATATAGGTTCATGTGCTCATTTAATAGCTATAAGGCCTTGAAAAATTGCAGGAAATGGGTCTTTGCATTGGCAACTTCAGTCTCTCAAAAATGTATGAAAAAATAAAAAGGGTTTCGTAAGATTTTGTCAATTACCATTTTACCAGAAATTGACAAAATCTTACGATATATGATTGAATTATAAAAGAAAAAGTAGGGGTTCATGGGCAAAAAAATTCATGTTTAAGAAATGGATAAAACACGAGGATTTCGAAAATCTGACAAAAAGACCAAAACATGACCAGCGAGCATCCTTAAAGTGGGTTTAAACTCCGGATGTGACAGCAATGCAACTGTTCTCTGACAAAATTACTTGTTACATAGTATTCATTCCATCAGGCATGACAAAATAATTATAGAATTTTTTCAGCTTCTCTGTAGTGTCACTACCACTTCCTTTCTTGCTACCTAAATTTAATCACTCATCCTATTTTTTTGTACACAACATAAGGTCCATGACTAGTTTCAATTTTATGTTGAAAAATAGGTACTTTTGGTTTTTGATACTGAGTTACTGCTTTTAAAAATCTGATTTCAATGAAATGTGACATTCTATTGATGACATTTGTTTAAGTGCATACATGTACATATATTTGAAGGATTTAAACCAAGACTACAGCTGTAAAGAGTCGAAATCTGTACAACCTCTGATTTTTGTTTCAGAGTTTTTCTCTCACAGAAAATTAGTTCATATCTTGTAGCTAATTTTCAAATATATATGTCATGGAAATATGAGCTGTTGAAGCCTTTTCTTTTAAAACACACTTTATACAAAATTTGTTTTTATATATTTCAGGTTCAGATTGTCTCCCTTGATGAAGAAACATCAGAATTTACTGCTAAGAGTACATTTGATCATCCTTATCCAACAACAAAAATTATGTGGATCCCAGATGCAGTAAGCCTAATTTATTTAACTACAAAATTTTGAGGGGAAAATGCAAATTTGTACATCTTTATGAATGTGAAAATACATGTATATGAAATCGTACAAAATATTTATTTCTTGGCAAATGGTAATCATAACCTTATAAGTGATAGTCATATCAGAGAAGGAGGTATGATAAGACTATTTTGGCATAAATAGTTGCCAAATTACTAAGTAAAACAAATTAGAAATTTTTCATTATAAAGTCATCTTGGAACTTTGTACTTTTTTATCAGCCCTGATAATTGTTTGAATTTTATCATAAGGTGGTCATATTCAGTAAAATGCTTCTAATATATTCCTTATCTCATATTAGGAAACTGATAGAAAAAAGTATATATTGTATGTATCTGATCCTTTATATTCAAAATGGGAACAATTTGTATTACATATAACCATACTTACCTTGTCAGAATATCATTCTTTGTTTTGTAGAAAGGAGTGTTTCCTGATTTGCTTGCAACCAGTGGTGATTATCTCCGTGTCTGGAGAGTTAGTGACAATGATACAAAATTAGAATGTCTGCTGAATAATGTAAGCTTGTTGATTGAGTTGCTAAGATTACATGTATCTCCCTTTCTTAAGGTCATTTGTGCTTTGCATATAAATCCATGAAATCTTCAAATTAAGAGTTATCTCCCTTGTACAGAAAGCTGTTCCCACAAATCATAAAACATTTTGAGATTTATAATACAAAAGAAAATTGTTCATTTGTTCTACCAAATATTCGTCAAAACAGATGTTAGAATTGTTGCAATATTTAAAAAAAAAATACATCACAGTATTTTTTCTTTTACAATAAACAATGTTGAGGGGTTGTTTTATGACACTGATAGCATGGGGCAAGTTACAGATATATGGTCATTTAAATAGTTTAACCTAATTTTTTTAATAATTTACCTTTTGTAGCGTTATTTTTACAAATTCAGCTTACATGTTTCCCAAATGGCAGTTTTACAAAATGGTGATGCTTCTTTGATAATTTTTTCATTAAATTGAAATTGCTTGAATTGTGAAATATTGTGAATTTTTTCATTGAATTAAAATTGCTTAAATTGTGAAATACTGTATAATTTGAAGGACATTTTACAATTTTCTTCCAGAATAAAAACTCTGATTTTTGTGCACCCTTGACATCATTTGACTGGAATGAAGTGGACCCAAATCTTCTTGGAACATCAAGTATAGACACAACATGTACAATATGGGGTTTAGAGGTATTAACTAAAGTTTTATATCATAACAACTAGATTCATTGGCTAGCTGTCTGTAGCTTTATATTTTATAATTTAGTAAAAAAGTCTGTGTTATAATGAAACTAGTGTATTAAATGCTGTTAACACACGTGCGAGTCAGTTTGATTGAGTAGCAAAAAAGAAAGGGAACTTAACATACAAAAGAGGATGTTTTCTTTTTTTCTCTCTTTTATTAAAATGGATATTTTAAATTTCTTTACTTATGATGCTGTACAAATGAAATTCTTTTAATAACACTTGGTAAGTGTCTACTTTAGATAGTCACAATACATGGATGGAAACTATAAAACTTAATAAATCAATATCTTGGTCACTTGGCTTGACTGACATATTATTATTAATTTGCTGGTATTCTGAAAAGTCACATTTAAAATCACGGATGTATGGATGAATTATTGTTTAACGTCCAGTGGCAACCAGATGCATATCAGGACGAGAACATGTTAATATGACAATGAATATGATCCCTACTTTGTACTAGACTGACCAGCTGAGCCGGATTTTTAATGTGCTAGCTCACGAGGTAACTGTCCACAGGAAGACATCGCACCCCACTCGGACACATTATACTGACTCCGAGCGGACCAGTCGATCTTTGCTGTTACTCCTAGATGCCACATGTTTGTCAGAGAAGCAGCAAATACCAATTTTAATGTCTTTGGTTTGACCCGGCTGGGGATCAAACCTGCGACCTTCTGCACTCGAGGCGAACATGAGACCACCGAGGCGGTCATTTAAAATCACTATCATGTATTTCTTACAGACATGGATAGGGGATATTATCTTGATTATTTTCAGACTGGTCAAGTGATGGGCAGAGTGAATGTTGTATCAGGTCATGTAAAGACACAGTTGATCGCACATGATAAGGAAGTGTATGACATAGCATTCAGTCGTGCTGGAGGAGGCAGAGATATGTTTGCCAGTGTTGGTAGGTTCAAATTTTCAGTATTAAAATTCTATTACAATATATACCCAACTTGTCTCAATTTATTTTGTATTGTTGGTAGTCAAAGATTTGCAAATCACAACAGCTTACATTAATTTCCAATTTACAGGTATTTCATTCAGAATTTGAAAAATAACTATATTCTTAATTACAAATAGAAAAACAACAATACAGATTTTTATTTCCCTTGTCTATTTATTCAGGTTTATTTGAAGTTTGAATATGTATTGCAGGTGCGGATGGGTCTGTTCGAATGTTTGACCTTCGACATTTAGAACATTCTACAATTATATATGAGGATCCACAACACCACCCTCTGTTAAGACTTGGCTGGAATAAACAGGATCCTAATTACCTAGCAACCATGGCCATGGATGCTTTAGAGGTAACCATAGCAACATTTGAATAAGTTCCAAATAATTAAAATATATATCATCAGTGTAACTACCTGTATAAATAACTATTGCAATAAACTTTGGTCAGATAAGTCGGTTTTCACTTTATGAAGACTAAATATGCATAAAAATACAAATAACTTTTTATAATTATATTTTTTAAATAAATTTTCTTTTCATTCATTTGCTGTTTTTGTTTTAACATGTTCAACAACAATATTTATTTGATTAAGTATGTGTTGATTTAGTTCATAAAATGTAGTTGAGAAGGAGATAAAACTTATGAAGGCTGGTGAGAGAAGTGTCTTGGTTTTTTTATGCCGCAATAATTCAAACATTATACATTGTACAAATGCATAAAATCAGTTTATTATACAGA
Organism: Mytilisepta virgata; assembly: GCA_028015205.1. Taxonomy (NCBI): domain Eukaryota; kingdom Metazoa; phylum Mollusca; class Bivalvia; order Mytilida; family Mytilidae; genus Mytilisepta; species Mytilisepta virgata. Next base: position 27,030,431 of record CM051515.1, read on the forward strand.
AAAACATGGAAACCATTTTAGTAACATGACATGGACTGAATAACTATAATTTGTACCTTTAATACTGAAAAATGGATTATTGACATGTATGTACCTGTGGGATCTATAATTATGTTGCACAATTTGTTGACATGTAATATAAAGAGTCAAATTACAAAGAGTTGGAATTTTTTGACACTATGAAAAACTACGTTTTTATATTTTTCCAGGTAGTAATATTAGATGTCAGAGTACCATGTACACCAGTAGCTAGATTAAACAACCACAGAGCATGTGTGAACAGTATTGCCTGGGCACCACACTCAAGTTGTCACATTTGTACAGCAGGTATATATGTAAACAATATTTCCATGGCAATAAATATAAAAATTAGAGTTATTCCAGTATTGTTGTTATTTTCCATACTTTTTTCATCAGAAATATACCACTAAGCTGATTTCTCAAACACAAGTTATTCTACACAGCCCAATGCTCATTTATTTATGTTTTATTGACAACATAATTACCATTTTAGCTGATGATCACCAAGCATTAATTTGGGACATACAGTCTATGCCTCGTGCCATTGAGGATCCAATATTAGCATACACGGCAGCAGGGGAAATAAATCAGATACAATGGTCATCTACGCAGCCAGACTGGATTGCCATATGTTATAATAACAGTCTTGAAATTTTAAGAGTATAGTCAGAAATATGAAATTGACATTAATTTATGTAAAATATTATCACCTTCTGTCTGATTGTCAAACAAAATTAATATTACAAGACCTATTGCCTTGCAGTCAATTGAAAAAAGTAAAAACTGATTTTTAGCTCACCTGGCCTAAAAGGCCATGTGAGCTTTTGCCATCACTTTTCGTCCGTCGTCCGTCGTCCGTCCGTCCGTCCGTCCGTCCGTCGTAAACTTTTCATTCAAACATCTTCTCCTCAGAAACCATTTGGCCAATTCCAACCAAACTTTGCATGAGTGGTGTATGGAAGGTCCCCAACAAAGATTCCTCATTTAGTTCTGATTGGTCAAGAAACATGGCCACCAGAGGCAATTCTTGTTTCTGATTGGCTGATTTTCAAAAATCTTCTCCTCTGAAACGGCTGGGCAGATTGGATCGAGGCTTCATAGGAATGATATATGACATGTCCTCCACAAACAATCCTCATTTTATATTGATCCGATGAAAAACATGGCCACTGTTGCTAAAAATAGAACATAGGCGTAAATTGCTGTTTTTTGCTAATAACTCAAAAACCGTTACAGATATCGAAAATCTGACAGGGGTAAAATTGATCAGCATGACAAGATCTACCTACCCTGAAATTTTGAAGGAAATTCCAAAACCCATTTAGGAGTTATTGCCCTTTTTTTGTCAAATTTTCAAAATTTTAACATTTTTTGTCATTTATCTCCAAAACTATTTGAGATAGAAGTGAAATGTAAATTTGAAAAATGTTTGCCATGTTGAGATCCACCTACCCTGAAATTTTTAAGGAAATCCCAAAACCCATTTAGAAGTTGTTGCCCTTTTTTTGTCAAATTTTCAAAATTTTTTCATTCAAAAATCTTCTCCTCTGAAACCGCTGGGCCGATTGGTTTGAAACTTAATAGGAATGATCTATGACATGTCCTCTACAAACGATCCTCAATTTATTTTGATCTGACGTAAAACATGGCTGTCGTAGCTAAAAATAGAATATAGGGGTGCATGTGTTGTTTTTGGCTTATAACTTAAAAACCGTTACAGATATCAAAAATCTGACATCGGGTAAAATTGATCAGCATGACAAGATCTACCTAACCTGAAATTTTGAAAGAAATGCTAAAACCCATTTAGGAGTTATTGCCCTTTTTTCATCAAATTTTGAAAATTTAACATTTTTCGTCATTTATCCCATAAACTATTTGAGATAGAAGTGATATGTAAATTTGAAAAATGTTTGCCATGTTGAGATCTACATACCCTGAAATTTTAAAGGAAATCCCAAAACCCATTTAGGAGTTATTGCCCTTTTTTTGTCAAATTTTCAAAATTTTAACATTTTTGCATTTATCTCCAAAAGTATTTGAGTTAGAAGTGAAATGTAAATTGAAAAATGTTTGCCATGTTGAGATCTACCTACCCTGAAATTTTGAAGGGAATCCCAAATTCTATTTTGGAGTTATTGGTTTGTGTAATTTGAGGTCGGGTTCTGTTACATTTATTTAAGGTTCACCCTTATTCCTGGTCAATTTTATCAACTTCCTGCCAGGACTACCACCATCAGGGAACATACATGTATTTTAACATTAAACCTTATGAAAAATAAATCTTCAACAAATTTTCCCTGAACAATGAACCAATTGCAAAAAACTTGGTCAAATAGTTGATTAATTGTCCAATGAAAACCAGACTCCAGGTGAGCGATACAGGCTCTGGTGAGCCTCTTGTTGTGTTCAGAAACGGTAATTTCATGTTTGTTTTGACCATTATTTAATTGGTCTTGATTCATTTTGACAGATCTTGATCTTAATATAATGACAAAAACAAATTAGGTGTTCAAATAGTGATTTACCCACAATTACACATGTAATTAGATTCCAAAATGATAAGAAGATAAGAGATGTTTACGTCAAAATAGAACAAAATAGTAGATTAATTGTTTGTAGATTGTTGGAAGGTCAGATGTTGTAGTTTAATGTAGTTAAACAGTGTAAGTTTTAATTTACATATATTTGTCCATTTTTAATATGGCCTCAATTAGCATATTTAGCATAATCGAAAATCACTTTAATTTGTTTACCTATTTTTTTTTTTTTTTTTAGTAATAATAAGATTACATAACAAAGTGATCTGCCAAAATTCGAAACATAAGTTTATTTTGTACCCTTTCTTCATTGAAATTTACAACAACAAAAATTTACCACCAAAATTATCCACAATATGGCATTATTTCTTGCCATTTGTATAATTTTATAAGTCATGTGATGCAAATATTTCATCAAGGCATTCATTTCTCATATAGAAAATATACATAGGAAAATTTTTGACAAGTCTTATTTTAGAATCTCAATGAATTGTTAAAAGTATAAAAAAAAAATGTACCAAATTCTTAGTTGATAAAAATCAGGTACATATAAGCCGGTGAAGTCTTTCTTTGGGACTCTCCAGCCTTTATTGAGCAAAAATTAATGTTTGCAAGGCTAAATGACTTTTTTTAAATATCCATCTCTACTGTGAAAAAAGAAAACAATGTTATAGAAATTTCTGTTGCAAATGGTTTTCATAATTAGGATCATAGGTAGTTTTTTATTATTATAAAAATACATGAACAAGGAAGTTACTGACATTGTATGACCTACATACACTGTATATATAATGGATGACAGGTTGTCAGTATTATAAAGAAAAATCAATGTGTAGTACTACCTGTAAATTTAAATTTTTTCTTTATTTTTTTTTTTTTTTTTGCTTTTGAGTTCATGGTTTGTTACTAGTGGTATAGATATATATATATTTTTTTTTTTAAACAAAACGAATGATATAAATCTTTTCATTGATGTTTTGTAAAATGTCATGCATAGTTTACAGTAGGTTTTATAAACATTTTTAGTTCAATTTAAATCGGGTAAATAGCATGTGTATACAATATAATGTTTTTAAAATCTTTCATATTTAAGTTTTTCTTTCTAGCTTGTCAAGTCTGGTTCAGATATTATTATTTTTTAAATAAATCTTTTGTTATTGAGGCAAAAATTAGAAACGTATACATATAGATCCCTAATTGTGGTTTTGCAATAGATGAATGAAAATTGGTCAGTTTTATACAATGACCCTATGATCTCATTTTGTGGAAAGGAAGTAAATTGTTTTGACATTATGAAAAACACTGACCAATGTTTAAGATTCAGTCTAGTAGGACATTATTTTGGGGACTTTGGGTTACAACTTATATGCATTAGAAAATGTTCCACAAATGAATTTTTCAGAGAAACTTCCATAATTATTCCTTGATATAATATATCTGAATGTTTATATACATGTTTTTAAAGGATTAGATTTTATCTCCTTACTAATGCTTAGCTCTAAAAATCTGGTAACTGATGAATATTGTTTGGCAAGATCTACATGTATGATGAAAGCAATAAGTGTCTATAGTTTTTGCAATTATTTTTGTCATTAAATTGTGTGTTAGCTAATACATGTCGTTGTAATGTTGTGTACAATCTTTGTACTATCAAATTTCTCGAGACCTGTCTATATATATAAGGTAACAAACTTGTTCAAACAAATATCAATTTATATCAATATGTGTTCAATATTTTAAGAGGCTATATGGGTTGGATTCAGTGCAGAATTTCAGACCCACTCACATTTTATCAAATGAACTGCCAGTTTCATATTAAAATGTGATAAAAAAAATTTTTAATATATGAATTGTTCAGAAATTGTTTGAAATGATAAAGTATTGAGTTTAGAGCTTTTTATCTCATTTATTATGATATCAACCAATTTACATATTAAATAATAGAATTATGTTAGATGGCAGTCATCATCATTTATATATTTTTTTCATGAATAAAATAAATGTGTCAATAAAAGATTTGTTGTTTTTAGTTTATATTTAAAAAAAAATTACTCCTCTGGCTTTCTTTAGAAGTACTGTTATCAAGTTTTATTTTAATGTTCAATATTAAACATCTTTTCCAACACAAAGAAAATCCAGTTACATTGTATAAGTTTGGTCCTGCACAGCAGGCAACTCTATGAAAAAAGATGGAGGAAAATCTAGTTTCTTTTTATCAATACCAAAAAAGCACAGTCAAATGCTGTATTACAGCTTATAAGGTTTATATAATCCAATACAGATACATAACATTCATACACACGTACAGCAATAACATGATAAAATCTTAGATTACATCCAAACTACCTACTTTTCACTCTTAGGAAGACAAACTCCTTGGTTGATAATATCACATATTTCAAAAGATTCTTTTAGATACATACGTATATTCTTTGTTTCTGGAAAATATTTTGGATTAAGAAGGCCTGCTATTGTCTCTTCCTCTCTTTCAAGGTTTTTGTTTTGAATAAATTATTGAATTATGTATAGATCAAAATAAAAGAAAATGTTTTTCATTTTCAACTTTCATTTCTTGACAAAATTTACAGTTTCTTTCACAGGTTGGTACAATAGGTCTGCTATATCTGCCATTTTCTATAGCAAGACTGCATTTTAGTTAGAAATGAACACAAGTATTTATTAATGTTAAAAGTAAAATATTTTTGCAGTTTAATTCTGTTACATATTTTGCTGGAATAAAACCCGAGTTTTTATTATGTGATAACTGGGTGCTTATTAATATTTGGTCTGAATATTTCGAATGAAGCTTCTTTGAAAATTCTGAAAATTGAATATCAATAGAATCTAGTTTAAGCATACTTTCAAGTTGGTATATGTTCAAACGGCCATCACTTGCACCGGTCGTAGTCGTCCATCCTAGCTCATCGTCATAAATATTCCTTTAAAAATCTCATCTGAAACCAATGGTCCAGTTAAAACAAAAGGTGGTAGTAATGGCCCTCGTTAATGAACCCACCCGCCATCTAAGATAGCTGCCACAGTCAAGTATCGTTTAACATAGGACCCTATGGGAAAATTCACTTAAAAATCTTATTGTCCGAAACTGGTGTGGCATTTGAAGCAAATCTGCTAGCAATGATCCTTAGATGATACCCTGTCAAAGTATATCTAATGACCTCGGCCGCCACAGTCAAACGTGGTTTAACATTGGACACTATCGGAAAATACACTTAAAAATCTTCTTGTGTGAAACCAATGAACAAGTTGGAGCCCAAGTTGGCTGCAATAGTCTTTAGATGGTCCTCTTTGAATGAAATGAAATCCGATGACCCTGCCTGCAAACCAAGATGGCAACCAGAGCCGAACGTTTAACGTAGGACCCTATTGGATATTATATCTTTTTGTCCGAAATATTGAGCAATTTGGAACCCAATTAGGCAAAACCATTGAGCCAACTTTACAGTAATGTCCCAGACTGCCAACAGAGATGGAAATGGTCAAACAATTTATTCTGTTTTAAGTCCTCAAACATCCAGGTTATGGATACAGGTTCGGGAACTTCTAGTTTGGAAATATTTTCGTTGAGCTTTCTTCGATTTTCTGATAACAGTATCCTTTTTCATAGAAAGCACGGGATCAAAATAGTATATTATTGTTTCAAGCCAGTCTGTTCCGGAAAATATGGCATTAGCAACACCCTTCTCCTAGATAAATGGTTCCGCAAGAATTTATGTTTCAAAACATATGTATAGGTGGCGTCGCATCTTTAGTTTTGTTTATGACGTTTACATCACCATACACTACCAGAACGTCGTCTAGAATAGAAGTAAACGTAAAATAACACGATGCGACTTTTTGTGCTTTTATTGTGTTTATTTGGACAGGTTAATGTTATTCGGGAAGATCTACAGTTTAGGTAAGATAACAAAAATATTATCAATTGTAATTTAACTATTAATCTATTAATCTTTATTTAAAAATAAACCATTAAAAAAGAACCCAGCCTATATAGTTGAAACCGACAGTCCTCACCAGAGCGAATACGTACAAATAGTTTCGTTTTCGTCATAAACTGAATACAAATAATCAACAAAAATGGTTGTTGATTACAGAGCCAATAACAAATTCTTTTAAAATAATACCAAAACAGATTCACCAGCGTTTGATATTGTTGCCCGTTTACCTACCATTTCGAGAGAAAAACATGAGGTTATATCGACATTTTCTTCTCTTTCTTTTCGTCCGCAGTCTGTTTTTTACAGTTTCTATGGCAACAAAAAGCACAGTTAAGAAATAAAAAGCAACATGCACGGAGGATAACAATACCCTATATAATAATGTACTTGACTTTTTATGAAGTATTGTCCAAACTACTACTATATAGGACTTCTCTGTTTTACAGAACTGTTGGCACAGAAAATATCTACATTCATGATGCTTCTAATAGTTTTTCGGAGAGCAGTGTAAGTATTTCATTTGTTTATCCCTCATAAATAATAATAATAATAATAATAATAATGATAATACCGAATATAAATAATATCAACTATCTTTTCTTTGAAGTCATCTCCCTGTAGAATAAAATATCTAAATAAAATATTATTTCTCTTTCGTTCTACAGAGTGGACTATATAACCAAAAAGATGAAGAGCATGCTTTGGAATCTTTGTCTTTTTGTTGCCATGTGGAAAGTATATGAACTACATAGCCTGTTTGACGAAAAAATCAAACTGTCTTCATGTTTTGATAATTTATTTTTTATTGTTTTTAGTGTGATCTGTCGGCCTTGGATCTTTCATTGATATTCCTGTGTTTTTGTGCTGCTTACATAGCATACCAGCGTCGAAAAACCAACAGGATTTTGCGTGGAAGTATGTACATTGTATTTTAAAAACAATACCAAAGTTTTTATATAAATAAATCATAAAACGTATATGAAGAGAATATGGTTAAAAGTACAACCATATTCGTTACATTACTGTTCTTAAAACTGAAGTTGTTTTGAAGCCTTGACAGTAAGACGACCTAGAGTTGGACTTCTAAAACTATTAGGGTTAAAAACTAATGTTAATTGAACCAAGATTGAAATGTAAGCGTGTTCTTTTTTATATTTTTGGTGTTCGTATAACTGAAGTGGTTTTGAAGACGACCTAGAGTTGGACTTCTGAAACTATAAGGGATGCGAAGCCATGTTCTCTTATGGACTTATTAACTAGTGTTTATATTGAGTCAAGATTGAAATGGAAGCGTGCTCTTTTATATATTCGTATCAAGAGAGTTAAAGATGAAGAAGTATGAAATATATCTTTTGGTCTTTCCTAAACAGTGTATGCGTTTAAGCTTATAGTTCACTGTGTAGGTGCAGCTTAGGCTACACCAAATTGGTATTTAGTTATTTTGATTTTTTATGGCAAAAATAGTTGCGAGCGAGCGAATTTTTTTTTCTTGAGGACTAGTTTTTTTTAAGCCAAAGATCAAATTAACGTGCAGCACAATTTTTTAAACTAAAATATTGCCAAAAAAAAAATGGATAAAATTTCTGCTTTTAATTTCGTGAAAAATAAAGAATTTGGTATTGCACATTTTGGGAAAACAAAAGCGGCAAATTTTTTTCCGAACATCAGAGCGGCGAAATCCAAAGAACTAAAAATCAATTTGGTGTGGCCTTATACCTATCCTTATATCCCTAGTGCATGCCGACGTTATTTATTTGCCTCACGGTGCAGGACTTTACGACAAAACTCCCAAAACGAAATAAAATAAGACAAAATATAATAACTATACCATCCCCTAATAATATCTGTTTACTTTTCAGAACTGGTATGGATGAAAAGTCAGTGTAAATACCAAGATCATTTAGTGGGAAACTTGCAAACATTTTTGGAAGGTGAGCTATGATAAATCATGTTTTTTAAAAGTCCTTTAGCAAGGCTGCTGATTGAAAGTTAGGAATCTATTCACAGTTTAAATATGTTATTTATCTATTCATGTTCAACTTCGTTTCATGGAAAATAAACGAATTTTATTTAATTTCAATCCAAGTTCAATTTTATATTGAAGACTGATTATCAAGAGGAATTTAACATGATATTTAACTTGAATGTTTAGGGAGCAATAATTATATTCACTTGCAATGTAATGGCTTAGAAAAATATTCTTATATATATTTTATTCAGATAGCAGGAGTAAGAACTCAGGCCTAGAGATGCCACTACGGAAACAGAACAGAAAATTCGATTCCTTGGAACAGGACATAAGGAAACAGATTAATGATTTGGAGGGATTGTCTTCTCAATTCATTGAGTTCAGAAACAAATGGTCCGAACAAGCTGCTCCGTATATTCAGATACCAGAGGCTGAGTTATTGGCAAAAATGAAAAACATCAAAGTGAAAACGGAACTTGATATGTTGAGAGAATATATTGGTAACCGCTTAATTATAAATTGTATGGAGTATGGTACAATATGTATCCATGTTCTTTAAAATTTGATTGTCGACACTGATAGTGTTTCTGTTTGATCTACAACTTAACTAGTTGCGATATCAATATTTCGTAAGCTTGCTTGGCCCACAAAGACCATTTTCTGGGTGGATAAAAATCATTTCAATCGAATTGAAATATTCCTCGTATTGGGTTTTGATCTACTCTAGAAAAACATAAGCAAAGGCAATAAGTAGAACTAAAATAATGTTTTACTACACTTAAAAGAGAGAAAATAGGTCCAGGGGTGGAATACATGTTACAGACACGTGTTAGTTTTTGCTTTGTCTCTACTTGACATTCATTGCATACCTCCTTTTTTGTAATAGCACGATTGTCAACGTTATCGGTCTCAGTAGCTATACCGTTTCTATAGTTGTCTTGTTCTATAGGCTATTTTATGTGGAGATGTTTGTCTGTTAATGCATTTAAAACTTATTTTCATTTTAATTTCAGATCACGAGTTGGCAGTTGTGAGGTCGTTCGTTGACGACAACAAAGCCTTGTTGGATGAGGCAGCGGAGGATGTTGACAGATTGTTTATCTCTGAAGGTAAGATGATATTATCTTGTATAGCCACAATATATTACTAGATATTTACCTTTGTTCCACGAATACTTTTATACATGTTTATAAAAAAATGTACGAATTTTTGCTAAATTTTCATAAATGGTTAATTATATCAGAAGGTATGATATAATAAAAATAAAAATCAATAATTATTTCAAAACAATGAAAGAAATGCTTAATAATATAGACAATCAATTCTTGATCTTGTAAAATGCAAGGAAAATCATACAGATGCCTTATGTAGCAATTTGTTCCTTTTGCAGGTATGTGAAATATATATACAGGAAGAATATATCAGGAGAGATAGTGACAGGACATTTCTATTCAGTATTTGTTGGTTTTTTTTTTGTATACATTGTATCGTGCATTTTGCAGTATTTACTATAATTGTTAATAAAATAATTGCAGATCCGGTTTTCTTTTAACGCTCACAAAGAAATGCCGTTTAACTTGTAGACATAAAATATATATGCCAACACGTACCTATTTGTTCTAAACAACAGTTAAACACACAAATCAAAGGATGTTATCTGCCATCTGTTTAATTATTATTTGTATCAATACTGGTCTTGGGCTCTAACAACAGGAACAAAACTGAAAATGCAAAAACTTCACTTATGTAATAATTTGAGAATGAATATGGGAATATAATAGTCGGAAGTTGCAATCATTCTCTAGACAAAGGCCGAAAAGACAAAACACACAAACTTGAATGTTCTGCAAAAATCTCTGTCGACGAGATTTCATAAATTCTTTTTTAGAATTCTAGTTTTGGTCATGTTATAATGAAAGGTCAATCTAGAGCATCAGCATATCATAAACATTAAATAGCCCGGAAGTATTTGGAGAGAATAAAACGATATTTTTGCTGAATATCCTATAATGAGTTATAGTGGTCATATCAGTTTTGGTACCTAATACACAACACAATAGTCATGTGTGTGATATGAAAGACTGTCTTATCTGCTTGCAAGTTTAGCAATCCTCATAAGGAAAACAACAATTTCAAAAATTTAATTGTCGATATCTGTGTTTTACCGAAATAAAAAATCACAAATATATCAAAATCATAACGTATGTTATTCAGTAAAAATGATGTATTGTACTGGCCTCTCATTAATATTGCCGAGTCCAGATGAACTCCATGACGAGATACAAGAAGTGTTGAACAACTAGTCCGAAAGTATCCACCATCATTAATGAGAACTTTAGCTAAGGTTTCAATCTAAGCTATACATGTATCGTCCAACCTATCTATAGCGATTACCTTGGAAATCATACTGTAGTTACTTTTATTGTGTGTTTTATACATCAAAGGGTAATTTAAGATAAGGGGACTGCGAACCCAAAACACCTGCCACATCCCATCGTTGCTAAATGTCTGTACCAATTCAGACTTTTTATAGATTTTCTACTTTTTTCATAGAGCGACAGTATCCGGTCAGCAGCTATGAGAGCCCCAGCTGTTTTACAATTAAAACGATTATATTCTGATCCTGCTATGTAAAGTACGTACCATCCAACCAATGTTTGAAGTTCTATCAAGCGGTCTTAATGATTATCATGCTGTATTTGCTTTTATGATGTATTTTATATACACGGATAGATAAGAGCGAGGTTTCGGTACCCATAAGACCGGATTAACCCCATCTCTGTTGTTTATGTCTGTGGTTTTGTGCTCTTTGTCCGGTGTTCTCTCTGCTGATTGACGTGGATTGGTTGGTATGCTTTTTTTTTACCTTTCCTGTTATTCATTTTGTTGTTCATTCCATTATTTTTCTCTGTTATGAGCAAATCGAATGATATAACGATTTTAGAGCAAAATATTATCGACGGTTACTATACAAAAACTTCCTAACTTAACAATTTGCCTAAAGTCAAATATTTTGATTAGACTTCCAGAAAATTTAACAAGAAATATAACAAAAAAATATAGAAAATTCAGCATTCTTCTGTTTTTGTTCCTGAAAAATGAGCAAATTAGTACACGTGTGTTTCCAATCATCCGTCCAATTTAAATATAGCTACAGAGGACGCCATTCTTTTCGTAAAGTCGCCGCCGGTCTTGATCTTCCTGTTATGTGCAAGTTTTTCATTGTAGTGGTTTTCATGTTAACGTTAAGCAGTAAAATCGCTGTTCGTATATTTCTTTGTATTATTTCCCACAGCAAAAAAAAAAATGTTAGTCAAAGAGGAAAAGAGTTAAGCAAACACCATATAAACACATGGCCCTCTATGGTTCCAAAAAACTTTGACAGCTTTATTAGATCAAAGTTTTAAAAATATTAATACAAGTACGTGTAGCGGTCGTTAATTGCTCCTTTTCCTGGAAAGGGGGTGGTGGGGGTGGGGGTGGGGGTGGGGGGGGGGGGGGGCGATAATGCAAGTGTGTTTGCTTGGTCATGGTCTAAATCCATCATTGATTCTCAGATATTCCAAGGCTTACTTGACATTTTCTACACCAATAATAAATGAAATTATACATTAAACTAAAACCAACTGGTTGTCTTCTTTTTTATTTGATAAGTTAATGGTGCCAAAATGTCTCGATAATCATATCGGTAGGTATTGCCTTCCGAAGTAGAGCATATGGACTTGGATTTATCTGCATCAACTGACTGATAGATTGATCGAACAATCATTTTTTTTCTATTTTCTTTATTTCACGTGAAAAGTGATGATGTTAATAAGTTAAAGGGAACTTTTTACAATGCCTTGTCTTTAGAGGTTGCAGCATAGTCAACATTTTCTTCCACGAGAAGCACTATTCATAATCCAGCTATATTTAGTAATTTGTAACCAAACTTTATAACGGAAAAAATCCGATTATTATACTAGTCAACAAAAGTAATGATACACGAGTTCGGAACCAAATATCTTGGTAATCCCTTTAAAAACTTAAGTATGAGGGCAACAGTGGTTTGCTAGTTCATTTCTTGATCTAATGCGTCTCATTTTGAAATTTGGATAAAACTTGAAATGGTGGAATATGGAAATTTTCAAAAGAGGGTTAAATTAAATTCGCGGAAAATCGACACACATTTTTATAATGAAAATCCAGTGGCTGAAATCAGTAGAAAAAACTCAAATATTTTATCACACATACATTGTGATTCACATAACGGGGTAAAAATACTGATTTTTTTTATTTTGGGTTGAAAATGTGATTTTGAAATCTAAAAAATTGGAATTTTTTATTTCAAACGTTTCGAACAAAATCCATGCTTTTGACGAGAAAACAATCTACTATGAAAATCAGGCGTGTGGGGTCTATTTTTCTGCTTAGTACAGCTATTTGAAATTATGAATATATGAAAAATGCATTACCCTGCATCTTTTCTTGTTGACTAGTATAGTTTGGCGAAATACGGCATACGGCTGGGATTCTGGCGGCTCCAGAGTAGTGATGCAGGAACATCTGGCTTAAAATCATCAGTGAGTTTCTTGTTTAATCAAATATATTTCGCTCAAAAGTTGGAGGAGGCAACTTCCCTCTCCGCCCCAATACGGCCATGGTACCATTTCAAAATCTATTAACACCATATATAGATTTATGTAGATGGAGTTGTGTTCTGGGATTTCTTTAATTATGACGTAAACGTATCCATACACTACCTGATGGAAGAAAACGTAAACTAACATGGGGAATTTTCTTTTTTTGTTGTATCTGTTTGTTCAAGTGGGTGTTATTCATGAAGATCTGCAGTTCAGGTAAAATAAATAATATTAATCATTATAATGAAGAGGCCGCTAAAAAACGTAGAAGAAAAAAGAGATTTTATAAGGACAATTCATTTTGCCGAAGACATAGCACTGACATGGAACTAACTTCTATTGCCATTTTTAATTCTTTTCTTTTTTAAATTATATTCTCCGCATATTTATGGCTCATGGACTTTTGATTTAAATTAGTAAAGAATACTAGACAAGGGATAATTTATTAGATGTTTTATATTTCTGTTTGCGAGTGAGGGCCCCTGAGACGTAGATAAAACGGCAACACATATGTAATTCCCCTGCATGTATTTACTTTCGATGTTATTAGGGAATAATGAAACTTTTTAATTTTACAGAACTGTTGGTCCAGAAAATTTCTACATTAATGATCATGATTTCGGTAATTCCTCAGGAAACAATGTAAGTGTCCTTGATTTTTTAAACGACAAATATTCAAGAAAAGAAAATTACAAAAATGAATCCACGACCATGAAAGAAAAAGCTTTTAATTTCAAGTTACATATTATGATACAACCCGTAAAATCCTTTAGTTTAATGTATTGAATGTTTGTATTGTTGTTATGTGAAGGCAACTTGAAGAAATCAATGGTTTTCAACTTTAAATCTTGTTCCTCCAATAAAAGAAAAAAAAGCTTGTTACTTTACAATCAGATTTTGTCATAAACATCTTCGGATTGAGAGTTTTTACGTTATTGCCACATGATTGTGATGTTTCCAATGTATATTTTAGTGCGGTTTGTCGGCCTTGGACGTTGCTTTGATATTTCTATGTTTCTGTGCTGCTTGCGTAGCATACCAGCGTCGGAAAACGAACATCTTAACGCGAGGAAGTATGTACAAAATATGCAATAATCGTTATTGTAACATAAATGACTGAATTTTCTTTGATCTTTTTAAAAAATAATTTGTTTATTTCTGGTGAATGTACAAAAGTATGGTATAATATGCAGATCTTAATATTATACCATAATTCCAGGTTTAGTCTCAGAAATCCATTGTATTATATATACAGAATGGGTTGAACTTAAGCTATGGTATAATATGAACAAGATGCATGTTATACCATACCAGAAGCTCTACCTCCAAAAAAGCCAATAACCAACCTTGAGCCAATGGAAACTTACAGCATTTTGAATTGGGATTGGCAAATGTAGAGTGGAGAATGGAATCTTGATTATTTTGAAAATCACGTATTCCTGATTTATCAAAAAGTAACAAGGTATGTATGTCAAACTCTTCGCCTTAATATTTGTCAAATAGGTGGGTATGTTTTATATATTAGGTAGAATACTACAAACTTTCTGTGTTTTATTTTATTAATGTGTCAAAAGGACATTACATAATAGTATCAAAACTATAGTATGTTTCATTTATCTTGGAAAAATAAAAAAAAATAAGAATAGCAATTTCCGTCAGAAATACTCGTGACTGTTTAAAACAATTCATATACTTTACTTTTCAGACATCATACAATTAAAATTTTTACAGATTAAAAAAAATGAAGTAAATAAAATCAAATCAAATTTAAAGAAATATAGTCTCTAACATTGTTTCCCGTTTATTACGATAATTTCTCAAATCGAGATAGTTAAATTTTCACATTTTAAAGTTCGAGGTTTACCGAGAACTTTAAAATGTGAAAATTTAACTATCGAGATTTGAGAAATTATCGTAATAATCGGGAAACAATGTTAGAGATTGTTTCTCTAATGAACCACTAAAAAATATTTGCAAGTGATCCCCAAGGTGCCCTTTTCCCAAATGTGCCTCCATCTTGTTGTAATTGACATGGATTTCATAACGAAATTACTACGCCGATGATCTAAGGGCTCATTTATGCAACACACTCAAGTAATTATTTAATATTTTGATTAACATTGTAAACATATGTCACAAGAAAACATGAATTTCCTTTGAATGTCAAACAAAAGTATGTTTATGTAAAGACATTTGTCGCGCACCGATAGATATGCGTATCCGGTTGTTATCCGGTCGTATGAATGAAGTTGTCAAAGTCGAAGGAACAACATGTCAGCGAAATTGTACTCAGTCGTCGGATTCAGAATCACTGTCAATCACCATCGTACGTCTCCTTTTCACATGTAAATTTTTGTTAATTGTCACATTAAATGTCCCTCCATAGATTGGACCGCCAAATAAAAATGACCCACTTTCGCGGGAGACGGATCTTTGACACATTTCTGTTTTCGTACGAGTGATCTGCATCGTGTGTGCTTGAGTTTGAGAGTGTGTTTGAAGTTGTCTATTTGGCAATGGTACAGAGTGCGCTTGAGGTATTCTGTATTCTGCTAGAGGTGGCAATGGAACGGGTACATCCAGAGGTTCATCATTATCATCAGTGTTTAACAAAGTAGCGGTGATTTCTTTGTGTTTCTTCGAATTCAGTTTAGAATAATTTGCCACACTTTGAATGTTCTTATGTCCACTGATCTACAAAATAACAAAAAAGATTAAAAGATAGCCATAAAATGAATTTACAAATTAACGCACAAATAAAACTGATGATTTTTTACAAAAAAAGCTAAAAGGGACAATTGCCGCATTTGTACATGTATTTCATTATTTTCGCATGAAAAGGGCTAAGCCTATAAAAGAGGGTCATAATGCGGGTACAGTCATGACGAGTCACAGTAAAATTTCTAGTAAAACGACTTTAACGCTAAATTAAAGTACATGACGGTAAATTACATAACTACTTATGACAGCACCCAGACTTCGACGATTTACGATAAAATTGTACAAAAATAACGCTAACGATAAAGTTTGTGGCTATTTGACAATCACGATAAGAAATCTATGACGATCCACGCTAAAATTTTGATCAAAATGACGCTAACGTTAGCAGAAAAAGGCCATTTGACGCTTGACGGTAAACGCCATTACCACCCTCATAAAAGTTTTGCTCAGAATTTCACATACTGGTCAGGGACCAATTATCGCCGAGTACCAATTACTGCCAACATGTGCCGTATGACTGGTAAAATCAAAATTGGTTAAACTTATTATTTATTTTGTTTAAAATGAACACTGAAGGGAGGGTTTTTATGAAAAATAGTTTGCGTTTTCATTTTCGATCAAAATTATATCGACATATAAAAACTGCAACTATTTTGGCCAAAATTCCCGCCATTTTCAGATTCCGAATTGGCCAAAATTGTAGCCATTTTTTGTAATTTGTTGGAAATTCTAATCCAGTTGTCACTTTTACTGTTAAACCCCAAAAAAACATTGAAATTTTTCTTCCTTATATTATAAACAGGGGTGTAAAAAAAGGTTGCAATAATTGGTTCTCAAGGTACGAAAAACAGAGGTAAAAATTTACCATTTTTGAAGGCAGAAAATTTGTTGTAAGAGATAGGCTGGGAAATCGAAAACATGATTTTCACTAAATCTTAAGGTAACCTTAATTAATGCAAAATTATTCCATTATTGGGAAAAATTTGCAAGAAATATTACCAAAAAAACTGGCGATAATTGGTCCCCGGACCAGTATTTTCTTGACAGTACTCCTAGGTTTAAAAAAAAATCATACATTTTATCATGTAAAATGCAACCTGCGGAACCATAGCATGTTTTTTTGTGATATGTGCAGGGTTCTCAAAAAGATTTGAAGTAGGCGGCAAATCTGTGATATATTCAACCAAAAAATTTCAAATTTCTGCTGGCGATGCAGTGAAGTAGACGGCGAAATCGCCGGTCGCCGGTAGGTTTTGAGAACCCTGTATGTGTGGTCCATACACAATTGATTAATTGTTGTTCTATTTCTTATAATTTTTTCTTTTCCATTTCAGACCGTACATTTCTGAAGAAAAGATTCCGTCATCGTCATTACATGGTTTTACCTCAAGGTTTTCAACTGCCATGTCATTTAGTGTTGTGTGTGTAAAAAAAATCACCAATACTAGTGATGTGTTTCTTGAGAGCCTTTATTTACTACTGAAGAGTTTAATTATTTAACACCAAATTGTCAATAGGCATACATGTACATGCAGCTTCGATTCATTGGATTAATAGTGACAAATGTAAGTGTGACACCATGATTTTGAATATTGCCAATACATGTAAACTTCAAACAGATGTATTGACGTAGAGGTATGAAGAGAAAATCATAGTAACCTGTTTAATGTGATTGTGCTCTACACCTTTGTCATCTAGTTTTTGTAACATAAATCTGCGGGCTGAATGATTTGTTAGTCTACGTTTAGTGGAAGGTTTACCATCTATGCTGTCGTTCTCCTCCTCATCATCTGGATTCAACTCTACAAGACAGCATTATAAACCAAATACATTTTACACATGTATGTGATAATTAAAGGGATACAAATGTATGTGGCAACATTTTAAAAGGTATGTATTCAATAAATTTAATTTTAATTTGATCTCACATTCTTGAATGTAAATTTCAACTAAATGTAGTGGTGCTGTTAAATTCTCCTTTTTCAGTTGGCAATGTTTTTTTCCTCATTTTAAAAGGTTAATTACGGAAGCATATTGCTGCCAGAATTGAAAATAAAATTATCTCATAATTATGAGTTGTTATCTCGTTATTATAAGTTATCTCATAATTATGAGATAGTAACTCATATTTTAATTTATGAGATATTAACTCATATTTATGAGAGTAACTCATAATTATGAGATAATAACTCATAAATGTAAGATAATACGTACAAAAAAAATCACCTTTTTAAATTGGATACAAATCTTCCATTTTCATTGTTTTTTCTCAATAAATGATTCATTTTATCATCATGATCATTGCGGGATAAAAACAATATGTGCAATTTTCTGACAGTGTATGTTTATTGTATAATTGTAACAGATTAATTTTAATTTGAAAATAGACATTGCATCTTGATCATCTATATAATTCTTTTCTGATTATTATATTGCTAGCAGGATTTAGTTATACTATTTTGAATATTTTTCAGCGTTGTTTGTTTGCATATTTCATGTATTTCTGTTGTCTTTATCATCGTGTGTGTGTGTATTTTTTCTTCAGTACACCACTGTTGGATTTCCAAATATTTTGGTCTGAGCATCACTAAAAAAAATAAATTTACAAAATGTGCATATTACACAAAGACTGAAAGAGATTGATTGATTGATTGATTGATTAGGGTTTTTACGCCACTTTCAACAATTTTTCAGTTATATCGTGGCGACTAGTTTTAGTGGTGGAGGAAGCCGGAGAAAACTACCGACCTTGGGTAAGCAACTGGTTAACTTTATCACATGCGGATGTGAGTCAAGTGCACCCTTTTTTGTAATTGCCCAAAGCGGGGATGGAACTCGCACCGTATTGGTGATAGGCTACAGTGATCTATAAGGTAGATGCGACCAACTACCTAGACCTCTCGGCCACCCAGGCCCCGACTGAAAGAGAGGGTAAACATTTAATTATATTATAGCATATGAAGAAATCACCTGCTCCAAAAGCCATCATTTTCATAAATGCTCCTAGCTTGTTTATTCCAACTCTTTGTGATTTGAACCATTTTGGAGATTTTTGTAGATTTGTGTTCTCCTGAATATAAAATGGATCATCTGGTTTTGAGAAATTGATTGGTCGTTTTGATTTATACAGAATATAAGCCTGAACTGGACACTTTTCTGGTTGTTCAATATTTTCAAAGGCTCTTTGTGGGATCGACCGTTTGTCCCTTGGGTTCCTTCCTGTGCGTGTTTTGGTATTGCGCTCATTCATTTCCAGATATTTCAGGTTGTTGTTGTCAGTACACAATTTTATGTCCCCCCATTTCATGTCGTAATGTTCCGTTACTCCTCTCATGCCAAAAAAAATGGTGTTAAAAAACCAAATGGTATGTAAAAGAGCTGTTGGGTTGTTCAAACCAAGTTGCCCATTCTCATACATTCTATTTATATCACTATCCAACAGTGGTTCAGATTGGTTTGGTGTGTTGCCCTTGCCATCCTTTTTAAGCTGAGTTTGTTTTGCGGATAAGACATCCCTAACTTTACCAAATTCGCTGTCCTTAGATATTTGGAGGCCATAGTTATGACGTCTCAGAACTCTGTCAAAACTGCACATCATGCCGCGCAAGGAGGAGGGCTCATAGTCCTCACCATCAGCCTTCCTGACACTTACAAAAAATTGTGATAACAAGGCAGATAACTCATTTGGGGGGATTTTATAAATATTTCTTTGTTCTTGTTTTGTTTCAAAGAACTGTGTCAGTGTTCTCATATCTGATAATGTCTTTCTGGCAGTGCCCTTATTTTCCTGCTCAATAACAAATGAATCAACGCTTTCCTCTGTGACTGGGAGAAACTGCCTTTTGCTTGATTTTTGCTCTGAACTTGTATTAATGATTTTTTGAATAACTTCAGCAGGGGGGTCCTGGATCAGAGAGACAACTTCAGTTTCACTTTTTTGTGACATGACACAGTCGTATAGAATTGCCAGATCATTATCATCATCATCAGAAATTATATGTTCATTGGCAGATTGTGGAGAAGGTTGAATTTGGACAGATTGTGGGGGGTTTAAGCTTGGCACTAAATCAAATCTGTATCGGGCCTCAGTGACAGTTTTCCCGTTTTCCAATGTTATTTCCCATAGTGGAACTGCGAAGTTCATAATTTTTGACTTAATTACACCACATCCACCTCCAGCAAGGTGTATTTTTTGCCCCAGAACCGGCTCTTCAAGGATATCTGACATTTTTTAATATTTCATAAAGCAGACGACGCGATCGCGATTTGTTTACATTTTTTAAACGTTGCTAAGATGAGCATCGAAAATTCCAAAGACTTACGAAAATAGAAAAAGTAGTTCCGGCAATTACGTAATTGACCAATCAGCGACTGAGAACAAAGCGATCCACACGTTGATTATCGATTTTTTCTCACACGGGTTGAGAAGTGTGAAAATTGAACAAGAATTAGAGAAAAATGAATAAAGTACTGAAATAAACATGATAAGTACATATCAAAATAGAAAATATGATAAATCAGATGTGACTGTAATATGACAAACCAGTTATAAAATTACACAAATGGTATATTCCCGTTTCCTCTAAAAGGTTAATATATTGGGGTGAAAGCTGATTTTTTACTTCACTATGTATCACAACATTCCTCATTTCAAAATAAGGGCATATTCGCCTGGCATGATGTTTGTTGAGATGAAAATATGTATTTTGATGCTGTAGAGACTTTTTAATCTGTTTTGTTTTTGGACTAGTATATGTGCAATTGTCAAAACGTTTTAAAAACAAATCATGTGGTGATTTAGATGATACACATTTCTTATTTACCACGTAATTACTTTGTATCATTTGGGAACAGTTTTTTTTTATTGCGAAAAGCCTTAATTAATTTTTATATTAAGATACATATATGCAACAATTTTAAAAATTTACATGTTTGAACCATATTTTTTTTCATTACAAATATTAAGATTTCCGTAATGTTAGAAACTGCACTTCAACTCCAGACTTCAAACTCCCAACGCCAGACTCCACTCTACATTTTACACAATGCCTTTCGAATTATACAAAGTAACAAAACACTCAAAATAACTGTCACCTCATTGGCTGGTTGAAAGTTCAAAGGTAAAAAGGAAACATGTCAGTCAGTTTCATTTCTGTCACAAGTCATTTATACCATGGTTTACTCTTTAACATATTTAAAGAAACTCGCGCAAGCGCTCATTTCATTAAATATGTTAACTCTCAACAGCCATGGTATAAATAGTACTTTTACTTTTTATATTTTTCTAAATGTTTACCAAAATAAAGCTTAAACTTGGCCAATAATGTTCTCAAGACAAACAAAATCTAATACGTAGGAGATTATTAGTAGGTATCCTCAGATATATTGATGGGGTCATAGAATTCATGGTCATGGTGATATGTCCTTCTCACATTAGTGTCGTGTTTGTATCCTTCCCGGGAATATAGAAGACTGAGCATATTGATGACACCTGAGTCTAGTTGTTCAACTTATTATTTATAAAGGTTTAATTTTAACGTAGGGATGAATTTTGTAGAAAATAACAACATATAACATGTGGTTAAATTTGATCCTTGGTTAGAGGAGTTGAACAACCTGTGGTTTGAATCTAACCTTTGTTAGTTACTAGTACTTATCTCAAGAGTTCTATAGATGAAAAGGGTATTAATTATCTCCCTGACTAACAAGGGTACCTGCATCCGGGATCTGCATATTTGTTTTGCTTTTCAGAATTGGTAATAATGAAAGCAAAATGTAAAAAACAAGACTGTATAGTCGGAAATCTACAAATATTTCTAGAAGGTAAGTCTGATAAAAAAATCAAAAGTAAAATGTAAATCAAGAAAGAATGAGAAATAAACTTAGTCTAATCCCAATGCAAATAATAATACTGCAATCATTGTTAATTTTTGTTTTTGTTTTATTTATTTGCCCACAACACAACTGATTTTTG